>CM040911.1:30021378-30286378 GCA_023029165.1 Gobiocypris rarus | reverse complement strand
TCGCTACGGCATGCAAACAGTGGAGTCTATGCAATACCAGCCCTTCACTGCCCACTTCAACAGCACAGCTTCCACGGTTCCCCACCACTCATCGTCTATGCAGCGTCCACATCCAGCTCCTCCCGACCTAGTCACATTTACCACACAGCGGGTGCCACCGACGGCATCTTCAGCATCCTCCTCCCCCTCCGGCCCTGCCCCCCGTGACAGAGCACATTCCTCGCTGTTTCATAGGAAGTCTGGGTCGCCATTGCGCTCACAAAGGGATTTCACAGGCTATCCGAACCATAGCCCTACTTCAACACGCGAACCAGCCTATCAGTACCAAACAGGGCTGAGCAGTGTGGGGCCTCACTGGACTGACAGTTAAAGAGCCACCATCTACAACTATATTTCTCTTTAGCTTAGAGAAACAAACTCTCTCTGAACAATTGCAATGAGATTATTTTTACAGCCATGATGCTAAATTGTAAAGCAAAGCCATAAATCTATTTAGCCTCATAGTGTAGGAAGCCCACAATTTGTGGCACTGTATATTTATTTGAATTTGAGATATGATCAGAGTTGTGGTTCATGCGCAGGTACTTAATGCACTGTTGTTGGCATTAAAGGGATAGTTCACCTAAATATGAAAATTCTCACTCTCATTCCAAAGCTGTTCTTCTATGGAACACAAAAGAAGATAATGGCTCAGCTGTTTTTTTCCATATACTGTAGCGAAAGATAATGGGTGTCCAATGCAACACTGGATCCCACTGACTTGCACAGATCATGAGATTATTTTTCAAAATATATTTTTTGGGGAAGAAAGAGTCATACAAGTTTGGAATGACATGAGGGAGAGTAAATAATCACAGATATTTTTTGGGGGTGAACTGTCCCTTTAAGTGGAAACTTTTCAGTGTTGAATTTTTGTATAAAAGCACAAAATGTGTATGTGCCAACTGAATTTCGCTACACTTGGGAGACTTTTTGTATTGGGTGCAAAAAAGTCAGTGGATTATATTGAGAAGTTTAGTTGCTAGTTAACCTAAACAGACTTAGTTATTGAAACTGCCTTTTTCCTTTTGAAATGTTTGAGTGTGCAAAAAGCTGTGCCAAAGACTGGTTGGAGTTATTTACTGGGTGATCCTTATTATTTCCTAATAATGCAATAAAGTTTTAAACAAAAAGGTATTTTTTCCATTTTATATACGTTACATTTATCTGGAATTGTCAATGTACTGATGCTATGCAATTGCCACCATGTCTTTGTAATGCAATCAAAACAATGGAGCTATTCAATAATAAAACACCTCTTCATAATCAAATAATAACAATTATATTTGTGGCAAAAAAACAAAATATGGATCAGACGGATAATACCATTAGTGGTCTTGGATTGGCTCCTATATACTTTCCCTACATTTTTGTTGGACTGTATCTGTAAATGGATTGAAGGGCCGGATGAACAATATATGCTAGAAGCGAAATGTCTTGAGTTATGCGTTTGGCACCAAATCATTGTCTAAGTTTGTTCAATTAGTGCAATGGGACATCAGAAAAGCACCTTGTAACCAGATGGACGCCTAAAGAATGATCATTAAGAGAAGAATAGAGAAGACCAGGGTTTAGCATCATTGGCTGGGTTGGAAAATCCTTAAGAAATCGACAATGTAAAACAGCCTTTGTGGGCAGGCAGCCACAAGTCAAATTAAAAAAGGATGGGGTATCACTAGTAAGTACTGTAGTTCTAATGAAAGAAAACAGGATGTGTTAAGGGAACATATAGTGGTGCATATATTTTACTCTTTTGTCAGATTTTTCAACTTAAATGACAGTTAATTCAGCATGTAACAAATTTTCTCCATAGATATAAATACAGTTATTTGCACACGTTGAAAGAGCTGTACCTTTTTAGTCTCCCATGATGAGCATTGTTTCCAAGACCTCCTGTTCGAACAGACCACAGAAACCATATAGGCCTATAATGATGGTTAATTAACATAACTAACAATATTTAAATAATGATCAACCGAGAACACCCACATTTAAACTCTCCTGTGTTAGATGCTAAAATTCCAGGTGTGGTTTTTGTGAACTGCGGGTTGATTTTTGGTTGTAATATTGAGGTACATTTACCTTGTTATCAAGCTGTTACTCATAACCAGATTTAAATAATTATTTAAGATGAATTACAAAATTATGTTAATTTTAATATATCAGCTATCAGGCATAATAAATTGTTTTTATAACGATGCATCTAGAACTATGAAAGAATATTTATGCTATACTGAATGTACGCTTTATAGGCTATGTTTTCTCATATAAAAATGAAGGACTTCTTTAAAGTCACATTGGATAAGAGTGTCTGCTAAACTGTTTTCATCTAAGATTCATTGATAAACAGAAGTGCTAGGTGATGTATTTTTTTAAACTTTATTTAAACTACAAACAAGTAAAATTTTGTTGATTTGTAAAAAGCAGGGTTTTTTTAGAACATAAGGGAAAACAAAAAAATATTACCTTCTTGTGCTAAAAATAAAATGAACATTAAAAGACAAATGGGGAATGCAGTTGATCCCTCTGAATGGGTCCCGGGGTATTGATTGTAGAGAAGACCTCAACTGCTGATGAAACCAAGCAGATCTAAGGCAAGGGAGGAAATGAGAACATCAGATTCTGGGTCTTTGAAATGCTCCAAAAAAGTTTGATTTACATGAGTGATACACAGTCCAAGAATGAATCCCATAAAGTGCCAATAGTATACAATGGGACACATGAGCATGAAGTAAATTATATTATACATAACTTCAATGGTGTATGGTTCTGTTTTTGACTGGGTTCAAGTACAGGAAGTGTCATTTGGTATTTTAATATGCTTTTAAAAACTGAAACGATCCTTTACCAAATCCCATCTGATAAATCTAGGATCACTTAAAAAGAGCCCTCATTGTCATCTGATCAAAACTTAGCCGGCCTTTTTTTTTCAAAACAAAGCTTTGGTAGCACATAAAAAGACAAACTGGACCTATAAGATTCATGTGATTTAACTTTCCACATAAAAAGCCGTCTATCTCCATTAAAACAGAGCCAGGTTTAAGCCTCACATAGAATACTCCAGCTTGTAGTATCTATCTAAGTTGGAACTGAGGGGCATCTGGAACTCATTGGAGGAGATCTCCCTTGCCCTCCACTTGCAGCTTCCCACTGTCGTCCCTAAATCCCGTCTGAGAGCCGCCTTGGCAAGGCAACTCTCTGACCCAGCAGCTTAAGTCACTCTTCCTTGTAAAATGTTGGAATCGGCTCTTCGAAGGAGCACTCAGAAGCACACTTTAAATACTTTGAGGAGATTTAATATCAAGTCCATTATGGCCTTTCTGGAGCCCAGTAAATAGTCAATTAGTGGATAATTCTGATTCGATCCACATGCGGCCAGATCCGCTGGGGCGACCGGACAGCTTTGCATTCAGTGGGCCCCGCCAACACTCTCGGGATGAAATGGGAGGGGCACCACATGGAACCCTTTTTGTGCCTCACCTGCCCATTGCAGCAGACATAAATGCTGTCAAGTCTATGCTAAGTTGCTTTTTGCACTTTCAGTGACTTTGGAATAAAAATGAAATCATAATCCCTCAAGCTGGAGTTGTTTGTGGTCTTGCTGCATTGGAATGGAGGGGGGTTGACTGATTTTACAAAAGAGGGTGGGCTTCATGAGTATGGCCAAATTGGGAGATTCAGAGGTCCAACTCAAGGCGGCATCCCTTGATCAAAAGGTACATCTGGTCGACTCCAATAAAACATAAACCCAACTTTAGAAAATTGGGGTCCAACATTACTGAGTGGCTTTGGATAAAAGGACCAATAAAAATTAATAATTGTATTATATACATACTGCGGATTAGAGTTTGCTAAAGAAATGGTGAATGGATTAATCTTTTATCCATCGGATTATATGGAGGCTTGTGAGCCTGATATATAGTGTGCCGTGATGGCAGAAGAACACAGACAACAAACAAGCTTAAATTTGGGGCTAATTTTTATTAAAGGCTGTTTAACCAATCACAACAGTGCTTCACAAAGGGAACAATGTTGATCTGTATCCAAATACATTCTTCACTAAAATAACAAAACAGGATATGATGAAAACAGGATCATAAAAAACGGTTGGGGTTGGACTTGAGGACTCCACATGCATAGACTTCACATTACCTCATTGTTTCATCACATTTATCTAATGGTTTAGCATGTTAGCCTGTGCGTGTGTAGTAAAGGAAAGAGCGAGTTCTGGATGGTAAATTAGTGTTTGAATGCGTGATATGCTTCCGTACACTTCAATACTCCACCTCTTCGCTCTCAACAGTTTTTGTTGGGTCTAGACAACCAATCAGCTGTAAATACGCCAAGGGCTGCCCCTTTCGCAAGCCCCCAATCTTAACACAGCATCCTGGAGTGTGTGCACAAGAACAAGAGGGAATGAAGGAAGTGTTGCACCGAATAAACCAACCAGCGGGAGGGTTTTTGCAGCATACACATGACCTATCAAGCAACCAATCAATGATTAAAGTAACCGAGTCAGCCTCTGTATTTTATCTGCAGTATAGGTCAAAGGAAAGAGATCAGATTCTGCAGTCACATGACCACAAATAGGCTTTTTCTGTTTTTTTTTAGGACAAGGTGTAGCATTTGGTCTTGAGGGGACCTCCTTGAGTACATTGCATTTTAGTGACGAGATTGAGTTTACAACAGTGGATTCCTTCCTTCCACAAGTCTTTGACTCCCACATCAGCACTCCTTTAAAGGCATTAGTCATTTAAGGAAGTGGAAAACCAATTTGTTTAAGCTTGAGGCACTGTTTATGCTTACCTCACTTGTACCAGTTCTGTTACTACAGCACATATTCAGTTTATTTGACCAAAATAACAAATGAATGAAGTCAAGACTTGACAGAAAAGACTCAACAGGGGCTGTCTGGAGTGGATAGTACTTTACTTTAATGAATAGGGACAGGTCTATTCAAATAGACAAGGTATTGTGTATAAGGAGAGGAGAATGGCTGCCAGTTTTCAACCATCTAGAGTGCCAATCCCCTCTACTGGCTGAACACTGTTACTGCAGAACCATGGAGGTATTAGAGAAATAAGGTTTTAAAATCATGACTTAATAAGTGTTTCTGTGGCTAACAATCATTAAAGTAAAAGACTATCCATAATAAATTGCAAATGTAAGGTTAAGTTTAAGTGGATACTTCACCCAAATTTGAAAATCGGGTCCAATGTTGTTTTGGGCCCTACTGACTTTCACAGCATTCTTCAGAATGTTATTTTGTATTCCGCAGAAAAAAAGTAAGTCATACAGTTTTGAAACAACATGACAGGGAGTAAATAATGACAGAAACAGAGGATTGTGTCTTCTAGAATCACGTTTGTCACTTTAATGTTGTTCCCCAGGAGAGGCTGGCAATCCTATACACTACGAGGGAAGATTTGGGATTAGCCTGGAAAAAGCAACTGCAAAGCCTCAGGCTAATTCATTTGTCCTCTTTAGAACCCAACTGAGATTCTATGCCTCCCGAGACCTCACCTCCGGTTGATGCCTGCGCACAGATCAAGTGTTTAGTTTGACAAATACAGCTTATGGAAGATCAGGCCACCAGTGACTGACAGAGCAGGCTGAGGGGATAAGACCATCGAAAAGTGATTACCTGGCTAAAGGAGAAGGAGGAGGAGCACAATACAACCTTGTTTGTCATTTTACACACTTTGCCAAGCAAAGCCTGTAATGCTAATTAGCCAGATACACTGGGCAAATAAAAATAAAACTAAAGCAGATTGGATTTGTGAGTCATCTGCCACGTCCACCTGTGGGCTTACTGGAAAACTCACAGGTTCAGGATAGCAGCATGCGCAAACAGTTTTATCACTGAATCTAACTCATAAAAGGAACAAGGACTATGCTCAGAAATCTAAGTAGATGTACAGTACAAATAAAAATTATGTCCAGTTAAACCATTATGGTAGAAATTCTCTTATAATACAAACACTAAACTAGTTAATTTTTTGCAGAGAAACTCTTTTAGCACAACATTTAGCATAAAACCGCATGTTAACTTCTCATTAGATCCTCAATTCAGGAAGTAATTACTAACATTCTTTCAAAAACAAAAGAGACTAGATGTCTCAATGTACAAAATTATCTGCAATACCTGTATATAAAAAAACTGGAAGAGTGTGAGTTGAGCACAAACAAAATTTGAATTTTCTAAAGGACAAATGGACTTTCCAGGTGCCACTGGCCAAAACCGATGCCAACTTGTGGCACTGTAAGTGCCCTAAACCTGAGATGGAAGGCAAACTAGAGGATTAAGGTCCTCAGTTAAGGCTCAACGAGTCTTTACAGGTGATTTCAAGCTCATCCTTGCAGGCTTATGTAAAGCTGTTCTGAGCTGATATGGCAACTTGGTCAGGACAGGTGTTTACCGCTTCATGCTGACAAGCTGTACCAAAATCTGGTCTGAGGAGTGGCTATACAGGAAAATTAGATGCTCTAAAAGTCACAGGATACATTCCTTTTCTATATAATAAAAAACAAATGGAAGTGAAGCTAATGAAGTAAAGTTAAAACAGTACTTTTCCCTTAATATTTACTTATTTCTCAAAGCCAGTGTTTTCTGAGACATTAATGTTCAACATCAAACCTGAATCTCAGCTGAGGATTTTCTGCTCAGTCTTGTGGACGTGACCTGTCATGCCCTCAATTCAGTTTTGACTCCCTTACAGAGGTAACGAGGAAAAAACTGATTACAAATGGAGGTAACATTCAGAGGGTAAGGGAAGCACACTGTATTACAACTGCATCAATGTTTCTACCGTTGACGAGCAGCCAAGCAAAACAGATAAAGTGGCAATTCACACAGACGTCTGCATTTAGGCTCGGAATGAAGGGTGATACACCTTTTACCTGTTGTGCTTGGACACCACTGAAACACTGCAGGAATGGTGGGTATGCGAAGAACGCACAAAAGGTCACAAGATTAGTGTCAGGTCGTGCTGTCTCTGTCATGATAAGTGCCAGTGTACACATTATCTTTCTAATGCCCCTATATAGCTCAATAGGCCTCAAATTCAGTACCGTGGGTGGCTGTATATAAGTAGACTGGCTACGCAAACAAAGCTGCCAAGGTAAGACCACTCTAATTAAGTTTGAAAAGGCTTAAGAGCAAAAAAAAAAAAAAAACGTTGCCTCTGTCACAGACATGTTTATACTAAGTGCTATTCAGTTCATTATTTCTTAAACTGCTTAACTGCTCCAGTTGCCCACGTCTCCTAAAATGCTGCTCTACAATGAGCATAATTATAGTTAAAAGGAAAAATCCAAGTTCAAGCTGACTTAATGAAAAACATCCACATACAAAAAAGAACAATGCGCTGGGTAGATATGCCTTGTTATAAAGATAATTATAATTATGATAATTTAGTGTGTAAAACAACATGGTTGGTCACAAGTAGTCTCAAATACTCTTTGATGGAAGCTTTTCCCCAATTCATGAAGACCTCTATTTCCAGGCTGCTTAGTATAATATACGATGGGTACGGAAAGTATTCAGACCCCTTTAAATTTTTCACTCTTTGTTATATTGCAGCCATTTTCTAAACTCATTTAAACTCTAAACTCTTTTTTTTTCTCATTGATGTACTCACAGCACCCCATATTGACAGAAAAACATAGAATTGTTGACATTTTTGAAGATTTATTTAAAAAGAAAAACTAAAATATCACACACAGATGGGGAAATAAGTTACAGTGCCTCTGAAGACTCTTTATAAGTGTAAAACATCAGATGGCTGTATGAAAAGGCAAATATGCTGCAGGCAGTGGAATCAGCTCTGAGAATGAGATGCCAGTTTACAGACTGTTCTCTGATGGCACAGATAACTGTCTGCCACCCAAGACAGCACAGCTGATTACTTTGTAACAAACACAAAAAGACTAGATTCTGTTTCTGCGGCTGTTAGCTTCTCTTAGATGTCCAGGATGTTCAAAGTATGTTAAAAACAATAAGACAAAAATCTAAAATTGGTATTTGTACTGGGGCAGTATGTCCAGGTAACTAAAAAAATTATAAGTAGAGAATTCTTAGTCAGCATGTCATTCTAAACTAAAATGTGGAGGGAATTTTGGACAGATACAAGTTATATATAAATGATTCAGTTTATTTAAAAATCCAACTGCCCTATATTCAAAAATAAAAAAGTATAATATATATATAAAGAATAAAATGTATAAATATGCACAAATGGTAAGGTATGGTACCACCTCAACTCAACTAAGACTAAGTCAACTAATTAACTTTCCATAGGAGGTTGATATGTCATCAAATTTGACATGTTTTACCAACATGCTTCTATATCTTACAGAAAATCTGACCTTTTGACAGGCTGTACAAAGCACGAAAACACATTCCTCCCAAAAGAAGAATGTTACTTAGAAGTGAAATCACCCATGACACTTACTTCTGAAAGTGAAACTGAACTTCAACGTGTCAGTGCATTACGTCATTGACATGGAATAAGATGCCTAAGCTAAATAAACAGCATTATGTCAACTCTTTGCATAGACAACTGACAAAGAAATCCAATTACACAACCTCTTCACCATTAATTAACAAAGAATCCTAGGACAAAAGAAATGAGACCCACTCATTCAAACAAAAAACACTACAGAGTGAGAGTGACAGCGAGCAAACAGGAATGCATACAGCATAATAACGCTCCTTGTTTTTTCACATGGTCTTTAGTTTTAAACTTTCCTTGTAAATTCCTGCTGGTTTAAATACAGCAGTCTGATAAATTTCTTTACTTCTTACAGACATGCTGGCTACGTCGTTTTTCCTCTCCAATTAGGCACTGTTTCCATATTACTGACCCAACATGGAAAACATTCTTACATGCCATGTCCACACTCATCAAGGTTATACTATCAGTTCTCAAAGAGGTCATATTCTCAGTGACCTTTGTTTATGGTTCATGTCTATATCTTGTCATTTTCCAGACAAATTCCAACAATGCAAGGCATGTCAGGTCAGGTACAGCGTGGTTTGGAATCTGAGACAGATGGATATAGAGAACGACTGAGAATGTGATCCTTAAAATATCAAAACTTGATATTAGATCAGAAGCAGTAAGCTAACTTAAATATACTTGAGAAAATTATATTTGGTGTATTAAAATAATTAATTCACAATCACTGGTTACAAAATATCAAAATCATGGCACAACAGCCCACACCACAGTCCACAGTGCTTAGCTAGTTTATTCCACATCTCTTTAAAAAGCATTACTAAATGCACAGTGGGTGGTTGACACATTTTGCTTATTTGCATGGGCACGGCTGAGTCCATCCATTTAAAAAGGGGGAATTGGCTTCCATAAGCCATCAGCTGAATTAGCCAGTTAACATTGCTGAGTGCCAAAACAAGAATCAAGATAGTCTCTCTAAAAAGTAGTGGTCATTGAAGCAAAGTCGTATACAGCAGTTTAATAACCAAACCACCATGAACAACATCCCCATGACTCCCATGACACCATGTTTGCTGCCAGGAAGAGACATCCCAGCTTATTCATTAAGTAAAACATAAGAACTCAAAACACTAAATACTCATTCTTATATTTAAAGCTCCAGTGCAAAGCGACAACAACGACACAAAATGCATCACTTGTTCTTTTAGGTCACGTTCTCTAGGCCAATGTGATTCGTTTATAAATTAGCTAAAGGGCAGGAACGAGTCGGGTAAGTTGCTCTATCCCCCAACTGACGCAACAGCTTGTCTCTTTCAATTCTTCATTCTCATCCGGATTGAACCAGAAAACATCCTTGTGTCACAAGAGTGGACTAGCACAAAGTGTCTAAAGTGCAGGCTTAGTTGACATCCTGTCAGTGCCCTAAACATGCATGACAAACGATCTGTTTGTGCACAAAGATGATTGAAAAAGCATGTTGTGAACTCAAAGCACACACAAATCTATAAATAATAAATCCATCAGTGGTCAGTTTCAGCTTGTTGAAGCTTTTACCTTGTGAACAAGTGCATGGAGGACAGTTATTACCATATGAACCAGGAACATTCCTGTAAAAACAATAATTTATAAATGAAAGCATCATGTAAGCTGGTGAAAATAGATGAATGACACTAAGATAGTATAAACACTCTTAGTCCCTCTTCGTGAGAAAAAAGTATTAATAGTATTGTTAGTGACAGACGGGAGTCTCTGCAATGAATCACTTACTCATATTTATCTTGTGCTTAATACAGAGAAGGAAATATTGACACAAAATTAACTGTTTATTAATGGTGTTAATCTAAATCAATCAAACAAACGTTGACCTGGAAAACACTTTTGGTGAAGCCTGAATAAAAAAAAAATCTGACTATAGGCTTGGTGAAGCCTGTAGGAACATACATTTCTAGCCTCTCCCCAAACTCACAACTACACTCATGTCTCCCTGCTCCCCACCCTTGTTTGCTCTTTGGATTACTCTCATAGCTTCTGCCCCTATTGGTCTTTGTGCTGTGTGTTTGTTTATGCGCTGTGAGCACAAGAGTGAGAGAGCACACAACTCTTTTGTTCAAGTGACAGCATGTGTGAGAAGAAGAATCCTTAGGCTTTCTCTGTTCTTTAGCAGTAACACCCTCACTGCCATTAGCAATCTGATTGCTAATATAAAACATCACTCTAAACTTCACGTTTTAAAGTGGCTCAACTGTTAGTCAGGTAAATATTGACTGTCAGCAATTAAATTTTTGTTCTTGATCAAGATTAAGTGGAGCTATCAAGCCATAGGCTATTGTTCAGAGCGCAGGAGAGGAGGAGACATCCATGACTTGGAATTGCGTGACTCAAAATAATTTTTATTCCTTTGTCATCAGAAAAACAATAACTGTTTGCAGTTGAAAATCAAAGACAAGCTAACATGCCTTATCGTGTGAAGGAAACACTGCTCCTGATCTCACCTCTACTGTCACTAATAAACATACTGGGAAGTTGAGGCTCAAATTTTATTACAAAACGTAGATTGTAAAATATATTGTAATTTTACAGAAAAGAGATAACCAATTATTAGGTTTTTACTGTAGAACTTTTGCTAACTGTAAGTAAAGTTAATTAAAAAAAATTAAACTGTAAATGTTTTAACATTGTATGTAATACGATATAATTATATGTTACATAAGTGCTTTTACAGATTTTAAAGTCCCTTTAAAATATATAAAATGACATTTTCTAATCACATCCGATTACAATTTATTTAATACATTTTGTATACAAGAAAATATATAAGTTTAACACACTGTAAAAGTGTAGGTAAATTTAAACTTGGCAATCGATTAATCCCATCCAAAATAAAAGTTTCTTTACATTATATGTGTGTGTACTGTTTATAATTATTATATATAAATACACACACATCTATGTATATATTTAAGAAATATTTGCATGTATATACTGTATACATATTTATATAATTTATATTTTTATAAATACATTTTGTTCTAAAATATATACAAGTATCTGAGTGTATTTATATATATACATTATTATTATAGACAGTACACACGCATATATTATGTAAAATAAACTTTTATTTTGGATGCAATTAATTGTGGTTATGTGCGGCTTGGGCCTAAGAAGTTGTGCTGGTCTAGACATGGGCACTGAAGGATCACTGTGTGCTGTCAAGAAGATGTTAGCTAACACTCATAAAACAACAAGTCAAGCCCCCCTGGGAAACCATGTTGTTTTAGACACTCAATTAGTTTTGGGGGGTCAGTAATGTGTTCTTTCTTTTCATTCCCCTTGGCTCTCCAGCAAGACGTCCTCATAATCTTCCCTTACACACTTTAAAACTCCAAATCCTTTCAAGTACGCCATACCACAATAGCTTTCCTTGGTACACAAAGCATTTTTGGTGAAAACTGCTAGGACAGACAAATTTGCCTGATACAAAAGAGAGATATTTGCTTGTGTTTGCATTGCTGATTGGTGGAGGCTTCCAGGAGTTTGAACAGCCGGTACTCCATCAGAAGAGACTCAGAAGCAGATGTACTTGCACCATAGGCAAGCTTAAATATCATCCACTTAGAGATATAAGTAAATCTTTGCACGGCTCTCCTAAATCGTAAAGTGGAAAGTTTATCCATTTGAATAAATATAAAGAGGTGTGCAGAAGTGATAGGTGAACAGCACCCCCTGTCTGCAATTAAATGAGATGTAAAATAATGGAATGGGAAAACATTTACTGATGGGAAAAGAATGAAGGCTGAAGTGAGCACGCCGGTGACACCTTGGCGCTTCCAAAGAGGAAGCTAATTAGAGATGGCGCAACGATCCATTCGGCAAACTCAGGGATGCACCGACCCTCCTCCCTCCTTCAGTGCACAATTGGACACATGACTGGAGATGCACAACAGGGAAGCTGAGGGCTCACAGGCAAAAAGTGGGTCACAAATGAAAGCCAATTAACAGACAATGATGGCGCATTCAAATAAAGCACCCTAAAATGAGGGGAACGGTTATATCTGGGTCATATGACTCGACGAAGATAGTGATGTAGTTCTATAAACATCCACCCGAACACGACAGGGTTAACAGCTTCAACCATATCTGTGTTAATCTTACGTACCTGTGCCCTGGGAGTGTGTACCACGTTCACACAGCTGGTGGAGACACCTCTAAAGCTCCCTTTGTGTCTCTGTCAATAATCCTGTTTGCCTTCTCATTATCCCAAGCTTTAACGCCTCCGACTCATTCCTAATTCTGCAAACGGCCTTCACAAAGACATACAGCTCAGGAGTGCTGCAGGATATGCATATGGCAATTATCAACATGTTCTCTTTTCTAATAGCAGTTCCTTGTCTCTCCTGGCCTGAGCTAATAGCATAAACGCAAGCATTAACACATAGGAAAGCAGGAGAGAGGATTGCAAGGGCTTCATCACATGATGACAGAATTGTTGTCACACAACCCCTCTCTGGGCTTTAGGAGAGCTAAGTTCTTCAGCCAGTCCAAGCATGAGGCTGTACACAGCAAAGATGTCCTGCTGGTCAAAACATACCAGCAGCACAGAGCCAGTGAGCTGCTATGAGGAGTTCAAAGGTTCAAGGGTGTATGGTTGACATCACAGCTTAAATCGATGACCATGTTTTGAGATGATTGAGCAGAAAAGGAGGTAATAAATGGCAGTTGTGCAAAACCTTATTTGCACATATTTGTGTCAAACAGAGACAGTTCTGCATCTTTGTTGTGACATGGTTAAACCCCTGCTGCAGTTAAAGATATATTCAGCTGTCTAAGTGACTTACAAATGCAGGGTATTGTAAACCTATGCACATATGCTGGAAAACAGCAATGCTGTGGAGCATACTGCCATCTACTGGCCTACAATGAATGAACGAATGAATTAATTTTAAAGAAATTAAATAAAGTATAACAATACTTTTATTCAGCAAGGATGCGTTACATTGATCAAAAGTGACAGTAAAGACATTTATAATGTTACAAAAGATTTATATTTCAGACAAATGCTGTTCTTTTGAACATTCTATTCATCAAAGAATTCTGAAAAAATGTACAGTTTTTTAACATTGATAATCATTATTATTATACATGTTTCTTGAGCAGCAAATCAGCATATTAGAATGATTTCTGAAGGATCATGTGACACTGAAGACTGGAGGAATGATGCTGAAAATTCAGCTTTTGCCCCAGAGGAATAAATTGCATTTCAAAATATATTCAAATAGAAAAAGAGTTATTTTAAATTGTAAAAATATTTCACAATATTTTTCCTGTATTGTGGATTTTGTGAGCAAGAGACATTTTAAAAACATAAAAAAAATACTTACCGATCTAAAACTTGGTTTTGTAGTGTATAGTTTGTATATACACATACTAATAGTATATTACATACATACACACACATATACACACATATATACACACTTCTGTTCAAATGTGCTGGTAAGAATTTCAACAACAAAAACAAAACAAAAAAGTATACTTATTCAGCAAGTAAATTCATTTATTTTCTTTTTTTCACAAAATATTTCCATTTCGATTTATTTGGACTTTCTATTCATTCAATATTTTTTTATCATGGTTTCTGCAAAAAATTATTATAAGAAATTCTTCTTGAGCAGCAAATCAGCATATTAGATGATTTCTGAAGAATCATATGATACTAAAGACTGGAGTAATGATGCTGAATTTAGCCATCAATGGAGTCCATTTAATTTGAAATATAAATTAAAGCCATGGTCATCATAAAAAACATTTGAATGGTAGTGTATATACATATATGCATGCAAATTATAATTATAAATATAATAATATACTGTAGGTGCAAATCTAACTATAGTGGAAATGCCTTTCAAACACACTCATTAAAAATGACAAACAGAACCTGAGTGGTTTGGCTTTCAGCAAACAGAAAGATGCAGAGTATGGGAAGACCTCAATCCTATAAACATAATTGATAACAAAGCTCATCACTGCACTTTCCTGTGCTCTCAATAACAATGTTTTTTTGGGTGTGATTGCAAAGTCAAAGAGAAAGCAAACACAGGTCCTAGTGAGAATAGACTGCCACAATACATCAGAGCAGCTCTTTAATGTAACACCTGCTGTCCAGGTCTGCAAGTCATTGTGCCCCTAACAAGGCACTCAGGGGCATAAAAGTACAGTGCTCCCTGGTCGCTTTTGTGGCCAGCTATGACTGTGTTTGCTTTCGAGGTGTTCTCCTGGTGCGACAGCGATGCTCTCATTGTCAGAAAGCCCATGGGCTTTGTGCGCTGACACGCAGAGGAAGGGAGGGGAGCTACAGATGCGTGAGTGTGTCTGGACCTTGGCCAGTGGAGCTTCTCAACAGTGAGAGGCACCTGTGCCGACACCTCCCCTTGTTATTTTACATAAGTAATCCCTTGCTTGCTAAAGCACACAAACTTCTGAGCAAGGATCCTTTCACCGCAAAAGTGTCTTTCATCCTTTTGGAAAATGACAACATTGACTTGTTTTCAGTTTCTAAGGTATCACCTCTGTTGTTGTTGCAAAGATTCTTGCTTGGGGCTCTTCTGACACCATCTTGTTTTTCTTTTTTGGGTGTGATTCCTGGTACTAAGCCGGAAGATACTGAATTAAAAGTGATGGTATTTTATCTTTTTGACTTTGGAGTTGCACCTGTTTCTGGTCAACTTTGATTTTACTGTGAGAAAATGTAACTTGCTAAAAACTTCTATAACACAGGTTACATTAGTTAATGCATTAAACATCATTAACTAACAATACACAACACTTTTATTCACTTTGTTACTGTTAATCTACATATATTTCATGTTTAAATTTACATTATTAACCTGTAATAATTATTATAGTGGAATACATAAGAAATAGCTTAAATGGTAATACAGACAAAAATGTATTGAATATTTGAATAAATGCTTAAACTAAAACTAAAGTTAACAAATTGAACATTTGAAAATGTACTTTTGAATTATCAACTGAAGCAAAGTTTAGATCCTTAAACACAAAACAAAATATTATTAATTTAATATTAGCTAGATTAATAAATGCTTGAAAATAATTGTTGCATATTATCTAATGAATTAGCCGATGTTTGCAAATTGAACTTCATTGTAAAATGTTACCAGTTATTCAGGCTAAGATAATGTCAAAATGTATTGCAGCAGAAACGTGAAGTATAGAAAGAAGAAAAAAATGTAAAGACATGGTTCAACGAAGTTGTAAAGATAAAAGTCAACCAACTACTCAGCAAAAAGCACTTCAAATTCTCGCTGAAAGCCATTCTTTACACAGCCGCGCTTCCGATGACAATTCATTAGTTCTTCATAACTCATTCCATATTTGTTGTATTGAATCCTTTGAAAACCCTAAGACATTTAGCACCATTGGCTTGTGTCCACATGCTAAACTCCCAGCACTAAAAGGCCTTAAACCGGTTTCATCCATTTGAAAACTAACACTACCGATCTTGGGACATGCTGCGCTGGATTAAAAGCAACAGGAATAAAAGTGCTCAAAAGAGGCTAAATAAACAGTTGCCTTTCTCATGACGCTTATGTACTGTGTAATGATGAGTCAGGGCAAGTTTTGAGTGTTGTGAAAGTGTGCATGAATAATTCACCCACCCCCTGTCTCTTACACAGTCTGTCTGTCAGCACACGGAGTGCCTCTGCCGTTCGGCTGCCACTTTAAAGGCCTCTGAAGTCGCCTCTAGACACAGAGGCATGAAGGGGAAGGGTGCGTCTTAGTATGTGTGTCTGTGTATAAATCCTGCATTGGAGCTGTCTCTGCCTGCACATTAGGGCAGATGTCTGTCAGCAGAGTTCATTTGCTTAAACAAACCGCCGTGGCACTCCACATGTGGCCCCCATTCATTAGCGTGGCACTTGAAACCCTGCATGTTTTGACACACTGTGTCTTAGAGCTTCCAATATTTACACAACCACAGACCACCTACATTCTAGCGAGGCACACAAATGCGCTAACAGGCGCACATACACACTTCTAAAGCATTCAATTTTCACTTAGGTTTCCTTCACTCATTTGCAAGCTCCGACACTTAACCAGAGAGAGGAGGAGCAGGGCATTCTCTCACAGCCAGGAGATTTTTTTTTTTTTCACACAAACCTTTACAAACAGATGTAGCATCCATCATTCCGGGGGCTGGCAGCTGGATTTAACAGTAGACGATTGATAGGTTTCTCTGATGAAATCGCTATCGACTTGTTAAGAACATGCTTACTGTTTACTTAGTAATGGTGCTCTGGCACATTGCATGTCAAAATAAAAACCTTTGCATATGTGGACACCATAGGGAGAGACACGGGCAATGTAATTAATATTATTACATAACACTTTACATTACATAATGCATTAATTATCATTACCTACCATTTTGAATGCATTTATTAATCTAGTGAATTATTACAATAACTAATCCTAATAGAACCTTATTGTACAGTGTTAACATTATTATAAACTTTGCCAAAAAGCGACAAAAGCCGAGAGCACTAAACTGGTTCTCAACCACTCGTTAAATAAACCAAAATACAATTGTAGCCAAATTATAACTAAAATATTTATTATTGTAATTAACCCCTCGAACTACTGTTTTTTGTCTTTCAAGACAGACAGACAGAAAAAAACATGACTGTAAAGAAAGTCATGTAAATTAATTAAATTACATTTTTTATTACTTGTTCCCTATGGAACAGAAGGCAGCTAAATTAATTAAAGCTTATATCATTTCAAAGAGATTTTTATTTCTGGAGTGTCTACTTACACCAAGAGCGAATAGCACACCTTATTGGCAAGCACTATTAACACTTGCTCCGCCCAACAATTTAAAAAAGACGCAAGTATTTCAACATCTTCAGTGGTATAGTAAGTAGTAGAGTATAAGGCTCATGGAACTAGTTGACACAATCAAATCCACCTTTTGCCAAACTCTTATACTTTTCCCATCACATCGGAAAGGCATTCTGAAAAGCGAAAATAAAGTGCCTAACAACATGTTTAATAGTATATCGATAGTTTCACAGTGTAAATAGCATCGATGAGAAAATGCTGCTATTGTCACATAGTGTAAATATAATTTATCACTATTTGCAGTGTAAATAGCATCTATTGCTAAGAAAATATGCTTTTTTCACTTGGTGTAAATATAATCTATATGCACTAAGTGTAAATGGTATATATTGCTATTTGCATTTAGTGCCTATGGAGTTTACAAATTTTTCAAGTTATGCCAAACTCTAAAATATGTTTATTTGGTTGATATTTTTGTAAAAACATTTCCAAATTTCCTTATCCTTACCCAATACATTTAGTACAGTATATTTACTAGTTAAGTCTTTATCAGATTAAAATCAACATATTTAGTAAACACACACACACACACACACACACACACACACACACACACACACACACACAAACTATTTAGCAGTTAAACTAGAAATTCTCTGAAAGGTTGTGTTTGTCTTTCTGTACTCCAGAACCATCCAGAACAGTACACTGCAACTTACACTGAAAAATGCCAGCAATGCTGTACAAACGAGACCAATAATAAACTGGTATCTTTTTTGAACAGTCCAAACAAAGATAAACATATACACACACACAGTGGGCCTCGTATTAAATTTAATCACACAATATCACACAAAATAGCTTGTCTGCAGCATTTAGACGACAGCAAATCACTAACAGCATGAAACATCTACCAGCAAAGCTGAGAGTCACTGATTTACCTTTCAACTCAGCAAGGAAATCACATTTAGCCCCTCAAAATTCTTTGGTGAGGTAGGAGACAGACCCTCAGAGCATGGTTATTTAGCACCTTGGGCAGGAAGGAGTGCTCTTTCCTCCAATAGGAGCCAGCGTTGGGTCTTATTGCATGGAATGAAGACTGCAAAGGCTCATAGCTCAGGTAATCCCTGGTATGATCAGCACTGAGGAGACAGTTCTCCCAGAGAAGTGAACTTCACAAGCCATCCACCCAGCCTTCAGCGAAATCCAAAACACATGGTGGAATCAGACAACTTTATAGGCACCTACATCACAAAACAAGGGGAATGTGAGGCTGTTATCCATTGTCTGGCTGATTTGCTGTTGTCTGTGGCTCTTTACCAGACAGTGCCTTTACCTGAATCACACAGAAAGAATTCGAACAAGTCTCTGTTCAATCTAAGCAACGGTCTGTCTGCCTATTGGGAATCAGTTAGTTCCAAAAAGGGTTTCAAAACACAGTGTCTAGAGAAGAAAAATTATAAATTCTAAAAATGCGTTACATTTGTAGTGCTGATTTACATAACTCTCTTAGGCCCGTTTACACCTGGCATTAAGTTCGGATCACAAGTAAACGAGGCAAACACACCTGGTCTTTTAATCTGTCTCTTTCCTTCGAGGGGAGGGTCTATGGGTGGGAAAATGTATGTTTTTTTCCAGATCTTTCAATCTAATGGACAAAATAAGCTTGAACCATTTACATAAGAACGCGACCGGAGACGATGGAAAAACATACAGTGAGCAGCAGCTTTCGTTTCAGCCAAACACGGTGAGACTCACTTGGGTCTTCAGCCGACAAAGTTTAAATCTTGTCTGGCTAGCGTGTTTCCCATAATGTTTATGCATTAGGTCAGTAGGCAGTCTTTTATGGCTGTTTGAACACATTCGACCACATGAGCGTCTCCACTCGGAAAAAGCAATCCAATCGAAAGTGTTTTCAACTACCTCAGGAAGTGGTCGCAAATGGATAAGCTCAAAATGTTTTAGTCCCAGTTTACACCTGTATTTAGTGTCATCCACTTGTGATCCAATCGAACAAAATGCATCTTAATACCAGGTGTAAACAGGGCCTTAATGAAACACTAACAGGCTAGAGTCCAGATCCCCCCCACCCCAACCCCAGAAGAAGGCTGCCTGGTTCAATATAAGGTCCAGCATCATCTCTATTAAAAAGTCAATTTTATTGATTCACTGATGTGTTTCAACAGCAATGTTTAACTGTATTAATTAAACAACTCATGATTACTCTCTCATAATTAAAAAATCAATTTTCTACCAAATGGAAATGACAATAGGGATTTACCAAATCAGTCCCAAGTCTTTTGATTGATTAAACTAATGGCCACTTCAGCACTTAAAAATACATGAAAGAGCCATTCACTGCTATGTTCATGAATACGGAAATAATCCGCATTAGATACATGTACTGGAAATATTATGTCTATAAATAAAAAGTATGAACACACACACACACAAAACTTATATAAATAAAATATGCAACACAGAACACAATTTCACCTCTGTCAAGTTTGCAACAAACAAAGATAAATTAATAATCTGATATTTAGGCTATAACACATCAGGTAAAACTCATTCACCTAACTGACAAGTAGCCTGTATGATTTAACAGATTACAGACCAAAACAATAAAAATAAAATAAAAATCCTTTTAAAGTCTTTAAGTAAAAAACAGAGGATGAACCGTAACAAAGAATGTCTATACTCAGATCAGTCTACTTATCAAACCGTTAATTCAGATTAAGCGTTTAATTCTGAATAAACCTCTGAAAGAAATCCGGGTTTATTGTTCAAGGAGCTCCAAAACTACAACACAAGCCAAGATTTGACAGCTGTGTCTGCAGACAGATTGAGGGGGAGATGTTAAGGAACTAAGATGACCAGAAGTGGCACACAGCGCCTTCAGAGCCTAAGAAAATTAAATGCTGGAAACAACTTTTTTAATTTTCAAATTTTATACGTTGTGCCCATACTTAAAAGAAACATTTACAATAATTTGAACAGTTATAGTTTTAAAGACCAAAGATGCGAGGCATATTAGATTTATTGAGAGTCCCTTAATACCTTTGTCTGCTCATGAGCCAATTATTGCCAGAGATTATAGGTCTAAACCTCTAACAGAGCCTCTTCAGCCCATAAGAGTTTTTATTCTGAGCTGTAAAAACTGGCATCTAAGCCAGCACAAGATGGTAACATGACAGACAGATTAACCAAAATGAGGATTAGCTATCCATTACATTATAGATTACTCCTCACCTGCCTAGTCGCAAAAAAAAAAGAAGAAAAAAACATTGGATTTATCAAGACTGGTGCAGACTGTTGCCGCAGCAACAAACATTCAGTGACTAGGCAACCACCTGTCCACAAGCCACTCCTAGTTAAAGCACCCAAACCCAAAACACAAGCAGTTATAACATCATCCCACCCTCCGTCCCTAACAATGCTATCACAGCTTCTGGCTAACAGCTTCCTTTGCTGTGCAATGCAACGCCTTGGGGACATGCTGCCTCAAGTACAGCATAAAACCTTTATATTCATGCCAAGTTCATTGTGTTTACCTTTTCAGTACTTCTCATATTAAATATTAGAACAAGGCGAGAGTCTAATATAGACGATTGTGGAGGAAAAAAATAATCTTGTACAGACAATCTTTAAGTCGATGTGGATTCTGTAACAAAGGCACTATCCACATAAATTAAAATGTATGAAGTTAATGTCTAAAACATATTCCTAAAGCCACACCAAAATATAAAAAACTGATTAAAAAGTTATTAAAATATACAATATGAAAAAGGCCTAGTCATTTGGCAAATTAACTAAGCGATGTTTTCTTTTGTTTCATCCAAAGAGCAATGAAGTGAAAAGCTCCACTCTGAATGATCACATTTTATACTCTGTGAAGCGTGATAATTTCCTCTCATGAGACAAAATGATCCAGTTTAATTACAAATATAACGTTAACCTCTGTAATGGGGTCAGGGTCTGTCAACCTTTCTTCTCCACATTAAAAACCACCAAACTACGCCATGTGCACCAAGCTCCCTACAGGCTGTGAATAATGGCCAATTATTTAATGTGCCCTCAACGTCCTCGGCCATTATGAATTAAAGTTTGGACGGCGTTGAGAGGTAACGGCTGAGGCTAACACCTTTAAGTGCTGTCAGGCTCTGCTCTGAGGAAAAGACAAAAGGCCAAGAAGAGGGAAAAAAATATGGGCCAGCGGTATTAGAACAGCAGTGATTACATTGCCAGCAGCAGATGAAACCTCCATTACACACCAACGGGAGATGTGATTAACATGGTGCGATGGTGGCCGTGAGAATGATGGGATGTCACCTCTGGGGAGTGTGTCGGCCCCATGCTACAATGTATATGCCCAGATGGAGGTCAGGCTAGAGGGGTGGAAGATTTGTCAGGATGAGCTGGGGACAGGAGGGTGACGAGAGCCAACTGCAGCATAAGTTTAAAGCAGGTGGTGGACTGTGATGCAAATGGCTATAGGACATTCCACATGTGCAGCATATTTTCGATACATTAAACAAAACTAGCATTCTTAAGTGTCTTTTTAAAGGGTAACAGAAGTTGCATTAACAATGCATGGTTACACTTAAATAAAAGTTAAAATATACTTGACTAAAATGCATTTAAAAATAGGGCTGCATAGTAGTATATCACGCCATAATGGATATTGGCTGATATGAGATATTTTTCAAATGATTTGCATCATTAATGGCTATTTTTAGATTTTCTTCATTTTTTGCCTAACGCTTACTTAAAGTTCATTTTTAAAAACACAAATAATTTCATAACACTGTTAAATGTTAATTTAAAGCTAATCTTAGCTAATCATTTTTATAGTGTACATCAAAGGTAGCATTAAATATCATTGTTTTTGTTCAACCTCTAATTTAAGACAACAGCATAGAATTTATACAAAATCATCTATAAAATAAAAGTTATCAGCTCTAATGCTCAACAAGGCTGCATTTTTTTCTTCTTCTCAAAAACATTTAAATTTGATTAGAATTAATGATTTTGAAATTACAGGATCCTTCAAAAAATCATTCTAATATACTGATTTGGTGCTCAAACTAATTCTTATTATCAATGCTGAAAACAATTTAAAAATGAAAAACAAAAGTCTTTTGACACTATTAAATATTGTCCTCAGTTAATGGGTCATCTGAGTCCAGACACACCATACACATTCAAAGCAATTACTAACTGCAGACTTTGTGGATCAATAAACTTATGTTCATGTACAGGTGCAGCCTATAACAACAATAACAATAAGCCCTTCTTGTATAATTTTGATCAATATTTCACAGAGTATTAATTGATTAACTCAATTATTGGACAAGATCTCTAATAGAAAAACACATTGAAGTTATAATGACATGTTTTAAGTTCCTTCCCATGGCTTCCTTTTTGTGTCTAAGTACCTGTCTGGTTCTGGTTTAATTAAGGCTCAAGGACTTCCAATCAATAAGGATTTCTCCCCAATTTGAAGAATTCATTCCATATGGCATCGTACAAGAGCACGGCGGACATTTATGCCTGTACAGTGCTCACAAAAGCATGAAACAAAGAGAAAAGGACCGTGTGCATTTATCTCTGAGCTTTCACCTCAAATAACCACACAAATAAGTGTTAGCCTTACACAAATAGCAGCAAAGACCACACCCCAATGGGACACTAAAGGTGTGTCACACTTAGATGTGGTTATCTCAGAAGAAACCAAACAGTTTACAAGATGTAGACTACTTTTTAAAGGTTTGGGGTCAGTAGACTTCTTTCTTTCTCTTTTTAAAGGAATAAATGCATTAAATTAGACTTTTACATTGCTACAAAAAAAATATTCTATTTCAAATAAAAGCAGTTTTTGGGAACTTGACACAAATATAATCCTTAAAATGCATAATTTCCACAAAAATATTAAGCAGTAATATTATAATATATATACACTCACCTAAAGGATTATTAGGAACACCATACTAATACTGTGTTTGACCCCCTTTCGCCTTCAGAACTGCCTTAATTCTACGTGGCAATGACTCAACAAGGTGCTGAAAGCATTCTTTAGAAATGTTGGCCCATATTGATAGGATAGCATCTTGCAGTTGATGGAGATTTGTGGGATGTACATCCAGGGCACGGCTCCTGTTCCACCACATCCCAAAGATGCTCTATTGGGTTGAGATCTGGTGACTGGGGGCCATTTTAGTACAGTGAACTCATTGTCATGTTCAAGAAACCAATTTGTAATGATTCGAGCTTTGTGACATGGTGTATTATCCTGCTGGAAGTAGCCATCAGAGAATGGGTTCATGGTGGTCATAAAGGGATGGACATGGTCAGAAACAATGCTCAGGTAGGCCGTGGCATTTAAACAATGCCCATTGGCACTAAGGGGCCTAAAGTGTGCCAAGAAAACATCCCCCACACCATTACACCACCACCACCAGCCTGCACAGTGGTAACAAGGCATGATGGATCCATGTTCTCATTCTGTTTACGCCAAATTCTGACTCTACCATCTGAATGTCTCAACAGAAATCGAGGCTCATCAGACCAGGCAACATTTTTCCAGTCTTCAACTCCAAATTTCTCCAACAAATGCTTTGCTGCATACCTCGGTTGTAACGAGTGGTTATTTCAGTCAAATTTGCTCTTCTATCAGCTTGAATCAGTCGGCCCATTCTCCTCTGACCTCTAGCATCAACAAGGCATTTTCGCAGCAGGTGTTCCTAATAATTCTTTAGGTGAGAGTATAATTGATAATAATACAAAATGTTTCTTGAGTACCAAATCAGCATATTAGAATGACTTCTGAAGAATCACGTGACACTGAAGACTGGAGTAATGTTGCTGAAATCAGCTTTGCCATCACTGGAGTGGAGTGTTGGATTTTGGCAATATTCATCATACCCTAGTTACACTTACCTTAGTCTAAGAACTCGAGTTCAAGTTCAGTCACAAAAACAGATGGACTGGATAACCGCTGGAAGAGAAAGGCTCCATATCACACAGGGAAAATTCAACCACTGAGCATCCACTGCACACTGCCAACATTTGGCTAACCTCTGTGTTTGAGAATGTCTGTTCTCATGTTCCATTCTAGGCTTCTTTGGCTGTCTGTTTTTCCTCAGATATGATCTCTGCACTTTGATACCTGTTCATAGAAACAACACTAAATTTTAAGAAATGAAGTAGCACAAATTTAAGGACATATAAGCAGATTTTCCTACCCATTTGGGTCTCTAAGCTGTCATTCTGTCCCGCTACAGATGTAGGAGGCAAAGGTTTGACTGTTATACAAGTTCTTTTTTTCTCCCTCTCTAATCTCTCTGCAGATGAGACTTCTGATGACCCATGATGCCCCGAGGATCTCTGGGTTGGGTGTCTGACTGAATCTCTTTGTTTGGCTCCCTGTAGTGGCATTACAATAGCATTTGTTCTGGCATGGCTGAATTGGTTGTGGAGTATTGAACTTTGTACGCTGCTACAGTTTTGCTTTCCAAAACCCTCATCTTGTCGTTGTTTCTGCTGGTTACTTCTATGCGTGTGCTTTATCACCTTTCTATTCAGGATATGGCCTCTCGTGTTCTGGTTTAGCTGTGGTTTGAGTGAGGTTGGAGGCCTTGAACTAGACTTGTGTGGAGTTTGAGCTTGGCACTTCACTGGCACTTTCTCCCTTTTCCTTGTGTCTGAACTTTGACCTGCTGAATTCAAGCACATGCACCTTTAGAACGAGCACTGAGAAATCATAATGCCTGAATACAATAATGCTTAAAACAGTGGAAAAAACCTTCATGTAGAGCATTGCTCTGATTAAAAAAAACATTTAACTGATTGTGGACAGAGAAGGGCTGAATTAGGCTAATTCAATTAAATTTATTATTTTAATAAATGGCTAGCTGGGGCAGGGTCCAACTGTTTCGCAGACTTGCGTGGCTGCAGACAGCTTATTAGGACGTCTTGATCTACACACATTCTCACTCCTTAGCCTTTAGCATCCTTATTCAGATTGATACTAATGGGTCGGTCTCAGCCTGCCATGCAATTACAATAACGAACTGGCTGCCTCCGCACAGGGCAGATGAAGAGGGATGAGCTTTAACAAAATGTATTCTTTGGCCCCCACATTAACGGTGTTGCTGTTTAAGCCCCTCTAACGAGACAAATCTTGTCAGGCTAATGGGGGTTAATTTGCCAGAGTCCCCCCGCCCCAACCCCTAACTGCAAAGTCTCAGGAAAAAAAAATCTAATTTAATGTTTCTTGGAACTTAATGTGAGGAATAACATGTTCAAGATTTTTATCACAGTAAGAGTATTAGAATATTGCAGCCAGTGTTTTTTTATTATAAATAAATTATTTTTCAGCTGTGATCGTATGTGGAACAAATGCTGTAACCACTTATTAAAATACTAAGAAACCTTTTTCAAGCTATCCTAACAGACAGCCAGAATTATGACACTAATTTTATTATAAATGTATGCTTGTCCAAATAGCTACCGTCAAATATTCAAACATTTTTTCAATTAAATTTGAAAATAAATACAAAAACAATTAATTATTTTTTGTGGAAATTAAAATATACATTACATTTTTAATAATAATAAACCATAATGATAATAATAATATTACTATTAATATTCATTGTTATTTAAAGTTGTGGAAACAGAAGGAGAGAGGAAAGAATAAGAAAATGCTGTTAAACAGAAAAAACTAATAAGTATAAAAGAAAAAAAAATGTATACATAAAAATACATATATTAAATTAAGCTAAATAAACTATTTATTTGATTAATTAGAATAAACAACAAATATTTTTTATACTACTAGCATTACTGCTAATAAGTTAATATTATAACTATTAACATTTTTAATGACCACTTTATTAAAAATATTTTACTGTCAAAATGATCTTGATCAATGTATTGTTAATTGTGTGCTTATGTGAAATTATTATCATGTTGTCATTTCTTCGAGCTGTTAGTGAGAGGAAGACAGAATGAAGCAGCTTCCTGTGCCTGTTTACAGACTCGTCTGCCCTTGGCGCCCTGGACACGCAGCACTACACAGCTGCCCCTGTTTACATCCAAAGTTCACACAAATAAAATTTTACAGGCTTGTAATGTCTGAGTAAAAATGCAGAAACTCTCAGCCGAGTGAAATCGGCCATGTAAACCCCTCCCCTGCACCTCTTTCCAGTTTTCAGCTACCATAGCACAGTACATCTCATTAAAATCAACCCGGTCAAGACATCACGTGTCACAGAGTCGAGGATGTGCTTGTCACTTATTTTTAATAATTCTTATAAAAGATACACATATATTTGGGAGCATATTAAAAGACAGATCAGCAGACGTGTTTTGATTTTTGGGGGTTGGATAAAATACACATTATTACACCAAACAAGACACAATAGGCTTATTAATAAAAAAAAACAACGTTCTATCAGTCATCAATTGTAATGATGCATGGTTGGCTGGTTGGTTGCACAAATTTAAAATAGTTGGTGAGTTTACCTGATGCTGCTGATGTGATGGGCATTTTCTGCCTAGATCTGGATAGTCTACGTGACCGACTACCGCTGGCGCCATTTTGTGAGGCAGGCACATTCTCAAAGTCACAGTTTAATCCTGTCTGCTCTGTACTACCCTGTAATAATGTGTTGTCTGGGACAGTGCTGCTCACGAGGCCTTCGGACAATGTTCTCTTTCCCTCCTCTAAACCAACAGATCCTCCAAAAGAATGCTGGCTGTGCTGTTAGCAGGAGGATGGCTGACTTCTGCTGAAGATTTTTCCACCTCAGTAGTCTCTTCCTTCTCTTCCCCGTCTCCTTCAAACAGCTCAGGGCTGTAGAAGATACTTTGTTCGTCCTCTTCAGTGACATCAAGATCAATTCCACTGGTGTTTTGCTTCAAGGTAGAGTTAGGGATCACAAAGAGCTGCTGAAGCTGAGGTTTAAGTGGCATGTCATTTAGGTCGTTTTTTTGGTTCTTTGGTGGCACAGAAACCACAGGAATAAGTTCCTGCTGAACTAGACTTTTGTTCGCTGAATTCCTATCCTGCTCAGATTGAAAAATAGAAGTCCTGAATTGGCTTCTGACTAGAGAGGAGGTGAAGAGATAGTCTGCAGGCCATGCCGTTCTGTGGACATTATGTTCTCTGCTTGGCAATGTGATTGGATCAGATGGATGCTGTATATTCTTTTGGTCACCTATTGAAACAGAGTCAAACAAAAGACATTGGAGTGACAATTATTCAAAACTCTTGGGTACATCTTAAAGCAGAATCTTTGGTTAAAACACTAGTCAGTATTGTCCCACAGACAAAACTTGTTTGGTGGCTAACTTTGATTAAGTGGTGGAGCACAGGGTCTCTATGATAACTGTGTGGGCTTTAGTTTTGGGTCTTCAATATGGTTTGTGTGTCTGAATGAGTGGAGAACCTGGTTTGTTTTCAAGTGTGTGCAAATGCTCACAATCAATCTACCACAAACAAAGGTCAAAGGGATTTCATTAAAAGGAAGTCAGACATCTGCTCATCCCAATGATGTTCAGTCAGGGGCCACAGAGTCTGACAGGGGCAATGAGGAGTGAAGAGCATGTACAGTACACACACACATGTACTGTACTTACCACAGAGATGCACGCTCACTTACCTCAGCTTACCCACAATGTTAAAGGAATAGTTGACCCAAAAATAAATTGTGTCATTGTGTACTCACCCTCATGTTGTTTTAAATACTTTCTTATAGCTCTGTGGAAAACTGAAGAATAAATGTTGAAGAATGTACTGGCTACTTACAGGCATACATTACCTTTCAAAAGTTTTGGTTCAGTTTTAAGGTTTTAATTTGAATCTTTTTTAAAAAGTCTCTAATCCTTACCAAAGCTGAATTTATTTAATACTATTTTAAAATGTAAATTATAAAATGTAATATATTCATGTGATGACAAAACTAAATTCCTCAGTGCCATATAATCTTTCAGAAATCATTCTAATGTGGTGTCCAAAAAACATTTATTATTATAATGCTGAAAATTGTGGAAACCATAAAACTTTTCAGAAGATAGGCATATATTTGAAATATAAATTTAAACCTTTATATAAACTATACCCCAATTTTGAACGGTAGTGTATATAGTGAATGGGTGATTTGGGATGGGAAAAAAGGGTCTTGTGCTATTTTCAAGATCTTCCGAAGCCATATCTCATTTCTCCGTTTGAGGTTTCAAAAAAAGCAAGATCACTATGTACGTTTACAATGAGATCAGGGTAAGTAAATGCATCTTCATTTTTGGGGGGAACTACTCCTTTAAAGCAAGAAGTAAATAATCCAAAAAGGCCTTATAATAAAAGACAGAAATAAAATACTTTTAATGGAGTGAAGCTGGAAGCCGTTGGCCCAACAGTTATTCATCATCACCAAATACAGTGACTTCCTTTAGAGCACTAATGAGAATGTTGAACAAACAACTACTGAGCAATATTAACTTTCCACCCAAGCAATATACCTGATTCAGGACCCCTGCTTTCAGAGTTGGCTGCCTGCACCTCAGTGTGTAGGTTTGGCGGTGGAGGCTGAGGGTCAAATGTTTTGTCGGGGGTGATTATCTCAGAAGGGGGAGAGGTAGCATTGGAGGGGCTGGGGTATTGAGGGACAGCCTGAGATTGTGTCTCTTCGAAGGTCTCTACTGCCCCCCGCTGGCCTTGAGAAAAGGACTCCAGGGACTGCATGGCACCAGTGAAGGTGTCATGGTGCCTCACTAGCTGACGCACCCATTTTGACAGGCCTGAGAGAAGAGGATAGCAGCATTTGACAAACATTTAACCACTCTACATGACCACTATTTTCATAGTACTCTACCACATTGCTGTCAATCCGTGTAGATTTTCAAGTAATGAATGTTTTCAACCCATGACTGTTACATGTAAAAGAGCAAGACCTTATGTACACATTATCTGGCCGCAGCCCACAGTCTAACATTTCAAAGCCGTTATGCTAGGTTATTATCTCCATCTAGTGATACAGAAATGGAACTACAGCTGGGTGATACAATGGAAAACAATTTTTTTTAGAGATTGTACACCACCTGTGATGTATTTGTTTGGGTTCGTCTTAAAGCGGTCGTCGACTAGTATAAGTGCCCCCCAGTCATTTCGATGTCGTATACACCTATGAGGTCAGCAAACATATTGTTACACCAAACTGTTACATCTCAAAAGACTTGTTACATGTCAGACTAACTGCATAAATATCATTCCTGAAATCCCTGTGGCTTTTACCTTCCGAGTGCCTGGTTTAGTGCCCGATAAGCTTGAATCTCGTACCAGCGCCCACCAGGCAGAAGTCCTCGTGACTTGGCATGTTTGTCATTATATTTCATCTTCAGTTCAACCTGCAATGCAAAAAAATAAAAAGAAATGACTCGGACTAAAGTAGCCCTTACACAGAATTTCAGGTGGTGCAGGGAGTACGAGATAGAAGTGCATTTTAGAAGCAGGGTTCCCGAACATTTTGGAAAATGAATTATGATGTTTGTAATTGCTGCATGAACATAAGCAGAATGATACATACTCTTCAAAAGTTTGGGGACGCAAGATTTATTTAAAGGTATTAATTCTTTTTTTTTTCTGCAAGGGCGCAATAAATTGAAAGTGACAGTAAAGCATTTATAGTGCTACTAAACTAATGTTTTCAACATTGATAATAATAATAAATGTTTCATGATGACCAGATCAGCATATTAGAATGATCAGCTTTGCTAACATAGGAATAAAGCACATTTTAAAATATATTGAAACAGAAAACAATCATTTAAATTGTAATAATATTATTATTTCACAATATTATTTTCACTATATTTTATTAAATAAATGCAGCCTTGTTGAGCATAAAATACTTTCTATGATTTGTTCTTATTTTATTCATTTAGAGGCCTGGAAAATATGATTTTGAAGTTCCCAAGTTTTCCAAGACTATGAAAACCGTGTGGAACTCCGATGAACAGATTCCATGCTGAGAAAAATAAACAAACAGCATATCATTCGTCGAGTGCTGAGTAGTGGTACATTTTCAGGTTTTGTAACTGGAAGTTTGCTGGTTTACTCTCCACAAGGAGCAATTCAAGAGCCAATCCTTGGACATTCTACTTCGTCTTTTGTGTTTCACAGAAGAAAGAAATTCATACAGGTTTAAAATTGTCATGTACAAGCAACAATTCTATTCTAAACAGAGCAGACAGTATTCTTTTTTTCCCCACCAATTTCACATACATCAGAAGACACGACAGGCCACACCTGGGAATCAGGCAGCTGTGTCACCACTGAACAGCCCATACAGAACTAATTAGATTAACACTGGCAGGAGGTAGGACTGGTGAGGGGTGATCTGCAGAGGGCAAGGCTCCCCTGAAGATGACACCCAGGGCCTGTAGTGCTTTCATACTTGCCTGCCCACGCCCGCTGATCCATTGCAAAGAGGCGGAAGAAAGAGGCCACCAGACAATAGGCATCTGCTTTGCCATAAAAATGCCAGGGAGGCATCCATCAATTTTCACCCACCGCCCTCACGGTTTTAATGCTAACCTTTTTGAATTGACAAGTGAAAAGTTCAAATCCTGTCTGATGGGACAGGACAGCAAAAGCCTTTAACTGTTTATGACAGTTACCGTGTTTCAGATGCCAAAACCTGAACAAGGGCATGACCGTCGCAGGTAAGACCTGTCTCTCGTATACATCAAGTCTGCGTCATCCGTGATGTTGTCACACACCTTCAGAAATATTTAGAAACACATGGACACGTTGATATACACATGGGTCTACACTTAAGCATGAGTGAATTTGATTCACACATGCCATTTGATGCACAATCTCAATCTCTAACCCACTGGAAGGGTTAAAAGCATCTGGATAGAGATCCTGTTGTCAACTAAAGGCCGTTACCCCAAGGCAGACTGTCATCTAAATCCAATCAGAGTCTATTTCACTATCAAGGCCTTCACCTCCCAGTACTATGTCAACACTCAATCCGACATGACAGCTTGCATATGTGAAAAAGCCAATTCTCGCTGCTAGCCAAATCTCCTCAATGTGCAAGAAACCGCAAGCTGGAAGGGATTACGTAAAATGTCAGGAGATAGCCCACTCTCGCATCAGCTTCAACCTCTTTACCTGTTCATCCTTAAAAACAGACATTTCACCAAGAGGCATGCATTGCAACAGAGCGGAACACTGCCGTCGTTATGCCCGTCACTGAGATCTTGTAGCCTGCTGTCGGCCCGTGTTAGGTCACACTAAGAGTTCTCGGCTCCTCAATTAAAAGGAAAATCAAAGAGAAACAAGATACAGCATTCCAGACAAACCTTTACAATTTAACACACTTTCCATGTTCAAGCTGTTCATTAGGCATTGAGACACAGCATCAGCTGGAATAGCTTTTACTGCCTTTTAAATCGGAGATTATTTTTCTTAGTGAAACAAAACATGTTTCCTCCAGTTTTTATGTTCACCAGAGGCTATTTTTATGTGCACACAATCGGCTTACAATGCCTTAGACTGTTTAAAGTTCACCTTTGATCTTGCTCCCAATAACGGACTAATAAAAGCGATACTCTCATTTTAGAGGCACTTTAATAGCTTTTCTGTCTATCTGTGAAAACTGTGCAGGCATCCACTTCACAGAACCTCTATCCTGACTGGGAGAAGAAAATGAAGCCACAAGTCACAATTACATTTTAAGTATGTGTGTACAGTCCTAAATGTTCGAAAAAAATTTAATTAAACAAAATCTAGATTTTTACATTTTCTGAAGAAAATTGCACCATTCTTTAAACAAAAAACTCAATAACATGAATGAAGTGGTTTTTGTGGATTGTTGCTAGGATATTCTTTGTGGCTAGTTAATGGCCCTGTGAGTGTCGATGCAAGCATTAATTTGCTCTGAACAGAGTAACCATTGCACTCTGACAGTAAATAGTATCAGTGTACTCTCTTTACTTTGCATTAATAGGGTCATATCCTATATATCCCCATATCCCCAGGGGTCATATCCACCCCCATGCACTCAACCGAAGGAGATGCATCATCTTGTATCAATGCTCAAAAAGCTTTGCATGCAGCCAGTCAGTGTATGTAAATGCAAGACTGACATGTTGTTAATTGCTAATTGTTGTGTGAGCTGTTGTTTATGATGAACAAATTCATAGATGCATTAAAAATGATTGATTGAAATAGTTTCCTTCCACTTTTTAGTAAATTGATTTCTATGAGCTTTCCAGTCGACTGTGATTACAGAACAAAGATTTTGAAAAAAAAACATTTAGATTCAGACTGTTTTTTTTATTTAGATTTTGTAAACTGTAAACTTTTGTAAAATTGAACACCATTACAGCAATTTCAATTCAAATGAACGTGTTTTTAAAGCAGCATTCTATGTATTTTATGGAAGGATATTGCGGACAATTTTCAAAAGGAATTGCAAGTTGTATTTGCAATTGCGTTTTCAATTTGTGGACGCATAAACTCTGACATAATTCAAACGCAATTGCAAACCGCGCATTTCCGTTTGCATTTCCTTTTACGCGAACTCACAAGGACTGCCATATTTCAAATGGAAAAGCAAAGTCTGTTTGCAATTGCATTTCCAATGTCTTTCAAGTTATGACCCTGCCATTTTGGAATAGTAATAGAAAATCACCTATTTGCTATTTCATTTCCTCCGTGTCCTGCCACAACCTGCACAAAATTCAAATGGAATTGCAATCCACTTTGCGTTTGCATTTCCGACCTCTAACACATTCAACTGTCAATCAGGCTTTAGGGCGGGGTTTATTGATGTGGTCTGAAAGTAGGCCACGCCCTCAAGTGGTGGAAAACAAAGCACTTTTTCATCATTATTCATTCCTATAAAGAAAATTGGGACAAATATCCAATAAATGTGTCTATTTTACAACAACAACAACAAAACCCATAAAATAATAATATATAATACAATACATCTTTAAAATAGGCCTATCCTTTTATTGAAACAGGTACAAAGAAACTTTTCACCCGCTGGTACTTTCGCTTTTGCCGCAGAGACCCTTGTGATAAAGAAATGTGTTGTATTTATGATAATCCGCACAGATTTAATTTGACGAAAATAAATAATAAAAGTGCATAAATCACGAAAGACAACAAAATTACTGACAGGATGCTGTGCGCGCTCCGAGTGCAACATGGAGAAGAATAGCCCGTCTAAAGGCCAAATAAACACAGAAATATATAAAAATGCCAAGTCGACTATTCACATAAACACAGTAGATAGCCTAAGCACTGTGTGCGTCCACACACACAAATTTATAACTCGACCTCACAGTGAAAGCCTGCACAATTAATTCCATATTGCAACTTATGTATTATTTGCTGAAAAAAAAAAAATATATATTTTTTTTTTACTGGCTCTTTTGGAAAAATGATTTAACCAAAAATGTTTTTAAAAAATGGCTCTAGTCCAAAAAGGTTCCCGACCCCATTGAATAACTAGTTGAGTAGAAACATTTTTTACCGAATTGAGCATCCCTAATGAAGATATTGGAACTAAGCAGCATGTGTGTCTGAAAATGTTTTAAATGTCAAAATAAAGATACAAATATTTAAATGAATATGAATACATTTGATGAAAAACAATAATGTTGAATAAAATGGTATAATTAAGCAGAATATCAGATCGTCCTCAAAACGAACATGAACTGCGATTTAATGTCACTAATGTCTTTTCCTTTTCTTTTATTTTTTGATCGCTTTGTTCTTGAACACAGAATCATATGGACAAAACACCACTCATATCGTGTCACATTGCTATAGACTCTCTGATTTTAACCCATCATGATAATTTACTGTGCCAGTTGGAATATGATGATATTTGTCTGATACTAGCTGAGACTGACACTAGCCTACCGAATGCAGTCATGTAAGTTTTCTTATTTGCTGTTTTTTTCTGGTTGCCTTGTGAACACACAATCAGGTCTGCATTCTGACTTTGAACTAAAGCGTTTGAACTTAAAAAAATAACCAAAAAATAACCAAATTCCCCGTTTTCCACCACTTGAGGGCGTGGCCTACTTTCAGACCACATCAATAAACCCCGCCCTCAAGCCTGATTGACAGTTGAATGTGTTAGAGGTCGGAAATGCAAACGCAAAGTGGATTGCAATTCCATTTGAATTTTGTGCAGGTTGTGGCAGGACACGGAGGAAATGAAATAGTAAATAGGTGATTTTCTATTACTATTCCAAAATGGCAGGGTCATAACTTGAAAGACATTGGAAATGCAATTGCAAACAGACTTTGCTTTTCCATTTGAAATATGGCAGTCCTTGTGCGTTCGCGTAAAAGGAAATTCAAACGGAAATGCGCGGTTTGCAATTGCGTTTGAATTATGTCAGAGTTCATGCGTCCACAAAATTGAAAACGCAATTGCAAATACAACTTGCAATTCCTTTTGAAAATTATCCGCAATATCCTTCCATAGTATTTATCAATCCACACTGATAAATAATAATAATTTTCAAATGATTTCTAAAGGATCATGCGCTATTGAAGAGTAATGGCTTCTGAAAATTTTGTTTTCCCATCACAGGAATAAATAACATTTCAAAACATATTCAAATAATGATTTCACAAATTGCCTTTTTTATTTTTCAAATAAGTGCATACAATATACATTTCAACTACTTGAAATCATCATTATGGGGACCCTGAAAAAAGTAGCAAAACTTTAAAAGATGTGTTGAAAGGAAATGTTGTGGACAGACTTCTTTCCCAATTGCAAAAATAATTCTCATTTAATGAATAGCATTAGGTCAAGAAACAAGTGAATCTTTTTAGGGTAAGAACGAGTACACTAAAACTCCTTCACCATTCTTTTTAACCTGTACTAGGAAAATGAGACAGCATTACCTGTGTCAAAGGGGGAGGAATTGAGGGGAAATCGAGGGCAGTAAACAAACACATCTGAGTGCTGTCAACCACTTCATGTGGCATTTGAGACAAGGAGAAGCATTACGGTTGGCCAGGTGCACTAGAAACCACCGCTTCCTTGCTCCTCACCCCCTCTGGCACATCAACTCATTGCTTGTCCGCAACAAGCCACATGATTAAAACCTACCTCAGAACCCTCCAAAACTCATCCAAAATGGCAAACTCAATCGACCTCCACTGGAGCAGAAGTGAAAAAAAATCAAAGGCCTTCCCAGAGGTAAGGGTACAACCACGCCAACAGCTTCCGCTAAGGTGAAGGGCTTGGAAGTGTCAATCATCTGTACATATCCCCACGGTGACAGACCCAGTTAGGAAAGCTTCAACATACTTTGACAGCAAGGTAGACAGAGGGGGAAGCTTAAAGGTCAGGTCTATCTGCTAAGGACAGGCAAACCACAGCACAATCACTATTGAATTAATTTACGGATCACAGCAAGGGGGAACTGTTGTTCTGCCTACAATGTAACTTTTTAAAGGTACGAATACATATGAGAGGACACATGATACTACAGGGTTGAACTGAGTATGAAGAAAAGTGAAAAAGTTTTTAATTTAATTTATAAAAAGACAACAATAGCCTAGCAAAGATATTCTTTAAGGGGAATCTTGACCATCAGTTCACAGCTGATTAAGCCACTTGGAATGTGTCAAATATTGACCAACAAAAAATGCATCCAGTTGTCTAGAACAACTACTAAACCACTAAACTTTGAGGCCAGGCATTACAGTGATTTTACCATTAATATTGGTTGGAACAATGTTATATGTTATGTTTTTACAGAATTCGGTTAATTACATCTGCTATTTTCTGAAAGATCAACCATGAGATCCATTCGTCAGATCATATCCAGATTTATCCAGATGATACTAAGATGACCTGGAAAAACTGAAATACTTCATAGACATATCAAATACATGCATGTTTTAATTGTGATATACTTTTTTCAGACTGTTACCTGCAAATCCTTGATATTGGGGAATGGGATACCAATAGTAACCACTGCTCTGGCATTGTCATCGGTGAAGTCTAAGCCCTCGCTCACCTTCCCTCTGCAAACAGCTACCAGCAGAGCTCCATCTGGGAAAAGAAATTATAATCAACACACAGACAACATATTTAAACTAGGCATTTGGAGTAAATCAACACTAACCTCTGTTTTCACTGTTGACTGCTGTTCCTCTGATGGCCTCATAGTAGGTCTGCAGCAGCTCATCAAAATCACCCTTACCACCACCACGTGGCTCAGTGATCACGGTCTTTCGCTCCTCAAGCTTGTCCCACAGACCTGTGTTCATCCAGCGGTCTCTCAGTTTATCCAACATCTTAGCAAAACAAAAATTGACCAATAATTATGTATTATTTGCAGGGCATCCCACCAAAACAAGACAATATTATACTTTAATATTATCTGACAATATCATATTTAGTAGTTAAATTAGGATATAATATTCAGTCTATAATATGTAAATGCACTGGGGTACCAGAAATCATTTGTTTAATTCTATTCTGGTGCAACACATTTGTAATTAGTGTAGAGTAATAATAGGAATGAGTTAGAATGGTAAACAAGGATGCTTTTAATAACAAACATAATGAAAAACAAAATTTGGAATGTAAAAGTCTGATTCAAAACTGCAGCATCCATGTGGACCCCATTAAAATAAAAAACAAGACTCAGTTGAAGAGGAATGTCTGAACACAGGGTGCCCAGTAATTCATAGTTTAATAAATGCAGACCTCCTGTTTGCATTGTAAACAATTTGCTGGTTTGGAATATACATTGCAAAATAAAAGCCTGAGAACAAAAGCTCATAGCAAGACACAGGAGGTTTCCTTTCTGTCTTCTCTCTGGTTCCAGTTACCGAGAACCGATAAATTGCGAGTATAAACTCTGTTCATAATAAAAATCACTGTTACAGTGCTACTGTTAGTGGAAAAAAGTCAGTGACTCCCAAGAAAGCAACACTGATCTAAAAGATCTCCCTCACAGGGAGCAATTCTTGTCTCTGTTGTATGCATTTTCCTCTTGAATAGGCATGCCTTTAGAATCCAAGTGAATCTTCACTGGCTTGGAAATGTGTTAGAAGGGTCAAGCTAAAGTTCTTGTGATCAGCAAGAAAAATCTTCTCATGACTGCAGGAATTTGTGGCTTCCATCAGATAAACTATAACATAAGGAATGGAGAAGTGCCTCAGGGCTTGGTATTTGGGCCGTTTCACACTGCAGCAGTTTTTTCGGCGTACATGTAAACCAATGAGTGCATTCACACCGGTAGCAGGAGCATAATGAGAGCAGCACTGATATGGGGGTTTCGGCGCCAAGCCTATTTTTGCTAGCACTACCTGAATCAAACCTGAATGCGCTTACTTTTTTGTCCACAATATTTGCTGTCTTGTAAACATATCGAAGTATGAATGAAACAGCATGATCGGAACTGCTTTCTTGGTTGTGTTTGTCATTTACCATTTACATGTGAATGTTGCAGCCTACACCTCCCCATGTCAACAAACTTTCAAGACTATCAAGTTTATATAAATGATCAACTTTTAAAAACAAATATAGGCTAGTTGTCTTTATAAAGAAATACTCACTTACAGTATATGATATAAGTGAGCATTATATGTAGCGTTGGAGCTGCTGCTGTGACGCTGTACAAACGCTTTCAGTGTGAATGCTCTCGTGCAGCTGCAGTGACGGTGTAGTTACGCTGACGTAAGCTCACGCTGACGTAAGCTCACGCACTGATCACGCTTGGAGTGTGAAACGGCTGTTAGGATCATTACATTTTTGTTGCTTAAAGGACAAATAACTATGCATGCCCACACTTTACAAAGAAGACACTGAATTTACAACTACTAAATATTAAATCCCATCTGAGGTGCCTGAGACTTCTGCACCGTGAAAACTATTTTACACACGGATGTAACAGTGAAGCGAAGCAAGCACCAATTTCATCAGTTATGTGCTTATTGGAACAAACAAGCAACTTGTCTTCAATAAAACATGACAGCTGAAGCTGCAACAAACTCATAAATGTCATTGTTTCAAAGACAATTACTGCAAATCCGATATGAATAAAAGGTGAATTATTAAAGCATTCTCTCAGTAGACTGCCCAAGGAACAAAACACCCATTATACACACTGTACTTAGAGGAAATTTAGATTTCTGTAGAAGAGTTCATGACAAGAGGAGAAGGACAAGAGAAAAAAGGAAAATAATCTGAAACAAAAAATATGACTCATTTAGATGAATACAACTGATGGGTTTTGATGCTGTTTTCAGCATCTTAAATTCACCTTAAGGGTCAATGTTATTAATTTGTGCTTGGCCTGAAGTGTAACCTGATGATGACCTGAGCATAACAGGATAATAAAATGCTGCCCCTTAAAAGACAGGGACATATGCAAGCACAAAGACTCCTTGTATAAGCTTGTTGTTTATATTCCCAGAGCTGTAATTTGTAAAGCCTTATAAAAGCGGGCGAAATACAATACAGTGCCACTCCAGGAGTCCCTTGGCTCAAAGGGTAATGGTCCTAATGCTTTTATCTCACAGACACTGTGAGTAAACATCACTCTATGTCTGCTTCCATTCAGTCATTTCATTACAGGCACATTTTCCACATCCCTCATTTTGAGAGACCAGAGCCATAGTTTGAAAACCCAAAAGAGAAGCCAGTTAGCAATGTGGAAGAAACTTATAGAATTCTAAAGACCACATGTTTTAAAAAACTAAATATTTTTGTAAATCTGCCCATCTGTCTACCTATTAGGGCTGGCTAAAAAACAACAACAATATTGATTCTTAAATCCCAAGAACCGATTAGTCATCCTTTTTTCGGTTGATGAATGAAAGGAACATTGTAACATTTCAAACATTTAAAAAAAATACTGTTTTGGAGCTGTGGTGTGAGATCGCTCTGGCGCAGTTCAGCTCTAGAGAAGCGCCACATGAAATGATCTTCTCTTCCGCCTTAATACCAGTTACAGTGCGAAATAAACATAATGAGTGTCTGAAAGTGTGTTAAAAGATACAGTAAAATTTACTGAAATTTGTATCATGTGACATTTGTATCATGCTCAATCAGTGTTTCAACCGTGGAAAGACGTCAGTAAAACAGCCTGTAAACAATGTCATGTAACGTCACATTTACCTCAGAAAAAACATATCCAGTGTTCATAAACTCATAAAACTAAACTAAATGGTTTAACCCTATACAATAACCCATAAACTAAAAATGAACTCTGGAGAGCATTTTGATAAATATATGCACCATATTAAATAGGCTATTCATTATAATTTTTAATGTTCTTCGATATTTAAAGCATGTATGAATAACTCTGGCAAGTTTTTGTGTTGTTTATATTTCAAAAAACGAATTGGAGTATAAATATGATTATGTAATTGTTAAGTTAATAAATGTATTATTTTAAAAAATTGAGTGCAATGTAGGTGTTTGTATACAAATCAGTGAATGTTTACCTTCAATATTATAGTAGGATAATGTAGCCTATGCTACAACTGACTCCGATAGTTTACAGCATTAGTTAAGAGATTTGTTTTCCTTGAGGAAATTTGCCATGTATTTTACCTAATATATCCCAAATAATTGATATTGAATCGAAATCTAATCAAATTGCAAGCTTGTGAATCAAAATCGAATTGAATTGTAAAATTTGTGTCAATACCCAGCCATACCATCCATCCATCCATCCGTACTGCACAAATTAAAAACGCTCATGCAAGTAAGAAAGACGACTGCAAATACCACATTCAATTCATATATCAAAAAAAGACGTGAATAATTTAACCTGCCTTTAAAAATATCAACAATGATAGAATAAATGGACAGCATCCAATGTTGCCAGCGGAAATTAGGAACTGCAAGTATACACTTCTGTTTTAAGATGTTTGGACAAGGAATGGGAGTTTGTGGGGGTGGTGCTGATGGGATGAGCACATGGCCTTCATGCCTAATTCATAGGCATTATCTGACAAGAGCAGCGCTGTTTCCACAGGGCCTAGATCAGGACACAGCAGAATGAAAATGTCAATCTGCACACTTGGCTGAGGCTCAGGTGCACAAACATTGCAGAAGTGACCCTACACCATCCCTCTCTGAGGTCAGTGACAGTACCATCAAACAGATGGCGTGCTCAAAGACGACACGAACGCACTTGTACCAAACAAGCTGCGACAAATGATAAGAGGCATTTAACCCCACATCCTTATTCCACTGTGTACATCTAGAGAAAGACAATCACTGCCTAACTTCAGATTAAAAAGGTTTAAGGACCAATACAATGATTTCCAAAAGTAATATTAGAGTAAATTGTGAAAATGTCTAACAACACAGCACTAGAAAGCATTTAACCATCAGTATGAGTGTCTAAGGCGTGTGCAGCTCCACTTCCAACACCTCGTCTCTTACACTGCTCCCGAGGGCTGGGAGCTCACGACAGCAGTGACCCAGTCTCATGCCTTATTCAAGGCCCCCTTACAGCAGACTAGAATCTCACATCTTCAGAACTCTGCAGCAGACTAATATTATCTACAATACCACATATTGTTCACACAGTCAGCAGTATTTACTGACTGACAGTTGTTTTTAAGAGGTGACTTAATGATCCTGAACATAAAACATAAAGCAGAAGTGAATCAACAGGAGACAGAAGGTAATCAAATGTCTGTATAATCAGGTAACTTCACAATTTACTTCTCTAAAAGGTGAATAATGTGTGTTCCAATAGTAAATAACAAAACTTTGTATTATGCTGTGAAATATTTTTATTCTGCATTCGGACAACACCCTCTTTTTCAATCCTCTCATATATGTGGTCAAAATCAGTTTAAAAACGTTTGTAAATGAATTAATTAATCAATATAATTAAGTAAATTAATCTAGTAATATCCGGCTGAACAAATTTCTTTTAGTAGAACAATTTTGAATATGCTATATTCACTCTTTATATGTTTACAGTAATAAAGTAAAATGTTATTGTCAGTAAAGAGAAAAGCTCATATCTCGGATGTCTACACAATAACTGGTTAACATGTCCATTGAAGCTGTTGATAAAACAAAGTGGAGTGAAGACTATCTAGCAAACATCCACAGGCACAACAAAAGCTGAATAATTCATTGTGGTTAGTCGACTAAATATATGCATCACTCAGCTTGTGTCACCATGCTAGATTAAGTAGACCGGATGCAGTTCTCTGAGGGGACATGGAGGCGAGGTAGCACTGTGAAGCACAACTGTGCATACTCTCTCACGCTCTCATTTCCTCTCCCACCTACACTACTCTTTATCTACTTTATGTGACAACACATTGCTGTTTTTTCTTTGTAAAAGGCATAAATAATGGACAAACTTGGTTGTAGGGTGGCATAAATGAAACATAGTGCCCTGGTGGCGGCAGAAGAAGATGTGTAGTTGCTGTAAATAATTCAGCTGCAAATATCACAGTGATGATCACGCCAAGGACGGAGCAGAGTGCCACTTGCCTGCAAGCACCCACACTCCTCAGTGCTGACACAGAGCAGGCCATTAGTGAGGCCAACAACTTAACACCACAGATAAAAAAAAAAAAAAAAAAAAAGTAAGAAAACCTGTGAATTTATCAGTGATAAGAGATGTTAGCGGTGGGACACCCTTGGCTTCTAAAAGGGCGCAGAACCAAAATTATTCAGACACTACCTAGTTTTTACTAGTGGATGCAGGACACTATAGTTCATTTATGTGAGGATCGCAAAATAAAGTAAACTGTGACCAAAATTATTCAGGCACTTTGACCTGACCATGTTTTGCTTCTTTAATTGCTAATGCGGCCTTTTACACCACAAAATTAAGCATTGCTTGGTAACTGGTTGACCTAAATTGGTATTATCTAATAGTGTACTTAAATTTAACAGCTCACAGCTGATTGTAATCCATTACATACCTTTATATCACTTCTTAACTAGTTCAAAATAATAAATAGTATAATAAATAAATAGTGTACATTTATGGTCAGAATCATTGGCACCCCCGGTAAATATGATCAAACATGGCTGTAAAAATAAATCTGCAATGTTTATCATTCTGATCTTTTATTTAGAAATGTGCAAAAAACTTTCATTGAAGTAAAATAATTGAAAGTAGGGGGTAAATCACATTATGAAATAAATGCTTTTCTCCAAAACACGTTGGCCATAATTATTGGCACAACAAAATTTTTATATCTTATAAAAGTTTATTCCCATTAATATTAAATTTTTTTAACACAACAGGGTGACTATGAGCATGAAAATGTCTAGCTATGACTTCTTTATTCACAGGAGTATAAATATGAGGAAACAGAAAGGCCAAATTCCATTAATCATCTATCAGAGTAAAACCAAAGAATATAGCTCTGATGTGCAGCAAAAGATTGTTGAGCTTCACAAAGTGGCTGTAAGAAAATAGTTAAAGCATTCAAAATCTTAATTTCCACCATGAGGGCAATAATTAAGAAGTACCAATCAACTAAAGATGTTACAAATTTGCCTGGAAGAGGACATGTATCTATATTGTCCTAATGCACGGTGAGGAGGAGAGTTTGAGTGGGCAAAGACTCTCCAAGGATCACAGATGGAGAACTGCAGAGATTAGTTGAGTCTTGGGGTCAGAAAGCCTTTAAAAAATTCTAACAACCCCTATAAAACCACCACAAGTTGTTTGGGAGGGTTTCAAGAAAAATCTTCCTTGCTCATCCAAAATCAAACTCCAGCATATTCAGTTGTCAGATACGACTGGAACTTCAAAAGGGACCTGGTTCTGTGGTCAGATTGAACTTTTTTTTTTTTTAAAGAGCTTTTGGCAGAAACCCCACCAGATGTGTTTGGTGGCAACAGGGATAAAAAGTACCCCATGCCCACGGTAAAATATACTGCTAGATCTTTAATGTTGTGGGCCTGCTTTTTTGCTGGAGGTCCTGGACATCTTGTTCAGATACATGGTATCATGGATTCTAGCAAATACCAACAAATCAAAACCTATAAATCTCTGCTAGAACTCTTATAATGGGCCGTGGTTGGATCTCCCATCAGGACAATGATCCAAAACAAACATCAAAATCAACACACAAATGTGTCGCTGAACACAAAATGAAGCTTCTGCCATGGCCATCCCAGTCCCCAGACCTGAACCTTATAGAAAATGAGTGGAGTGAACTAAAGAGAAGCAGCACCAACATGGATCTGGGAATCTGAAGGATCTGGAGAGATTCTGTATGGAGGAATGGTGTCTGATCTCTTTTGAGGTGTTCTCCAAACTCATCAGGCATTATAGAAGAAGACTCAGCTGTTATCTTGGCAAAAGGGGTTGCAAAAAGTATTTAGTAAAAGGGCGCCAATAATTATGGACAACCTGTTTTGGAAAAAAAGCATTTATATTCAATAATGCGATTCACAGGGAGTGCAGAATTATTAGGCAAATTAGTATTTTGACCAAATCATCCTCGTTATGCATGTTGTCTTACTCCAAGCTGTATAGACTGGAAAGCCTACTACCAATTAAGCATATTAGGTGATGTGCATCTCTGTAATGAGAAGGGGTGTGGTCTAATGACATCAACACCCTATATCAGGTGTGCATAATTATTAGGCAATTTCCTTTCCTTTGGCAAAATGGGTCAAAAGAAGGACTTGACAGGCTCAGAAAAGTCAAAAATAATGAGATATATTGCAGAGGATGCAGCAGTCTTAAAATAGCCAAGCTTCTGAAGCGTGATCATCGAACAATCAAGCGTTTCATTCAAAATAGTCAACAGGGTCGCAAGAAGTGTGTGGAAAAACCAAGGTGCAAAATAACTGCCCGTGAACTGAGAAAAGTCAAGCGTGCAGCTGCCAAGATGCCACTTGCCACCAGTTTGGCCATATTTCAGAGCTGCAACATCACTGGAGTGCCCAAAAGCACAAGGTGTGCAATACTCAGAGACATGGCCAAGGTAAGAAAGGCAGAAAGTCGACCACCACTGAACAATACACACAAGCTGAAACATCAAGACTGGGCCAAGAAATATCTCAAGACTGATTTTTCTAAGGTTTTATGGACTGATGAAATGAGAGTGAGTCTTGATGGGCCAGATGGATGGCCCCGTGGCTGGATTGGTAAAGGGCAGAGAGCTCCAGTCGACTCAGACGCCAGCAAGGTGGAGGTGGAGTACTGGTTTGGGCTGGTATCATCAAAGATGAGCTTGTGGGGCCTTTTCGGGTTGAGGATGGCGTCAAGCTCAACTCCCAGTCCTACTGCCAGTTTCTGGAAGACACCTTCAAGCAGTGGTACAGGAAGAAGTCTGCATCCTTCAAGAAAAACATGATTTTCATCTAGGACAATGCTCCATCACACGCGTCCAAGTACTCCACAGCGTGGCTGGCAAGAAAGGGTATAAAAGAAGAAAATCTAATGATATGGCCTCCTTGTTCACCTGATCTGAACCCCATTGAGAACCTGTGGTCCATCATCAAATGTGCGATTTACAAGGAGGGAAAACAGTACACCTCTCTGAACAGTGTCTGGGAGGCTGTGGTTGCTGCTGCACACAATGTTGATGGTGAACAGATCAAAACACTGACAGAATCCATGGATGGCAGGCTTTTGAGTGTCCTTGCAAAGAAAGGTGGCTATATTGGTCACTGATTTGTTTTTGTTTGGTTTTTGAATGTCAGAAATGTATATTTGTGAATGTTGAGATGTTATATTGGTTTCACTGGTAAAAATAAATAATTGAAATGGGTATAATAGTTTTTTGTTAAGTTGCCTGATAATTATGCACAGTAATAGTCACCTGCACACACAGATACCCCCCTAAAATAGCTAAAACTAAAAACTACTTCCTAATAAACTACAAAAATATTCAGCTTTGATATTAATGAGTGTTTTGAGTTCATTGAGAACATGGTTGTTGTTCAATAATAAAATTAATCCTCAAAAATACTACTTGCCTAATAATTCTATACTCCCTGTACAGCAATGTATATATACAGGTCCTTCTCAAAAAAATAGCATATTGTGATAAAAGTTCATTATTTTCCATAATGTAATGATAAAAATTAAACTTTCATATATTTTTGATTCATTGCACACCAACTGAAATATTTCAGGTCTTTTATTGTTTTAATACTGATGATTTTGGCATACAGCTCATGAAAACCCAAAATTCCTATCTCAAAAAATACCAATAAAACAAAAGTGTTTTTAATACAAAAAAAGTAAACCTTCAAATAATTATGTTCAGTTATGCACTCAATACTTGGTCGGGAATCCTTTTGCAGAAATGACTGCTTCAATGCGGCGTGGCATGGAGGCAATCAACCTGTGGCACTGCTGAGGTGTTATGGAGGCCCAGGATGCTTCGATAGCGGCCTTAAGCTCATCCAGAGTGTTGGGTCTTGCATCTCTCAACTTTCTCTTCACAATATCCCACAGATTCTCTATGGGGTTCAGGTCAGGAGAGTTGGCAGGCCAATTGAGCACAGTAATACCATGGTCAGTAAACCATTTACCAGTGGTTTTGGCACTGTGAGCAGGTGCCAGGTCATGCTGAAAAACGAAATCTTCATCTCCATAAAGCTTTTCAGCAGATGGAAGCATGAAGTGCTCCAAAATCTCCTGATAGCTAGCTGCATTGACCCTGCCCTTGATAAAACACAGTGGACCAACACCAGCAGCTGACATGGCATCACTGCCATGACCATCACTGACTGTGGGTACTTGACACTGGAGTTCAGGCATTTTGGCATTTCCTTCTCCCCAGTCTTCCTTCAGACTCTGGCACCTTGATTTCCGAATGACATGCAAAATTTGAGCGACAGTCCAGTGCTGCTTCTTTGTAGCCCAGGTCAGGCGCTTCTGCCGCTGTTTCTGGTTCAAAAGTGGTTTGACCTGGGGAATGCAGCACCTGTAGCCCATTTCCTGCACACGCCTGTGCACGGTGGCTCTGGATGTTTCTACTCCAGACTCAGTCCACTGCTTCCGCAGGTCCCCCAAGGTCTGGAATCGGTCCTTCTCCACAATCTTCCTCAGGGTCCGGTCACCTCTTCTGCAGTGTTTTTGCCACACTTTTTCCTTCCCACAGACTTCCCACTGAGGTGCCTTGATACAGCACTCTGGGAACAGCCTATTCATTCAGAAATTTCTTTCTGTGTCTTACCCTCTCGCTTGAGGGTGTCAATGATGGCCTTCTGGACAGCAGTCAGGTCAGCAGTCTTACCCATAATTGCGGTTTTGAGTAATGAACCAGGCTGGGAGTTTTTAAAAGCCTCAGGAATCTTTTGCAGGTGTTTAGAGTTAATTAGTTGATTCAGATGATTAGGTTAATAGCTCGTTTAGAAACCGTTTTCATGATATGCACATTTTTTTAGATTTTGGGTTTTCATGAGCTGTATGCCAAAATCATCAGTATTAAAACAATAAAAGACCTGAAATATTTCAGTTGGTGTGCAATGAATCTAAAATATATGAAAATTTAATTTTTATCATTACATTATGGAAAATAATGAACTGTTATCACAATATGCAATTTTTTTGAGAAGGACCTGTATATATATATTATAATATATAAATTAGCATACAAAAGAATTAACATATACATACATACATACATACATACATACATACATACATACATACATACATATATATATAAATAAATAAATTAAGTATTTCTGTAATACAATTACCTCAGATTACATGTGCTACAGTATCTCTACTGATACTGTTGAAACTGCATTTATGGCTATACCTAAGAGACTGCAAAGAGTATTCTGAGAGACCTTAGGGGCTCATAGCATGCGCTCAGACCCCCTGCAAGGCACTTTGAGAGGATGCAAGCTTTATAGATACATCCACCAACCCCTCCTTTACACCCCACCTAAAGCACCAGGCGCCAGCTTAGATGCATCTTCACACAGACAGCTCGGCGACGTCAGTTCTAATGGCCCTTATCTTAATCTGCTTTAAAAGCATCCTGCATTTCCACAAGATCTTTTCACCTTTCCTAGCCCACATTAATAAGCAGACCCTCCTAACTGTTTAGCCCTTCTTGTCATGAGGTCATGCCAGAAAACATAGGCCGCTGTGGTTAACAGGGATCCAACTGAGACATGTCGGAAGCTGCAAAACCACATCTTGAGAACCTTAAAGGGCTTGCATGTCTACCAGTGTGAGTTATGAATGATAATGTTGAGGGGCCTGAGGGTGGTATAGCACAATTGGTGCCATGGGGACAAGTGGCCAGAACAGACACATATCATACACATGGTCCCTAACAGAATGGAGAGATAGTGATCAAGCATGAGTTAAGAGGTGTCTGGAGACTACAGATGCTCTGGTCTGCTTCTCCTCAGATGGGACACACAGGCTCCATAACTTTCACAGTCTCCAATGAGTCCCTAAACTGCTCAATTTCCAGATTAAATATTAATCAACATGGAACATTCATACATGGACATGATATAAAATAGGGAATTTATGTTGTCAATTTATAAAGAAACTGGTTCTTGTGTTAAAGTTGGGGTAGCATACTATGATTCTGGTAGGCTAAATATATTGGATGAAATATATTGGAAATGTACACAAAGTACATCAACACAAAGATGTACATGCACACACAGACATTTGAGAATGTTAATCATCCCCTGAGAAGGTACATCATGACAGGCAGCCTGAATAGGGCTGAATTATTAATTAGCTAAACGTAACAAACAATGAGGAACAAAGTATTTTTCAATGGTTTTTAATAATTGAGCCTGTTACCTGAAAAGGGATACAGAAAAACCGTGAGCCAGCACTCAAAGTTTTGTTCATTATCCATAATACATTACAGCTACGTATTAGTGCATGTGGTCATCATCTGACCGCTGCTATTGAATTTAAAAAACAGCTGCTTCTGGTGTTATGACTTTGTGGATCCTCTACTGGAATGTCAGAGAGCAACCACAGTCTTACACAGCATGCAGATGATATTTGTATAGTAGTTCTAAAGGGAAACATTAAAATGTTTACAGAAATGCAAAATTGTGGTCTCTAAGGCCTCCCAGTGGCCGCTTTGTAGAGCTGCAGTATCAAATTGACATTACTTAGTAAAAAACAACTTATGGTTCAGAATCTTAGATTTTGTTAGCTTCTTTTAAGCAAAGAAATATGGATGGGATTAAATGGTTAACTGGATTTTTATATTTTCTGTTGCAACAGTACTGAAGCCAGAGGTTGCCAGTGTATTTCTATGCAGCTCCTAAGTTGTTTAGGTTGGCTGCTAGGCCATTGCTAGGTTAGCTGGTACTCAACAGTCAAGAGAGAACATTTTCGATGGTCCATAAATATGTTTTCATGTGTCCCCCTTCAAATTAAATTGTCCATTTTATAATTGTTTTATCAGTCATATCCTTAGTGCAGACAGTGCTACTAAATTGAATACTTGGAGATAGAGGTTTGTTCATATCCCTTACTATATGTATGAGCAATAGTGATGCTTGTGTTAGCCAGTGCCACATATTGCAGAGAATATTGATTGTATATACCTTGTAGGATGGCAGGAAGCAGAGAACCCCTCGACTCACTGTGTGGCACACTTTCAAAAGCAGTGCCCCTACTTCATCCTGGAAGGCAAATGTCTCTGCATGCTGAAATGTAGCACAAAGTTTACGACCCTGAGGCCCTGCACCAACTGTACCGACCCAGACCTGCAACATAAACACACACATATTATACAACTACAGAACTATTCAAAAGTTTGGGGTTATTAAAGGGATAGTTCACCCTGAAATGAAAATAATTAATATTTTACTCACCCTGCTCTTGTTCAAATGAACAAGCTGCTGACAGTTCGCACGCACTCACACGCGCACAGAGCTCAGTATTTTGACTGAATAATACGGTTTATTTCTCACAAAACTATAGTATGTCTATAGTATGCCTCCTGAACACTTTCCATATATGGAGCTGTATCTGCAAAAGTATCTTTGCGTGATACTTTTGTATACTTGCGTGCAGGAAATTTTTCAAAATATCTCCTTTTGAGGTCCGAAAAAGATAAAAGGACACAGGGCAGTAGAACAACAGCAGGGTGAATAAAATATAAATATTTTCATTTTAAGGTGAACTATCCCTAATAATTTTTTTTTAATAAATTAATATTTTTATTTAGTGAGGACAAATTAAATTGATCAAAAGATGTTTAGAATTTTACAAAAGATTTCTCTCTCAAACTTTCTACTTAAAGAATCCTGAAAAAATATATATTGCGGTTTCCACAAAAATATTAAGCAGCAAAACCATTCATACAATGATAATATTCATGCTTGAGCACCAAATCAATAAATTAGAATGATTTCTAAAGGATCATGTGACACTAAAGACTATAGTAACGGCTGCTGAAAATTCAGCTTTGTTCTTACAGGGATTTCAAAATAATAGTTTTAGAAAACAGTCATTTTAATTTGTAATAATTTTTCACAATATAACTCGCACATCCTGATAAATGCTATGTAGCAATGACCTGTGACTTGTTGATAACATGATTGGCCTCCAGCTGGATAGAGAATTTGATGCCCAGTTCAGAGGAAAAGGAGCCCATGGGAGAGAGGGTGCCTGAAGTCAGCACAATACTCCGCACTGAATCGCTCAGATCTGAAAATGCCTGCCATGAAACACACCACCAACCACAACTGCTTACAATACATATTCATATTGACTAGTGTTGTCAAAAGTACCGACTTCGGTACCAAGTCGGTTTTGCAATTTAAAAAATGTGACGCTTTGAGCATTGTTGAGCAGAATCGTAAACACCTCTGATTGGCCATTGTGCTCATGCTCATCAGATATGTCTGTGTATGGCTACAATGATCAGCACTTCAAAAACATGTTCACAAATCGCTTACACAGATACACATGGGAACGGTCGCTGAGAGATGCCTGCTTGTGCTTTGAAATGCTCCCACTTTAAAAACACTTTCAAACACTCCTGTGTGTTGATCATTGTGGCTAATCACAGACATATCAGAAGAACGCGTGAGCACAATGGCCAATCAGAGGTGTTTGCGATTCCACTCAATAACACTCCAAGAGTCACATTTGTAAAATTTTCAGTATCGACTTACCACAGTCAGTACTTTTGACAACTATAGACTGAGAACATTCAAATTAGATGTGAAAAGTACTGCAGCAAGCATAGTTGTTCTCACCACAGCAGGGTTGAGGCACCAAAAGCTCAGGGTATGCACCAGAGTTTTGGTGCGGGTGCTCTGTCGGCGACGCTGGGGTCGTGCAAAAAAGCCCTGAGCGTCGGGCAGGTCCTGCTGGGTGGTCCACATGTAGCACTGCTGGAGAGCCACACGGTAATCATCTGCAAACCTGTACATATTCACAAAAAGACATTCAGTAAAACCAACAGATGAATGTGAAATACCTGATTTTTATGGTATTAAGTGACTAACTAGAGCATGTAGTATAAAGTTTGTTCAAAGCTTTAAAAACTTATTTTGATACACTAAAATACACTGGGAATTATTTTGTGTGCATTAAACTAGGGCTAGGTGTCAATTATTTGAAGATACATTTGTGATGATTTAGTTGGCAATATTAAATTAGGAAACATTTATTCATCCTTAGTTCACCCAAAAATGAAAATAATGTCATTCATTATTTACCCTCATGCTGTTCCAGACCCGTAAGATCTCCGTTCATCTTTGCAACACAAATGAAGATATTTTTGTTGAAATCCGATAGCTCAGAAAGGCCTCCATTGGCAGCAATGACATTTCCTATCTCAAGACCCATAAAAAGTAATAAAGACGTTGTTAAAAAGTTGTTAAATACACTGATTCATAATGCTCCTAAGCTTCATGAAGCAGTGTTTTGAAATCAGGCATCACTATATAAGTCGTTTATTTAGGTTTTTTTGCACACAAAAACTATTTCATAAATATTTTCATATCGTTTCATAAAATTATTGTAGAACCACTGTAGTAAGATGGACTTTTTAACAATGTCTTTAGTACCTTTTATGAGTCTTTAGAGAGGAAATGTCATTACTGCCAATGGAGGCCTTTCTGAGCCATTGGATTTCAACAAAAATATCTTCATTTGTGTTCCAAAGATAAATGGAGGTCTTACGGGTCTGGAACGGCGAGGGTGCGTAATAAATGACATTATTTGCATTTTTGGGTGAACTAACCCTCTAAGTTTCCTGAAGTCTGTGCTTTTTTTGTTTTCCATTCAAACTAATAAGTGGCACTTTTCATGCAATGAAAACATTTTGTAAAAATATAAAAGTAGGTAAATATTACAACCAAGTATTTTTATATTGGAGAAATGAAAAATGTTATAAATGGAAAAATGAATGAGAAACAAGCATCGTTTAAAACTAAAATTCAAAATTTTACACTAAAGTTATTTTTCACACTTACATTTTCAACTTGTAGGAGTAGACTAACATTAAAATAGCCTCAAAGCAAAAAGACATGGAATAGAAGCCATACAACTCCAATTGCGATTTCAAGGGGTCTTTAAAAATCACTGCCAAAAACCTTTTTAGAGATAGTAAGGTAAGAAGAATGATGGGTAGTTTGTGATAATGACCTGCAATTTTGTCTGAAAAGAAATTCCAGCACCATAAAGAGGCTTTTGAGCATTGACTGAGTGTTGGAGCTGATGGTGGGAACCTGCACGGTGTCTTCTCTCCCGTTCACTAGCCCGATCCGCTCCTCCTTCTCTAGCACTGCTGCCAGATTTTTCTACACAGATCAGATAAAAAGGAGGGGAGACTGTTAGTATACTCCTTCTGGTAAAAGGGGAGGAAGATATACACAGAGGAAGAATACCTGTAGCAAAGAAAAGGTGTCTGCTGTGATGCCAAGGCCATGGAAGATGCCAAGAACCTCTGTCCCTGTCCAGACCTTACAGGAAGACTCATATTCACGTTCTTCCAAGCCATTGCAGCTTTCCTGCACCCAGCTACATAAAAGTATGGACATAAATATAATTAATTTCATTTAAATTCTTTCAAAGATAATTAGTTGGCACACTTTAAAACCCAATTTTCACACATTACAGATTGGTCCACATAGAGAAAAATTAGGAAACTTCAGAAAGCAGATCTCAGTCATATTATAACTCATGATGAAACAGAATATGGATGTATCACCGCCTATGATGTGAAACTATTGAATAAAAGAAGGGCCGTACTTGGCAAGGCTGCAGCAGAATGCTAGTAGGGGCCTGTGTTGATCACGCCGAATGTTATGGGTCACCATTCCTTCAATCTCATCACGTGCCAGCAACAGCTGAGCTTGATTCAGGGTGAAACTGGCACTCTCACGGGCACAGTCCTCTATGTTATGAGCCTCGTCCAGCACCACAATCTGCTCCTTCAGATTGATTTCCATCTGGAAAGAGGAGCAAAATGACAGTTCTCACCAGATGGATACATATAAAAATCTATAAAATATCCAAACACATGTGTTATTAATCTTATTTGAAGACTTTAATGGACTTCTTCAAGCTAGAGGTGGACACTTTTTTAAAATGTTTTTAGAAGGGCTGTCGTTTTAAAGGCACTACATGTAAGATATTTAGATTAAAATATCCAAAAACCACTATAACAATGTTATATATTTTACATTATCCCAAATGTTTACAGAGTGTTTAAATCCAGAGAAATAAGCTATTTCAACCAGGACACAGACCATGTCCGGGCGTCTCCTATTAATGACATCATACCCGTGTTACTCTTGATTGCCGATTTCCAGTTTTATTTTGTATGCTTTAATATATTATGTATTTTATTAGACAGGTGAGCAACAATTTGGATACATTAATCGACAGAAAACAAATCATTGTTATACAGCTCAACAAAGTTATGCCGAGTTCACACTGCCCAATTTTGACTTGCTGAAAGGTTTTGCGAAATCACAAACAAATGCCCTAAATCATAGGCAAACCGTTGCTTGCGCACAAGTGACAATCACGCAGTTGAATTATCAAAGATGCGATCTGAGAGAATCAGAACACATTTCACACATCAGGAGTTTGAATCGCCGACAAGTCCAGATATTTAGCATGCCAAATATCTCATGGGCGTCGGCGATTCAAACTCCTGATGTGTGAAATGTGTTCTGACTGAAAAAATACATCAGCGATGACTTACAGCCATTGAGAGAGCAAGATACAGGGCAGCGGGAGATTCAGGAGGGGTTATAGACCAGAATATCAGTATTTTAATATATACATTTACAATTCTATCAAACAGAAACAAAGCACAAACATTGCAAAATTATTTATTTACTTTAAACTTTCTTTGCAGAACACAATCCTTGCTCTCTGTGTCTCAACCATTTTCTCCGCCATAATCTTTTTTTATTTTTCTCCTTTTCGATGCAAATCAGCGCAGAGACAATTTGGATAGCAAACTTTCTGCAGTTTATAATTTTTAATAACAATTCCAGTCTCCAGTCGAGGACTCCGGTCCGACGCACGCATGATCACGCGTTATTTACTTGTCACATCTCGTGTGTTTGGTTGTGAAACATAGTTTGCACACCAGAGAGAGTTTTTTGTTAATTCTTCCTATTGTAAAGTCATGCAGTGTGAAACCTCCTGTCGCCGATCCATCGGGCAGTGTGAACACAGCAGTGACTGAATGCCACCCCAGATAGTCATGCAGTGTGACAAGAGCAGTGATCCGACGAGTTTGAAAATCGTGCATTCTGAATTCGGCATTAGTCTTATTGTTTCAATCTTGTTATCATAAAATAACCGATTTATCGATCTAGCTTACTGCAGTGTGCAACAAGTGTCTGTGCTGAGCGAACACAGAGTGGCATTATAACATAACTTTCAACACACTCAAATGTATCTGATATGACAAAATAGCGCTGAGCTACCCCACATATGCATGACCGGAAGAAACGGAAGCGGTTGTCTGCGGCATGATAAAAGCTCAACTGCTTTTGAGTTGTTTTTCATGCTTGTCTCACATTAGCAATCGATCCATCGGCCTCGTTCTGCTCCAACGGCTTTCAGCCACACCCTGCTTCCTACTACAGTAACATTAAATAAATCTTTAATACATTAGCTCATCCATGAATCCATTAACTCCCATGATTCTGCAAGGCATCATCAAGCTACGCCTTTGTTTTGAATAAGCAACATCTAGCGTCGAAAATTACATATTGTGCCTTTAAAGCGTTAATTTATTAGTTAAGGAAAAATAATGCCATTCAAATTATTTAATGGAATTAACAAATTTTTAAACAATATACAGTAAATTGCTGCATGCCTGTGATCATCAGCTGAATTCCATATTAATTTCCAGAGTAACCAGTTCCCATGATTTATTGCAATTATAATCTCAATCTGTAAATGTAAATAATCTATAAAGCAACATACTTACATCTATATAAATGAAAATGTAGTTTATTAATTTCTGTATATACTGAAACTTAGATTATATGGTATCTTATGGATTGATGCTCACACTCTCACGAATGAGGGGGTCCAGCAGGTAGTTGTAAGGACAGAACACAATGCAGGCCTCTTGCATGAGCTCCCGAGCTGCGTAGTAAGCACAGGACCGCAGCTTGCCACCAAGACGCACCAGATCCTCAATGTCCCAGGCCTGGTGTAGCCCATGAACCCACTGTAAAGAGCTCTGATCACGCATTTTATGCACATTGTGGTAGTACCGGCATGAAAGACCCTAAAACAACATGGAAATACACACACAGATAACATTGCTTTATAGAAAGAGGTAATGCTTGAGATGCATTTGACACAAGTGGCAGTGCTAGCAACACCACAGTTGTGAATACCAGGGAATGCATAAACTGATACAACAAACTGTTAATGTGCTTTTGTATGAATACATTTATTTAGGCAGCTGTCTCAGTGCAGAAAAGGGAAGCATCTGTGCATTGTTTTTAGCAATTCATTGGAACCTGTAACATGCTGCTGAAAGGCTGATAGCAGCTTCCAGTATACATACTCAAAGAGGGATTAGTCGTCAATGAGAGCATGGGATAAACGTCAACCTGATCGTGCCGTTTTGATCCCCCTGTCCTCCAACCCTTATGAAAGTGATGATGGCACCACTGAGAGGTGTGCGACCTAACGACAAGTGTCTGAAAGGCCTACGCACTTCAGCCATTCAGTAGGGCCAGGAGAGCAGAATAAAAACTCGGAGTGGGGCTCATAAGAGGACACAAGAGATGGGGCCTCAGGGAGGATGAGGAAAATGACAGCTCATTCTCTCCTCTCGGAGCAGGGTTGTCGGCACGGTCTTTCCTGCTTTCATGTGCAGGGGCGCGACACAGTCGAGAGGTGAGTAGACACCTGTGGTGACAGCGTAATAGGTATCATTATGTGGGCTGCCCGATGGTCAGAGACTAAGTAACACAGACAATACCGAATCTCCCACTGGAACAAAGTGTGTTTGAAGCCTTTGACAAGGCTGCACAACAAAAAAGGTCTGTATGACTGATTGGGGATATTATCGCATGTAACTGTTTTCCACAGCTTTGGCGACGGAGATTAAGTTTGTGAAACCTTAAAGCGAGGGTTTGCATTTCAGTGTGGGCAACTCGTCTTCTTTTCTTACGACAGTATTACAGTCAAAGGAGAAGAGGGTTCACAGAATAAGTGGCCACACTTGCTGTTTGGCCTGCAGGCCAGTGTGAAGATCAGGAAATGAGGTGTTCGGTTCCAAAGTAAAGAGTGGGTCAATCTCCGTTCACAAGATCCAATTTAAGACTTTCAATGGCAAACAAATTCATGAGCTGATCACTACTTAGGCCTCAACACTCAATGATGAAACATAGGTGGTCAAAGGAAAGAGTGTATGCAAGGAGATCTTTGGTTATAAAAATACATCTAAACTGACACCATTCTAATAAAGATGCATCACAGTTTTGAGTAACAAAAATGTCATTGTTCAGTCAAATGTTGAAAATGCAGACATAATCTGTTAAGGTGCGGCCACATTTACTGTTGTTTGTGTTTTTGCAGGTAAAATCCAGTCATGTTAATAGGAATCCACACAATAAGGAATTTCCCCCATGAAGACTTCACAATGGTTTCAAGTAGATCAGGTCATAATGTGACCTTTTGCACCTTTACTACTTAACACTAGAAAGTTTAGTTGAAGTCATCATTTCATTGAACAACATGAATAACTGCATTGTTTTGACTTCTATACAGCTGTACAATATATATATTTTTATTTTTTATAGTTGTCAGAACCAAGATTATGAAGTACCAATAGAAAAAGCATGTAATCAATTAGAAATATATCAATATAAAAACACTAATAAAATATTTTAGTTATAAAAATTCTAGATTTAATATTATTTATATTTCAAAAATATTCTAATATTCATAGAATATCTTCTAAACATGAAAATATATTAGAAAAATATTAATACAATTCGTTTAGTTATTCCAAATAAAGGCTAAATTTAAAAACATGTATTTTTAATGAGCTGTTATGCCTAGTATGCCCAGAAAAATTTTGGTGCATAACTTTTTGTATGAGAGAAAAAGGTTCATTGTCGTTCTTTAAATTTCTCACACAACACTAATATTGAGTTCAGAGTTCAGTCTCATAAAAGGCCTTGAACTCAGTGAACCTAAATGTACTCTCTTTTATCCCTCTCAGAGGCACTAATGATGACAGATGAATGAAGAACCTGTGCTCAAAGGTGGGTGCGATGTCACGGTGTAACCTGGGAAGGGGCTGACTCACGTTCTTGGCCTCCAGCAGCTCCTTGCAGCGCTCGTTGCGGTTGGCATGAGGTACCACTTCGGGGTGGACACAGGTGTGGTCTCGGCTGGATAGTATTGTCATGGGCACAGTGGAGTAAAGCGTCCGTTTCAGCTCCCGTGCGATCTGTGTGATCTGCTTATGAGTACGAGTGCCGAAAAAGATCTTTGGGACTTTTTTCTTCCCGCTTCCCTCTTTGTCTTTCTCATTGTCCTTGGACTTTTCAACCAGTTTCTGTCCTGCTTTGAGGTTGGCGCAAGGACAGAGAGAACAAGACACAGGAGACTGTTGGACACAAAAAGAGAGAGAGAGAAAAACAAGTCAAGCATAAACATTACAAAGAGAAACAACCTACTTCAAGCAATTCTACAGCCCTTGTTTGTCCAGCTCATGAAAAGGCTTTTGTATTAGCAGTCATATAGATAATCATTCAAATAACAGGCAAATGTTATAAGTCAAGACAGAATGACCCCAAGCAAGACTGTAATTTTAGATTGTGCCATTGTTCGTGTTGCTGGCCCCCTGATTGGATCACTTTAATTGCAGCTTTCACACAAAGGGACATGCTTGCCTGCAGCCAGCTCTAGTGGTGAAACCGATCTTGAGGATGGTATGAGCATTTTAAGTGTCCCACTTTCCCCTCCATTCAAGGGGATGACACAACTCATGTGTTACACAGTTGGTGTCAAACCGAGAATCATTGCTTCATTCTGTGGGAGACAGTGTTATTGTCCGAGTACTGCAATACTGCATACACAAAACAAGAATAGCTTGTGAAGTGTTTTAATCTACATTACTTTTGTTTTTTCCTTTCAACAACATGATTTTGTCCAGGCATGAATGATAATTGGTTGATATTACAACTCTATACTATTTTGTGTAAACAAATAAAAATTTGAATTTTGAATTAAGGCATCATGACAAGCAAATCGAGCAACCATTGACTTACATAGTAGGGGGAAAAAATACTATGGTAGTCAACAGCTGCTTGGTTACAATTCTTCAAAATATCTTCTTTTGTGTTCAGCACAACAAAGAAACTCCTACAGGTTTGGAACAACTTGAGGGAGAGTAAATGACGACAGAATTTTCCTTTTTGGGTGAACTAACCCTTTAATACAGCTGCATGCTCAATCAAGAGCACATAGGTCCACTGAGCATTTACTCTTGATTGTCCCTTGAACAAGGCTAAAAGGCAGGGGTGACCATGCCCCAAAACTTTGGATTAATTTGCCTCTACATGTTAGGCAGGCCCAAAAACTTTCTGCTTTTAAATCAAGTCTTAAAACTCATTTTTACACTCTGCCGTTTAAGTCAGTATGAGTTTTTTTTTTTTTTTATGTGTTAATTGTTTCATCTTGATTATGCTTGTACAGCACTTAGGTGCTCTATAAATAAACTTTGACCTACATTATAAATGTACAGTATGAAAAATGAATATCCAGGTTAAAGATTACACTGTGTTATTTGTGTTTTCAAATTTACCTTTGCTGGCATCTAAATGAGCATGCACAGTTTAACATTTTATAAACATAATAAGATTTTATAAAATAAAATCTCTTATGTCAGTCTTCCTTTAGTCCTTCAAAATAACAGTAGCTTATTTTCTTTTCCTAAGAGTGACAGTAATATTATCCCTCATAAGCAAATGCTAAGTCATGGCGTGTGTTACACCTTCACATCAGGGATCAAGCTGTCCTTTAGCCTGCACTCCACTGAAGAGGTCCAGCTCCGGTTACCTGAGCTGCTTCTCAAACCTTGTTTGTCATTAAATATTACAGTAAGTGATAGAATGGAAGCGAACGTGAGCCTGTCTTGCAAACTGTCCCCCGGTGGGACAAAGACCAGGTCCGACGTGCTAAATAAACAGAGAGCTGGCAGCAGCTAAGGTTACGGCTTCGCAGGAAGAGTTACGGCCCTGCCGATCACCTTACCTGCTGCTGCCACATTCAATAGGCCAGTCCAAGTATCCTGCCTCCTATACCGAATAATTACTTATTCATCGCAGGGGGGAGAGAAAGGGCCGATTGTGAATGGGAGGCCTTGTCAGTAGCCGTGCAGGAAACAGCTGACACAAGGGTATCCGTTACATGCAGCCTGCCACAGTTTCGGCCCCTCTCGCTACCGCACAGCAAATAAGACACCCCTGGAATGCAGATAACAGCCTCCATTGGCCAGACCTGCCGCCATAGACACATTCAGGCGGAGTGGCGCATTCTTTCCAGCGAGGCCCTGATATCAGCAGAGCAGAGAGCTACACCTCAGGCCGCTCCAGACCTCAACAGCGGCTCCAAATAAAACAGTGCGAGGCATTGTGTAAGAGCGTTAACCCAAGCATGCTGTTCCAGTCAGGGGCAGACACCTGCAGATGCATCTAGCAGCTCATTGCTCTGCTAATAAAAAGTAACCATTGTTCTGGAACCAAAAAATGAGTAAGGATATTGGAAAAGCGTCTTCGGGGGTTTGTAGCTGCACTGGTGTACAATGACAGGATTTCACAGCTCCTGTGGGACCTAACAGCTAGTTACAGTTCAGGGCCAGCACACATACTACAAATAAAAAAATAAGCTGCAAGTCACTATGTGGTGTGTTTATGGAGTAATGGATACATGAAGAGTAGAGTAGGGAACTTATTTTTGCTGCTCATAAAACATACAGAGAATCAAAGTCAAAACATTCCCAATTGAACGATTTTAATAAATTAAAAAACATACAGAGCAACTAGTAAAGACAGATTCTCCTGCTAACTAATCTTATGAGCCAGTTTTTTTAGTGAATCGCAAACTTATGATCTTATGGATCAGACTGTCAATTAATTTGACTCAAATTTAAAAGAATACTTAACGGTTCCTTAACCTGAATCATTAAAGGTGCCCTAGAATGGAAAACTGTATTTACCTTGGCATAGTTGAATAATAACGAGTTCTATACATGGAACTAACATATCATGAGCCTCAAACACCATTGTTTCCTCCTTCATATGTAAATCTTGTGCTTAAAAAAGACCACAGAAAAACGGGCAAATCCCAACATAACGCCGACTGTGATGTAACCGTCATGATCATTAATATTTATGCCTCCCAAAATGTGCATATAGCCAGCACCGAATCAACAGAAGTTATTGTGAAGATGAGGACAATATAGTTAAAATAGCAGATCATGGATATAAATGTTATGTTCGAGCTGTGCAGGGGAAAGCACTTTTCATACTCTTCCCACAGAACAGAACTGTCAACAGGCATGGCTTATGTTTATCTATAACTGGATACAGCACCCATTAAAGTCAAAGTTGTTAGTTTGCTGTGACTAGTGTCAATTTCATTAAAGAGCACCTATTATGGCATTTAAAATGTTCCAAATATTGTTTTATAAGTCCCCAACAACAGTTTTGCATGCATGCAATGACAAACAAGACTTTAGTTTTCTTATAATATACATTTATTTTTACCTGTTTTGACAGCGATTCTCAAATGATTAGTTTAGTGATTCACTTTTCAAAACCCCACCTTTACGTGACGCTAATCTGCGGTGATTGGTCCGATGACCCAGACAGTTGTGATTGGTATAGTCTGTAAAGATTTTTTCGGAAACGGAACACCCATCACCATAAATGGTTTTCGATTTGACAAGTTTAAACGCGTATAAAGTGTATGAACAAACATGGTATTCATTTTACCCTATCAATTCGAGCCTGAATATGAATGGGAAACGTCTGGAGATGCGAATGATCAACAAACTCAATCGCAAACACCACGACTGGAGCAGGATATTTCTCAATGGTAAGCATCAATGTAACGTTAGTTGTCACTTCAGGCCAATGGAGCATTAACTCGATGCATAAACATAACGTGTTTACCAAAAAATAAATAAAAATGCAGTAACATTACGTTACTACGAGGTATGACTCTATTCTTAAAGAAAACTCCGAAAACAACAACAAACAATTCACATATCTCAATACAATTGTCATTGAAGACCTAGAAGCTAAACGGTGCTTACACAACAAACCAAACAATTATTAAGCATGCTACATAAAACATAAAAGCAACAATTATTAATAACACTTACAGTTTGTGATACGGAGGAGGAAGCTGATGTAAATACACTTGGAACTGAACCTTCCTTCAATATCAGCCGCTCATGAATTCAAGTTTAATTGCATTTAAGTTGGTAAAGCAATCGTCTTCAAAATGGCGTGAACAAAGCACAAGGCTCAGACTCCTGTGGTACAGTTGTATATATGAATTGTAGCCACTTAGTCTTCAAATGCTAAGATGAAAAAAGTTTGCTTTTGAGTCACACTTGAGAACACAGCGTCTCGTTGCCATGATGTTTTCTAGTTTTCACTGGTGTGCGCAATAAGTGGGCGTATCGTATTCAAATAACTTGACAAGTTGACCTCATCTAGTCAGAGAAAAAGCTTCGGTCTTCTAATGATTCATTAAAATGACTCAGAGTCAACTCTTACTTTTGAAAGACAATAACTTTATATACGGTGCACTGTCATATTTCAAACTTTGCAGGATGTTTTTGTTCACTTAGATCTATGTTACACACTACATGAAAGGTACATTTCAAAATTCCATGATAGGTGCTCTTTAATGAAAATATGATGAAAAATTTTTCATTGACAACCTTTTTTTCCATGACTAAGACGAGACGAGATGAGATTGACACAAACGCCCATAAATGATTATTGTGACTATATAAACATGCAATATCGTTGATGAAAAAAAGACAAGACTAAAATGTAGTTAAATAAAAACTTTAACAAAAAGCACTCTTTGGTTTTGTCAGAGGGGAAGAGCTTTCGTCATTGCGGTTGCCAGATTTCAGTACATTTAAATCACCCAATCAGAGCTTTTCTGTTAAAAGAACACGTACTCTATTCAGTGTTTTACTTAAACGTGCAATCTGGCAACCGTGTGGACGCTCTCGCTCTCTCTCTCTCTCGTGCATGGTGATCTGTGGATGAAACACCGACAAACTGCTTAAAACTGCTCCGCGAGATTTTCTGCTTAAAGTCAATAAAGTGTCATTCAGTCGATCTGTGTTCTGTCAGAACTCACGAGCCGCTTGAGCTGTTTGCGATTGTGTTAGCTGAAGAACTGCACTTGTGTTAGCTGCTGAAATTAGCCAATCAGAACAGATCTCACCATTAATATTCATGACCCTTCCAAATAAGGCAAAAACAGAGCATTTCAGTCATAAATGGTTGTAAAAATCTATTTTTCCCCTAAATAAGCCACATACCCTCTATGTAGATATCAGAGAACAATTTAAATTAATTTAATATTGTTTCAACTCATTCTAGGGCACCTTTAAGACAAATCAGTATCAGAACCTGAATCGTTAAATTCTTGTTTGAAGAGGCGGAGCATCCTAAAGAGTACTTATCAGTTACTGCAAAAAAAAAAAAAAACATTATAAGAGCTGGGTTTGTTCTGTTAGACAGTGGCATTTCTGTTTGCCAGGTGAGGTGTGGAGAGAGCAGCTCCTGTGTTTGAGATGGTGAGGCTAGATTGTCTGCACTCTACAATGGCCCTGTGGTGGAAGATGCAGGCCCAAGTGTGAGCGTGAACAATGGAGACTGCATTTCAACAGGCTGGCTCTGAGAGCCTGACACCTGAGAGACTGAAATCTCACACTGTCCGCCTGCCTGGGCCACTACATCCTTACCATACAGATGGACAGAGAGAGAAGGAGATAGCGGGTGAGAGACAGAGACAGCGAGTGAAGTATTTCAGTGAGGTCTTTACTCCCTATAGCCCTCCTGATAGCTGCCCCGAAGCGCCCCCACCTCGCAAATCCCCAATCTTACAAAGCACCTGTTTATCCCCCGAGCGCCGTAACCAGCAGGTGAACCCCATTCAATATTTATCCCAGGCTTTCACAGATCACTGCCAAGCAAGGCAAACCTCTTAATTAAACTGGAGCTCACTTCAAAGGGCCCATTGAAGATGTCAGTCAGCGCTGGCAGGGGCCGAGAACGGTGTCAGGTGAGAGAGTGAAACTTAAGGCCTGCTTTCTCTCCCCACCCAACACCCATAGACCCGCCCATCAAGCCTGGGCCACCCTCTTCGGTGATAGTCCACCAATCTCGAGAAACACTTCAGACAAGTCACTCCCTTTTCCATTGTGCTTGTTGTAAGCAATATATCCTACGGTGTGACAGGGCGTTCACAGAGACACAGATTCCTTTCACCACTGGCCATGTGAATACCTGTGGTGTTTGTTACAAGGCATCAGATTTTCCTTATGCAGTACATGAAGATGCTGAGCTGCATTTTATAACCCAACAAGTAAGCCTCTCTCAACAAGCCAAATGAATGGTAACCCCACATTAGAAGGATTGCTGCTTAATGGAAATGGGGAAGGACAAACTGTCTGTTTAAGGTTATCAAATTACAAATAAAAAGTCAGGCAGATTTCTGCAATACGAAAGACTGGGAAACTTACCATACAGTTTGTGACCTAGTGAATCTAGCATCTCCAAACATCAACAAAAACCCACTTTTGCATTCAGTCATTTCACTGTAGTGGGCATTGTTTTGGTACCATCGTACGTATGGATGTAAGCGACTGTCTCTGTGTGTGTGTGTTTGTGTGTGCGTAATAAATCAGAGTCATATGGCTTGTTGCACAGCACTAGTCAATTACAATAATTAAACAGATAATGCCTACATAGGGACACAGCAGTGTGAAATAAAACCCTGCAATGAATCCTATAATATCCTGTTAAACCTGTTTTGAACCATCCTCTGGTGCCACCCGGTGGTCAACATATAATATGATGCTATACACAATATTATATTGATAATATAATTGATTTAATAATTACAAGTTGCAATTAAGTATATAATTATAATGTTGGTTATCATAATACTATTTGTTTAATAATAAATACTATTTCAATGGCATACTTAGCAAAACAACTGAAGTCTGGGTATCTAAAGGCATAGTTCGCCCCAAAATTGATAATTTCTGTCAACAACCTCATGTTGTTCCAAACCTATACAGGTGCTTCTCAAAAAATTAGCATATTGTGATAAAAGTTAATTATTTTCCATAATGTAATGATAAAAAATAAACTTTCATATATTTTAGATTCATTGCACACCAACTGAAATATTTCAGGTCTTTTATTGTTTTAATACTGATGATTTTGGCATACAGCTCATGAAAACCCCAAATTAGCATATTTCATCCGACCAATAAAAGAAAAGTGTCTTTAATACAAAAAAAGTCAACCTTCAAATAATTATGTTCAGTTATGCACTCAATACTTGGTCGGGAATCCTTTTGCAGAAATGACTGCTTCAATGCGGCGTGGCATGGAGGCAATCAGCCTGTGGCACTGCTGAGGTGTTATGGAGGCCCAGGATGCTTCGATAGCGGCCTTAAGCTCATCCAGAGTGTTGGGTCTTGCGTCTCTCAACTTTCTCTTCACAATATCCCACAGATTCTCTATGGGGTTCAGGTCAGGAGAGTTGGCAGGCCAATTGAGCACAGTAATACCATGGTCAGTAAACCATTTACCAGTGGTTTTGGCACTGTGAGCAGGTGCCAGGTCGTGCTGAAAAACGAAATCTTCATCTCCATAAAGTTTTTTAGCAGATGGAAGCATGAAGTGCTCCAAAATCTCCTGATAGCTAGCTGCATTGACCCTGCCCTTGATAAAACACAGTGGACCAACACCAGCAGCTGACATGGCACCCCAGACCATCATTGACTGTGGGTACTTGACACTGGAGTTCAGGCATTTTGGCATTTCCTTCTCCCAAGTCTTCCTCCAGACTCTGGCACCTTGATTTCCGAATGACATGCAAAATTTGCTTTCATCGGAAAAAAGTAATTTGGACCACTGAGCAACAGTCCAGTGCTGCTTCTCTGTCAGGCTTGACCTGGGGAATGCGGCAACTGTAGCCCATTTCCTGCACACGCCTGTGCACGGTGGCTCTGGATGTTTCTACTCCAGACTCAGTCCACTGCTTCCGCAGGTCCCCCAAGCACACAGCAGTGAGGGTAAGACACAGGCCTTCTGGACAGCAGTCAGGTCAGCAGTCTTACCCATGATTGCGGTTTTGAGTAATGAACCAGGCTGGGAGTTTTTAAAAGCCTCAGGAATCTTTTGCAGGTTTTTAGAGTTAATTAGTTGATTCAGATTATTAGGTTAATAGCTCGTTTAGAGAACCTTTTCATGATATGCTAATTTTTTGAGATTGAGTTGGTGTGCAATGAATCTAAAATATATGAAAGTTAAATTTTTATCATTACATTATGGAAAATAATGAACTTTTATCACAATATGCTACTTTTTTTTAGAAGGAATTGTATATGAGTATCTTATACGAGTTAAATATTTTAAGAAATGCCAATACAATGGAAATCAATGGCCCCCAAAACTGTTAGAGTAACAACAATCTTGAAAATATGAAGATATTTTGAAGAATGTTGTTACCCTAAAAGTTTTGGTAAAAAAAAAAAGTTATTATTTTTGTGTTCCACACTATCAAGAAATTCATGCAGGTTTGGAAGAACATGAAGAAGGTCAGTAAATGATCACAGAATTTTCATTTTTTTATTGAACCATCCCTTTAATGGTTACTGGATGATGAAATGTGGAGAAATATCAAAGCTTCATAGCTATTTTTGACACTATTACATCACATTCTCCACATTAGAGATAAGAGTAGAAAATGAGACTGAGGTGCACTTACACAACACTGTGTCTGCGACTGGCAGCTGTCAGCTCTGGCACCACTGTTCAATTCCATGGTCCAACTCTGAGCCCCAGGCACTGGTCTCTCCAGATCCTCCGCCTCTTCATCATCATCATCAATGTAAATCACTCCTCGTTCGAGACACCTTCGCTTGCTGCTCTGTGGAAAGAAAGAAAAAACGGAGTGTGGTGACAAGACTCAACAAGCCAAACAATAATGTCACAGGAACAGAAGCTATTGGCAGTGGTACCTTTTGCTCTGTGCCTGGTGTACGGATGCGTTTCCTGTCAATCTTAAAATCATCATCTTGTTCTCCATTGGAGAGAGAGGCTTGAAGTTTCTCAGAGAGACGGGAAGACAAAGTCGACTTTTTAGGCTGGTCATTTTTTCCTGCTGAAACAAAGATGCATACTTTATAAGAAAATGGATTACACTTAAAGGTGCCCTAGAATCAGTTCTCTGATATCTATATAGAGTGTATGTGGCTTATTTAAGGGCAAAAATTGTCCAGATATGTTTTACAGGTCCATTTACAACCCCAGAAATTGTCCCTAGAATGAAATGGGCTGATTTTGCCTTATTTGGAAGGGTCATGAATAGTAATGTGAAGCTCTGCTCTGATTGGCTCTGTTTCACTGCACAGCTCTGTCAGTTGCGGCATGACCAGTGATGGGAATAATGGCATTATAAATAAACGGCGTTACTAACGTAATTATTATTTTTCAGTAACGAGTAATCAAACTAATTACTGTTTCTCCCGTTACAACGCCGTTAGCGTTACTGAAAAAAAATGCGGAGTTACTATAATTGAGTTCACTGAAGCGGTTTTCATCCGAACAGGCTCTCTGTCAGTCGGACCAACGTTTTTGGTTGGTGTGTGTGTGCGGGCGGGCGGGCATGCATGCATGCGTGTTTTTAAGACACATAACTGATGATGATTGGTGGGTGGGAGACAAGGTTGAGGTTGAGTTCACACACACACACACACACACACACACACACACACACACACACACACACACACACACACACACACACACACACACACACACACACACACACACACACACACACACACACACACACACACACACACACACACACACACACACACACACACACACACACACACACACACACACACACACACACAAAATGACGCAGTGTTGTAGTCGAGACCAGCTCATTCGAGTCCGAGTCAAGTCCGAGTTCAGAGAGGGTCGAGTCCGAGTTGAGTCCGAGTTCAAAAAGGGTCGAGTCTGAGTCGAGACCGAGACCAGAGAGAGCCGGCTCAATCACAGATATATTTACATAGATTCCTCATTCGACCGATCCATGCAGGCACTAATGAGGACTCTATATTATACATTCTATATTATATTAGGGATGGAACAGTACAGTCAGTCCACGGTTCAATACTTAACTCGGTTTTTTAACCACGGTTTTCGGTTCGGTTCGGTTTTTTGCTATTCTATTCTTAGGCGACAGGAACAGAAAGCTTTTATTGCAATACTCTTTCTTTGTTTTACTCAAAAGACTTGAAAAACCTTATTTAAACTTTTTTTTTAAAAAAGTTTTAAGTTGTACACATTCCTAGTGTATTGTATAATATAAAATAAATATATATAAATATTTAGGCTACAGTGGCAGCCCAGAGATGTACAGTAGCATTTAAGTATGAAATTGAATTAATAAATGTAGGCTAAAATTAAAACTACATAGTCTTCAATATACATTGATTTAAAGCTACTATATTAAAGGTTTTTTTTTTCAGTGAGTGATTTTCTCTTTGTCCAGTTGTTGTTTTATTAACATAATTTTATAATTTTGGAGGTGAACTGTCACTGTGCGAGCGAATGAAATGTTTAACCGGCAAGGCTTTAAAACCCATGCAAATAATGAACTTTCGTGATTGTGAATAACTATAGTGTTCCGTGAGTATAACTCTCTGACACCAGCATTTAAAACGTGGCTAAACACCTCCTAACTTTCGTGCATATGATTGGATATTTGCTCATATCAGCGCATAGACTCACAATATTTCAAACAGAGAGAAATAGAAATAATTAGCTAATTAAATGCAAACCGAGAAAACCGCAATTCACAAGCGCGAACGGTTCAATATTTTATTGAGAACTGTGGCATATATATGATTGCGCCAGGATTTTTTTGACGGAAGTAATGAAGCCGGGTTATATTAGATGAGATTCATACGATATGAGGTAAAAAATAACAAATGCTGTTGTGTTAGAAACTCGCAGAAACCGATCGTTTCGTGTCTTAAGACATCAATGTGTCAGCACGAGCCACAGGTTTTAATAAAAAAAATAACAATGATTTTCTCAATGTTAAGTGGTCCCTTAATTTTTTCCAGAGCTGTATGTTAAGAGCTAGAGGCTCACTCCACATGACATCCTTCCTGACCTGAGTCCTGCTACCTTTGCGTTAGTTATGCGCAGTTGCGCTTAAGAAAACCACACATCATTGGACGTGTCAAACATCAATTTAAAGAAATATTAATAATCATGAATATTTTGAATGGGACTCGAGTGGACTCGGAAATAAGTCATGAGTCGTAATATGCTCGAGTAAGAGTCAATTCCGAGTCCAAATGCACCCGAGTCTATGACAAGACCGAAACCATTAAAATATTGTCTCGAGACCGAGTCTCGAGTACAAATCACTGCTATGACGCACACGCATATGCACAGTCAGCGAATGCAAGTCCAACGACTTCAAAGCTAGCTTTCGCAAACTGGAAGTATAAGCGCAACTTTTCCCTCTTTGAGGTGAAAGGTAAGAATGTTTATGTAACGTGCAATGTATGCCCAGGAAGAAAGAGTCTCTCCACGTCAGTGGAAAGTAATTCTAATCTAATAAAGCACCTCACATCATCACATGCCGCAACACAATTAGTGGATAAAAATCCAGTAAAAACGCTCAAAGGAGTAGTATAGTACTGATGAAATTTACAATAATGTATTGAATTTGAAAGGTGTCTCATTGTCCCACAGCAACATTACAATTGTGAACATTAATGTAATTTATTCTATTTCACATTCTATTTTCTGTCCAATTCATTAATTTAACATTTAATATTGGTTATTTACTATTTACATATTTAATTAATTACTTTTATAATGATGTAACTCAGTTACTAACTCTATTTGTAAGAAGTAACTAGTAAATAACTAATTACTTTTTTAAAGTAACGTGCCCAACTTACCTGACCATGGAGAGTTTGTGTCATATTTAATTTTATTACATTGAAGAATCATATGCACACTTATTTGGTGAACCACATATTAAAGGGATGATGAATTGAGAAATCAACTTTCCCTTGAGCTTCTGATATATGAATGGTCATGGTAATTAGGGTTGGGTACCGATATTGGCACCGGTACTTTTATAACCGGTATGTACCAGACCGAATCAGAACGCAAATTCTAACGTGGCGCCGCCCATCGCGTAGTATAGATCAACTAACACACATTTACTCACACATATTTGAAAATCAGAATATCAGATAGTTAGCAAGTTTTTGAATATTTTGAATGAAATAGAAAAAATGAAATAAACCCGATACAGCTGAGCTGTCATACAGCGCTGTTGCAGCTTCTGTGTATCATGTGAGAAGCATGATGCGTCTCCATTAAAAAAAACAATAAGGCGTTCTAAAATATTTAGCCAGAGAATATGGTCATGTTTCTGCAAAATAAAGCTGAAGCTTGAAGCTGGTTTGTAGCAGACCAAGAATACAGACTACTGCGGTTATTACTGTAACTGTTATGTAACTGTTATTTAGAGCTAAATTAGGCCTGCTGTAGTTGGGTTAGGTGGCTTTAGTTTTACTGTGAATTTGTTAAGTAAATTGTGTTTTGTATTTAATTACACATTAATATATTAAAGTATACTTTAAACTTGTAATAAATCGTTCAATTTAAATAATTTAAAAAAAAGCCAAATAAAAAGTCTTTAATCTCATCCACCTCATGTTGTGGCTCTTTTTGTAAAAGTATCGGTTTGGCACCAGTATCGAAAAAAATCCAAACAATACCCAACCCTAATGGTACTATAAGAATATCCTGTAAGTTTCAGAGCTGAAAACTTCCTTGTTAGTCAAAGAAAAGGTTTTATTGACACCAGGCCCAGAAAACGATCAATCTCAGAATATGCCACACCTTGACGTCATCGTGTGGTAAAACACTGCCTCGCCCCGCCCACCAACTCGTGCCCGACACGACACAGGCGTAACAGAGCTAAACCGGATCCAACTTTTTAAGAAATAAACATAACGCATAAGCTTCCTTCGGATTCCAATATTATGAATGCATGGATGAACTTTATTTTTAATGAATATCCAGCTCATGTGGGGTAGAGATTGTGCGTTTGTTCCTTCATTTCTGATCACGGATTTGTTTGTAAACAAGAGACTGGATTTGCAGATAGGATGAGATTACAGGAATGAAGCAACACACTTATGTGAGTAAAATGTTTTTTTTATATGTGATAGTATTACATTGATACAGATTGTTTGATATAGATCTACTGATTATACGTGTCTTAAAGAACATAATTAGCACACTGTCAAAGGCTGGAGAATCCTTTATTTGTGGTGGTCTTGGTTCATTGCGATTCAGGATCAGACTCAGACATGTATGGGCCAGGGCTCGTAAAGCCCAACGTCCCGGGGCTATGTGTTTTCCAAAAAGTAAGCCCGGCCTGCCAACGGGCTATCTTAAATAGTGAAATAACATTACTTTCTTGATGTGCTTTGTTCACTCTCTAGATATTTAAAGGAATAATACAATCGTGGAAGTTTTGATCATACTGTCTGCAACGTAGGTTACTAGACGCGCGTCTGTCTGTCTGTGTGTGTGTGTGTGTGTGCGCGTGCGTGCGTGCGTGTGAGATGCATGGTTCGCGCTTATATCCACCGATCGGGCGGGCCAAGTAATGAAAAAATATCAATCAACATTCCAATCAATCGCAGGAGGCTGAGATAAAACGCTGTGTTTGTTTGATAAAGACGTTTTGCAAGCCCTGTGGGACGAATCATTCCGGTTGCCGTTTTCCCACACGCTTCAAAACAATTACCACTGACCTATGTGATATTTCATTTTTTGAAAACGAAGTGGAAGGGTTGTGTTTTATACTTTATTTTGTTATAAATATATACAGTGAAGATAATCAACTACATTGCCTGAACTACATTTGTGTAGCTATGAATAGGTTTAAGATTTTTTTAAATGAAAAACAAAAAGAGGCTAGTGGTGTGTTTTATTACATGTTTGGTTTAATTGTAGCCTCAAATATACATACAGTTTACTTTATTTGTAACTTTGTTGTAATGTATTTATATATGTGTGGTAGTTCTTATTTTTACAGACTGTTCACTTGCCTTTAATAATGTTTGAACCTTTTATTAGTAATGCAAGTATTGTTTTGCTGTGGTATCAGTGTACTTAAAGTGTGCCTAAAGTAATAAATAGAACGCAGAGTTGCCCCTTGATCCCCCAAATATTTTTTTTTTCTTCTTGCTGATCCTGAAAATGTATCTGTGATTCAATTTAAAACAGGATAAGTTGTACTAAATATATATATATATATATATATATATATATATATATATATATATATATATATAAAAAAACATTTGACAGGACTGAAGAGCCTTTAAAATAGCATTCCACATTTTAAGACATTATGTTTAATCTACAGCAATGAATGAGTTTTTAGAATCATCTAAATGTTATGAGAGGTCTTTCTATTGCACTGTATTTGCTTGCTGCACACACAAGAAACAATTAACAAAGCTTTAACAACCATCTGAGCTGATTCACAAAACAAATGACTCCAAAGAGTTCAAAAGAAAGGCGTAGTTTGATGACGCCAAGTTTGAGCGCAGCATCTTGGGAAATGTGGTCTTCACCTCACAGCCTGTGGAAAAGAATCGGGATAGAACTTGGGCAGAAATCATGTTGATGGATGCGGTTATTAACGTTACTGTGGTATGAAGCAGAACAGGACCGAGTGTTGTGGAGCTGAGCAAGGCCACTGGAGAGATTGTTAATGAGATGAACAACACACGCCTCGCGAGCAACGGGACTTTTATTATGACGGGACACAGTCGCCGGGCGCCATCGCTATTTCCGCTTTTCTGGAGTAAGAGGTAACGTAGCTCTGTTCATCATATTAGATACATCTGAGTGTGTTGAAAATGATGTTATGACGTTACTCTGTGCGTTCGCTCAGCGGCTGCTGTGACACTTGTTCACACTCCAGTGAGAGTAAAGCTTTTCTGACAAATAAACGAGGGTAACGCAGATATAACGCAATTGACAGGCGACTGCCTCAGACGCTATGCTCAAACGCCACGGCTGCTTGGTTAAAATAGCAATTTTCTCATAATTTACACATATAATTAGAGACTTTTGGGATATTGTAAGTACTCAACTGAACAAAATATATAACACTGGCCTAGTGGTTTTTGGATATTTTACTGCAAAAATACTACATAGTGCACCTTTAATGTATTTTTCAAAAGACTCACAGACTCATAACTTTGAACTTTGGTTTGAATCATCATATAATACTGAATCCAAATCTTAGACCTATGGCACCATACAAAATGTTTCAGAAAATGAAACCTCACCTCCTTTTGACAGAGGGGTTGTAGCTTCAGCAGAAGTACCTTCACCAGCAGGATCCACCAGAGGTGGTTTAGATGCTGTGCTGTTGTAAGTGGGATGTGCATTTTGGCTATGGCACACACATTGACATGGAGTAACCACTTCTGGTTTCTTACAGTCACCCGAACTGGTGCCTGCATCCGGCTGTACCTTCCCTTAATGGCAAAATTAACAAAATAAAAAGCATTGTAAATTCATTGTTTTATAGAGAAAAGGAGTTAACAAGAGTTTAGTATCGCATAGGTCATAAATTCAGGGTTCCTACACACATTTTTTCATTTCAAAATTCCTTACATTCCGGACTCAAATGGATAAACCTATCTGTACATTTTTTCCCAGGCCATATTTAACATAAATGGTTCATACAGCATTATTTTCAGTATTATATTTGATGTAAAGTAGTCATCTGTAAATATTTTTTATTGGTTTTCTCAAAGGGATAACATGCACTTGCATGATGAACCTAAAAAGCTTTAAAACATGCATATATTAACCTCTGACACATCATTTTGATACTGTAAATGTGGTTTGATGTTTGCATGATCACCAAACAGCAAAAGTACAGTGATTAAAATGATAGTTTGATCCTTTATCTGCTGCCCTTAAGTGTAGATGCCAGAACGACTGACAGAAAAGTTAAAAACATTCCAACTCATTGAAAAGATTTCTGGACATACCAAACTGTGCTTGCTGCCATGCAAGGGCAGAACAAAGCAAAGCAAGACTCTTCCCACTGCCAGTAGGACTCTCCAATAGACAGTGCTTCCCATGGTTAAGTCCACGAATGATCTAAGAGATTAAAAATGTTTCCAAACATTACAGACATATCAATTAAAACTAAAGAGGCTAATTTAAATGTCTTGTATGAAGATGTTACAGATGATAAAGGATCACATATATGCTCATTCAGTGTAAAACACATGAACAAATCTGACACTAGACTAAACAAAACAGATCTTACTGAATTCATCATGGCCAGCTGAGAGGGATAAGCTTTGCAGGGAAAGTTTATTTTCACCCCTCCTATGGTGTAGTCCACTGGCGCCGCAGCCATTCTGTGTGTCTGTGTCCAGCAGTGGATGCCACTGTCTGAGAACACAAACATTACAGCTTCATGAGACTGGAAAACTTTTTTATTTGACATTTTGACAGCTCAGCTCCACATATCAAAGTGTATTGTGGGTAACTTCAAACACTAAATTTACACAAAATTTGCCTGACATCAATCTTAATTATACGAGGAAAAACTTAAAACGACACTTGTCCTAACTGATAATAGATCTAATATAAGACATGATTCAATCGACTACAAAAGAATAAACGAAAGTTGTATTATAACGTTAACATACAGAACTGTCTGTGTAGCAAGATAGTTTGTCATATCATTACTGCATGAAAATAACTCCCGTAGGTTACTTGGTTTACCTCAGGAGTAATGTAAAGCAGAGGAATAAATGATGGATTGATTCGAAACGAAAACATGCAGCTTGACGGGTGAAAATTAACCGTGTAAACAAAATGAGGCACGAAAATGAAACTCCCGCGCTGCAGCACACAAAACACAAGACGTCCCTACGTCGTCAACGTGACGTCCGCAGTCAAAATAAAAGTCACTCTCCTTTAATTTTCTCTCTCTCAAAATTATGATAAAAAATATCACATATTTCCCAGTGAGTTTTTATATCTTAAATGTTTTAAGGATTACATTCTTCTGAAGCTTCCTCTGAACAGATGAAAAAAAAGAAGAATATAAAACATTAAAAAATATATAGTTATAATAAAAATACAAAACAATGCAATGGAAAAAAACAAACAAAAAAAACCCAATGTGAAATATATCTATAAACTCATAGATTACTCAATGCAATTGTTGTTATAATGGCATGGGGCAAAAAAAAAAAACATTAATTGTTATACTGAAAATATGCAAAGATTATTCGGGACACACAGTTTTAGGCACAGTTTTACACTTTGTTGGAGGTGATAACTTACTGTGGGATTATAATTAAATTAATATAACTAGGGCCATATAAATAAAAATTAAATTGAGGTTTCCAGACCTTTTTTACATTTTATAAATATATTTTTATTTTTCAAAATAAAAGTAATTCTAATTAGATTAAGTCCAGCTATGAAGTAAACAAACGTTTCAGTCAAACGTTAAGGAAGATTCGTATGTTTATTCTTGTGCATTTAAAACTAACCGAACTTTGCTTAGTGTGACGATAGGTATATCTGAATTAAACATTAATAAAAGTAATTCGTGAATACAGCAGGTGGCACTGATACAGGTGAGAGTGGATAACTGGACCAAATAGGTTGAGATATCACAAACAGATCTCGTTTTTAATAAAACACTGATAATGTAGTACTTGGGCAAGAAAGATTAAATAACCGGAGAAGAAATTTTACTTATCCAGAAAGGATTTTGAAACGTCTTTTCGAGGTTTTCATCTTTGGGTTCTCTCCGTCAAAGGCCCATTTCCCTTACCTATCAATTAGCCTAACTTGGATCCGCATCATTAGATGCAAAAATAATAATGTGTCAGTTTTATTGTAAATATGGACAAATCTAACTTAATTTCAATGAATTTAATACATTGATACAGTGTCACCAAATAAGCAGCAGCTATTTTAGTTTATCTGGTGTTGTGGTGTTGCTAGCTGTTCAATAATATGAATTAATCTAAAAGTGTGACAAATTGTTACATATCAAGGTGATGGTGACTCAAAAACAACACTATTACTTGTAATTTTGTTTAAATAATTATATATATAATGAATAAATAAAAAAGTGAAATATGGAAAGTGGTGTTTCCGGTGAAGTCTAATTTTGATTTTGCCCGATTTATAAAATGATTGACAGTGTTGACATTATTTTCTTAAGCTTAATATATATTTGAACTTTGTGGAATTATGATCTGAGGTCAGGTGTAATCAGGGAAAACAATGTCTTGTCACAAACGAGTGTTATTCAGTATGAGTCTGGATGGCACCAACTAGTTAATAAGGATGAGGCAGGATTATGCTGAAGCGTCATGCACAATCTGTGATTATGGTGATCCCAAAATGCTTGGTGATGTAATTGCACCTTGAAAATGTGCCCGTAATCCCAGGATTAGCATTATTAACATGCTCAGAGTGCCGTAAACCTAATTTCCATATCGCTCAGCATTTCAGATGTGATATTTCTGCAGGTTTGGTGTTGAGAAATGCTCAGAGAAAATGAGAGGTTTAATTCTCAAGACTTATTTTGTGCATATTTGACAGTATGCAGCAGTATATGCATGTTGGGCTGGGGTATTACATAGAAAAGCAGCATTGTGCAAATCCCAACAGTTAAAACAAAGAAATTCACTAGAATCTCGACCTAATGACATAACACCTGCCATAAACCTCACTTTGAGCTTGAGATGTATTAAGTTCCTACTCCAGATTTAATATAATTGATATGACAAATATAACACTTAGACTCATTTGTATATGCAGGTGTGTATTTAAGAGAAGAGGCTGATGGGAATCTAGTGATTCTATCTCCACCCCAGCTGGACCAGTGGGACCTCATGACCTACATTCATAGCAAGCTGTCAACCCAACAATATCACCTTCATCCTCTGCCAGCAGGTACATGACTAAAGGCTCCACCAGTTGATGTTGTGGTATCACCTAAAATACATATTAATCTTGCAGATTATTTGCTTTATTTGTTAACATCCATCAGAGCAAAGCAGTTGTGCAACTTGTGCTGATGTCAAAGGCGACTGTGTCTCTAGATTGCATTTACAAGTGTGTGTGCCTTCATTTTAGCTCTGCAGTAAGAATTGATCAGCGGTGATCATTAAAGTCTGCTCACTGTTTTTGCTATGGCATATATTACATTTCTTTTAAAAGGATAACAGTAAAAACAAAAAAATACAAAACCAATAGGGGAGAAATAGATTGTTGGTCTGTGTACTGGGTCAGTGTACGTTGCGTTCATTCGTTTTCGATTTAATATTGAAAGTAGAAAAATATATATATATTTATGAATACAGCATTTTTCTTTAAAAAAACTGCTCATTTAAAAACATGGATTAGTGTGTGTGTGTGTGTGTGTGTGTGTGTGTGTGTGTGTGTGTGTGTGTGTGTGTGTGTGTGTGTGAGTAAACAATATATTTTAAGATTATTGCAAAATATGCACATATATACAAATATTTAAGTATTTTGAGACAATAGAAAGATCGTTTAGATTACGTCATTTGAGGTGCTTCATGGGGTGTGTTGCTTTTTTGACTTTCTGATTGGTGTCATTTTTTGTACAGCATCATGGGTAATGTAGTTTTTCATCACAAATTTAGCTGTTTCACACAATTATTTTAAAAATAAGTTGGAATCACACAGGCTGGAACACCTATTTCCCTATTGAGAAAATATATGTTTTTTTGTTTTGTTTTGTTGTTACAACTGATACTATGCAGATTGTTTTTATGTGTTAAATAGCTGATATGCAGACATTTTCATTATTGTTTTGTTTCTGTTACAATGATAACTAAAATTATAATAGATTACAATGAAAAATATGCATTAGAAATATTTTAATTAATAATTTAGCTTACAGTATAATGCCACATAATTAGTACTTAATACACAAATAATTTATGCAAACAACATATTCATATATTAAATTAATTAACTTATGCACACCACGGTTTCCTGTTACACATGTGGTGTAATTGTGGTATTTGTTGGATGCTATTCTGTAGAGACCAGCCAAATGGTCCCATTTATTAAGTTTGATTCGATTAAGTAGAAAAATTTATCTAATGTGAAAAGATTGTCTGATTGTTGTAATATTGCTACATGGCTACTACCACCGTTTTTAGCTATACTACTTGTCACCTGGGTTGAGCTCACAACACAGCTAGTAGTATATAGCAAAGCTCAAGCATAGAGTTGGAGAAATGTAATATATGGGGCAGGATTATAGGAAAACCCACACAATTCACACATTCTTTCATCCAGGACCCCATTTGAGTGTACATACAGTTTTACCTCAGTTCAGTTTCTATCCCAGACATTCTCAACTAACTGGTTCTGCTTATTGCACTCCGCGCAATACATAATATATAGCCAATCTCTCCCACTTTTATATATTAAATAATAGCGCTTATAATAGAGTAAAAATGCCAATATTGCAAAATAATATTACAATTTAAAATAGCTGTTTTCTATTTTAATATATTTTAAAATGTAATTTATTCCTTTGGAAATTTTTTAGCAGTTTTTAGCAGTTTCCATTAAACTTAATATTTTTTTGGAAACATGAAAAAAAAAAATCTGGCATTATCTGACTGCAGGTATAGTACCATTCAAAAGTTTGGGGTATAATTAATAATTAATACTTTTATGCAACATTACATTTATCGAAAGTAAAGACATTTATAATAAATGTAATGTTGAATAAAAGTATTATTAATTATACCCCAAACTTTTGAATGGTACTATACCTGCAGTCAGATACTGGTACACAGTGCAGCAAAGATGTCTGTCTTGTCCATTTGCTTTGAAACCTCCCTCTTTGACCACAGGATGGCAGTATGATGTCAGGACTAGTCCTAGAGCTTCTTTCTTTGTTCTCTTGCCAACACATGTTGTGCTGTTTTTTCTATAATTACTAAGAACAGAAAAAAATGTTTCCTCGGGTTAAAATAAATAGCCTTTCACAGTTAATTTAATTGACTTTTTGCACATAACCGAGGTAATTCTGTCTCTGCCTCTGTCACAAACAAGAATAACAGTGCAAATGGTAGCCGAACAGACGTATACACTGTCAGTGAGTTTGTCAGACAAACTGCAGTTTTGTGGCCCAAATGTGGCACTTATTTTATCACAATGATATCGTTTTGCAAATAAATGTATTTCCTACAGAAATAGGAAGTAGGTAGTTGGCACTCATGCACATATTTTCCTGCGACCCAGTCAGGCTGTTAATAATGGCATATTTGAGCCGTACAGCAAGGCTTTCTCCGCTTGCTAGCTCACTCTCTCTGAATATCCTCATCTAGTGTCACTACAGCGGCATGGTGTAAATTGAGGTCACAGTCACGCTTTGTTTTGTATGCTGCTCAGACTAACTTCTTAATCATCTGCCCCCCTCTCTCTCACACACACACACATTCACAGCCGTCTTGTGGCAGTGTGTGTATCTGAGGCGCTGCTTTTGGTGACAGCGAGTGCTGTGTCCCTGCCGGCCCAGGGCAGGTACCCCATGCTGACGTGTTTAATTGTGTGCGTTCCCAGTCCGCTATGACAAGTACACGTTCGCATTGTGCCAAGAGAACAAGGGCAGACTCGCCAACACGTGCCACTATGTTCTGTCACATTAATAGGTGGTTTGAAAGAACTGGCCACAACTGACCATACCAAAGGAATGGCTTGAGTCATACAGTTACTTGTGGAAAACTTCCAATTAAATATGCTTGATGTGTAACATTTTTCCAGTCATTCGTTTTTCAGTCCTGAGCGCCTGAGCCGGAGTCTCTGATCTGTTTGGATGAAAGTTGTTGAGATGGTTTATTTTTCCACATTAAATTTTGTTTTATTTTTTATTACATTTTTAGTATATAGCTTACTGTTAAAATGTTTTATTAGTTTCACTTTTTTGGGGGGGTCCAGTTGCATAAAAATAGTTATTATTTTAAGACTTTGTCTTAAGAACTAGTTTGCCCTAGTAGCAGTCAGCCTTAGTCTTCATTTTCAGATTAAAATTAGATCAGATTACCTTTTTATGTAACTGACTTTAAAAAGATATGAAAAAATGTGATGACTAAAGGTCTAAGCAGGTTATGGCACTTTTAACAGTCTGACGTCACATGTTACTGTTTCCGGGTCCAAGCATTTTGTTCAAATCACGACAAAAGTCATGATCCTAACCTTTATCTCCAAACTGAAATCTCAAATGGCCAGACACTGATTCATCTTTTATGAATCGTTAAAATATTTGTGTCCAGTATGCTGTGAGACCGGACAATGAAGTGTAAATCATGAGTTTTTAAAAGCTTAGCTTAAATGTGTGATATGAATAAATTGTTCATAAATAGTTGAGCACTGTTGAGCTTCTCAATGAGTAGAGGCTTGGACCCAAAAACAGTATCACGACTTAACAGGCGGATTGTCTTAGACTTATAATGACACCTAGTGGTGTGGATGCAGCAACTTGCTATGTAAAATAAAACAATGCAAATCTATGTTTATCTTGCGCTACTGGTATAAGTGATGTATTTATCTCATGATTCTAAATCACTGTTAATACATATACACTACTGTTCCAAAGTTTGGAATCAGTAAGATTTTAAAATAATCAGCAAGGATGCATTTAAATTGATCAAAATTGACAGTAAAGATTTTTACATTGTTACAAAAAAATCTATCTATTTCAAATATGCAGTTCTTTTATATTTTCTTTTCATCAGAAATAATGTATCATGGTTTCCAAAGAAGTAATAAGCAGCACAGCCGTTTTCAACATTGATAATAAAAATAAATGTTTCTTGAGCACCAAAGCACCATTAGAATGACCACAAGAATGTCTTGAGTCATACAGTTATTTGTGGAAAACGTCCAATTAAATATGCTTTGGCTCTATTTATAGCATCATATAATCTGTTGATCTTTTTCCAGTCCTGAGCACCTGAGCCAGAGTCTCGGATCTGTTTGGAGGATGAGGACTTCTGTAGATGAGAGAAAGTTGGGTTGTGTTTGGGTTCCTCTCCTCTCATCTCCTCTCCTATCCTTCTGTTTGGGATGGTAAATAAGGTTGGGTGTGTGAGAATCTCATTACCAGGACACAAAGCGGCATTTCCTCTGAGGATTGAGTGAGGGAGTGAAGGAGGGAGGAAGGGAGGGGGCGAGCGGGGCGAACGGCCAGGCTCAATCATGACCACGCTGATGGGGAGGGAGAAGGAGGCAGCTGGGTTCCCGCTCAGGCCTTCAATTTCCTCCACAGTCCAGCCACTCAAGTGTGTAATTACTATGGGGTGTCATGAAGGTGCGATTCCTTCTCCTTGTAACACTCACCCCCCTTCTTGCCCACACCCCCCAATGGCTCTCAGCTCCCCACGTCCCCTGCACTCACCCCAGTAACACCCCCATCTCATTTGTGCCCCAGGTGAGGGCACTAGATCCAAATATGTCTGGTGCTTAGATAGACATCCCAGAGCACACCCTCTCCATGGCGGCACGGCCCCCCTCAAAGTGGTTAGCAATCCACTTTCACTTACAATTTGTTTATTTGTCACAATTTGCCAGATTTCTCTTTGGCTGTTTGTGGTTACAAGACGTCTAAACTTTGCATCAAGCAATAAGTGCTTTACCATCTTCAGATGGAATGGCTATAGTTGAATTATGCCACTCTCTACCGGTCTGGCTTTGTTGATACAGTTATGGTTTCATTTATCCATAGTCATTTTTTTCTCTTCCTTTTTTTATTTCTTTATTTTATTTTTAGTATATAATTAATTTAATTAGTTTCAAACAAATATTAGCTATACCAGCAATAGCTGATTTGACTATTGTCTGAAATGTATTATACCACCTAGTGGTGTGGAGCGACTCGTGCCTCACTGTATGTAAAACAAAACAAAAGTGAATTTTTGAATCAGTTTCATCAAAAAATCCTGAAAATGTATCATGGTGTCCACAAAAATATTAAGCAGCACAACCGTTTTCAACATTGATAATAATAAGAAATGTTTATTGAGCACCCAATCACCACTTTAAAATGATTTCTGAAGGATCATGCGACGGAACACTGGAGTAATGGCTTCAGTTTTGTCATCACAAGAATACATTTAAAAATACATTTTAAAGGCCCGGTTTCACAAACAGGGCTTAGACTAAGCCAGGATTAGGCCTTAGTTCAATTAGGGCATTAAAGTAGCTTTTGTAAACATGCCTAAGAGAAAAATATTACTGATGTGCATCTTGAGACAAAAATGGCACTGACATATTTTAAGATATCTCAGTGCAAGTTTCTAGGACTAGCTTAAGTCTTTTCTGTGATACTGGGGGATAATGTATTTAAATAGAAAACAGTTATAGTACAGATAATATACTATACATATTATATATAATATGCACTTTTGTGTTTATTTATATTCAAATAATACTCTTTTTATTAAGGGAAAATTACATCTTTATTTTATTATTACTGGTTTTGTCTGCAGGGGAAATGAAATGACACTCAGTAATACAAAACAAGCTGATTGGACTGACACAAACTGCCTATTTTGCTATGTCTTTCTGTGATCACCAGGTAGTTCCCACAAGTCCTCTGACTCACCACACTTGCTCCCCAAAATTCATGCCAGGTTGACATGCTCAGGCAGGCATACAAACACACAGTGTCTCAATGCAGCCTCTCCAGCGTGAGGCAGCAGACTGGCACCGGCGTGCATGAGTGTGTGTGTGTGTGTATGTGTGAGAGAAAGAGCTTGTTTGAGTTTCTTTGTGCATTGCGGCTGGCTCTGGTGCTTTGAAGCTGCTCAATGACCGCACAAGGCCGTCTCTCAGTGGGAGGCGGTGAGCGATGCACGCTTGTCATTTGTATACAGCTGTTTCTTTCATCTGGTCCTCCTCCCTCTCTCTTGTAGCCCCCCACCTCAACATGTGCCATCCTACAATCCCCAGTCTCCACCTAGCTGCCTGCCCTTTTGCAACTGCAGCGGCATTTACTGACAAAGACCAGAGTGATCATCAGTTTACTGATAAACACGCTAAACACATAAACATGGCTAGCCTCTGCTCCCTGGCTGCCTTGTACCCAGCATGCAAGGCATCGACAGATATGGTGTTTGAGGTGGGGGTTGTTTGAGGAGCTTTCTCACTATCAGCCCCAAATGTTCTGGCCCAACTCTCAGTGAGAAACAGGATGCAGGTGCTCTATAGCTGGTGTCAATTGCTGCTAATTGGTGCAGCAGTGCATAAATAGTAAATAAGACGGCCGTGTTGTGTCTAGGTGTTTTTGTGCAGCAGTGTGTTAAAGTTTCAGTTAGGGTGTCTGTTTGCACAATGCAATGTTTGCACAATTTCTGGCACTGATTGTATATGGACTCATAGTCATGTCGTTGCCTTGGTGCTTTTAGCCATTTTTGTCAAGTTTAAAAGGATAGTTAATTCAATCAGTTCATCATGTAAAGTAATTGTGTCTTTTCGGGAAATTTGGACTAAACCGCTTGATTCATATGGATCAGTTTTACGATCTCTTTATGAAGCTTTGATGTGGTAGTTGCATAGGTGCAATGGATGGACAGAAAGCTCTCAGATTTCATTAAAAATATCTTCATTTGTATTCGAAGATGAACAAAAGTCTGACAGGTTTGGAGCGACATGAGGTTGAGTAATTAATGACATAATTTTTTGGGTAAACTTTAAGGACAATTATTACAGATATTTGAGAGATGACAGGGGTAACACTCAAAATAAGTTTTTTTTTTTTTACTAAAATGTATCAATTTTGAGCATTTTGAAATATTTTCATTGCATCCAGTTTGCTTTTTCCAATTGCATTTGAACTACATTAATCATTTCGGTAACACTTTAGAATAATGGTCATTAGTTGACTACATTAGTTAACATGAACTAATAATGTATTGCCCTTATAAAGCATTTATTTATCTTTGTTAATGTTAATTTTAACATTTACTAATGCGTTATTAAAATCTTGTTAACGTTAGTTAATGCACTGTGAACTAACGTGAACAAACCATAAACAGCTCTATTATTATTAACTAACGTTAACAAAGATTAACAAATACAGTAACACATGTACTGCTCATGGTTAGTTCATGTTAGTTAATACATTAATTAATGTTAACTAATGACCATTATTCTAAAGTGTTACCATAATTTCCATGCACAGTTCTAGTGTAAATTGAGCACAGCCATGGACTTACAGTAAATGGCATGTTACATCTTCCTAAGTCAACAGGTAAAATGGAAATCTGCTTTGTTTGCAGCATTTGAGTCCCATTTAGTTAGTTTATATAGAAGTTGAGGTCTTTTAAAAAACATTTCTTGCCTAAATTCAATCAATACTGGCCTATTTCCATTTGATTACTTTGATGGATGTGTGTAATTTTTCAGTGGTATTTGCTGTGTAGTCAAACCAGAGTTATGACTTAAATTTGTATCGGCCAGAGGTGATTTAGCACAACAAATAAGGAGACGCTCATCTCAACCCTATTATAAGATTTTGATTAAAAGTGGACAGCTGGGAATGAGTTGTATACATAATCTGTCTGCGGTTATGTCCTTTGCTGATTCTGTTGCGTGAACGGCAAACAATTGCAACAGCAGTTGTGTGTTAATCATGTTCTGTATGTTCGAATGATACATACGTGAAACGTGGAAAATGGAAAGTGATTTAGAAAAGTCTGAGATATATGTTCTGGCACATGAGGGAGAGTAATATTGGCAGATAATGGCTTTCGTCTCTCTTGATTGGTTCATTCAAAACCTTTATTTGTATTATCCTCCAATATCCATTGTCATCTAAGCAGTAAAGACTGTTTTAGGAAATAATTGGTTTGTTTTTTCTGTAATCACTTTTATTATTCACGATTTGCTGATTTATTTTTCAAGAAGATGTTTCTATAAACCTTTATCACTAGATCGTTTTTTTGTTCTTTTTTTTTTCACTGAGAGGGAAATGGGAGTTCTGGGAAGGTGTCACTGCTCCAGATCTTCATCTCTAGTTCCTCCACTCCCACATGTGCACAGGTCGCTGGTTACTGTTATTTACACTCTTTCACACTTCCTTTACCTCCCACATCCTTCTTTTCACTCTGTCAATCACTGTGATGGAAAGGACACAAGTATTTCAGTATATTTTATTTTATTTGTCTACTTGCCTGTCACAAAGTCTAAACTTTCTAAAGGCATAAATGTTTTTGATTATAGTGTACATCAGTTGCTCCGGCTCTAACCTGTCCCACCCCCTTCACGTCGGCTCTGTGGTTTGGCCCATTTCGCAATGCCAATATTGCAGTGATTTAGTCTCCAGATGCTCTCCTCGCTCTCAGTTTGGCAGGATGCTAGGACAATAGTGACAGGTCTGAAGGTAAAGATAGTGGTGTCCAATTTTCTGACAAAAACAGGACAAGGTAGCAATCAGAACTTATTTGAGAAGTCATTTTTGAGAAGACAGTAGATGCTATGGTGCTTCCGTTGGGCAGATATCAACACCTGGGGACAGACAAAAGCTTTATGTGGTCATGTAAATCCAGAGACACTGTTTATAAAAAGGTTTGCAAGATCTGTCTATCCATCTATGGTAACACTTTATTTTAAGGTGACGTAGTTTCATGTTACTACATAATAACAGTCAATTATGCATGATTACAAGTAACTAACCCTAAACCTAACCCTTACTGTAACTGTATAGTAAGATCTATCCATCTATCTATCTATCTATCTATCTATCTATCTATCTATCTATCTATCTATCTATCTATCTATCTATCTATCTATCTATCTATCTATCTATCTATCTATCTATCTATCTATCTATCTATCTATCTATCTATCTGTCTGTGCCATTCCATCTATTTCTCCATCCATCCATCTGCCCGCCCATCCATCCTTTCATACCGTCTTGATCAAAGTAGGCCTGGCATGTAACTTCTGCCATGAAATACTTCAAATCGTTACATTTATTTATTGTAAATCTGATTTTCCATTTTTATCATGTCCTCTTACTTTAGATCAGGAATTCCCAACATTTTGAGCCAAAACTCTGATCTAAATATTTACCTCAAGTCATTTTTGGTAACACTTTAGTTGGGGTCAAATTCTCACTATTAACTGCTTATTAGCATGCATATTACTAGGATGAAGCCCATATTAATACCTTATTCAACCAACGCTTGCCTAGCTTAGCACAAAGACTGGAGGTAAACGGCTCCATCTAGTCTACTGCTCAATAAGTAACAAAATAACGGCAACATTTTCCTATAGTGTGATGTGTATAGTTACATCGTGTTCTAAGACCTACGGAAAATGAAAAGTTTAAATTTTCTTGACAGATATGGCTAGGAACTACACTCTCATTCCTGCGTAATAATCGAGAAACTTTGCTGCCTGAAAATAGGCTAACTTCTGGCAACATAACCAACGTGAAAACCTGCTTGCACAGAGAGCGTGCTGGGGACTATTTTCAGGCACTGCGTAATAGCATTGCGAATAAGCTAAAGTCCCAAAAAGTTGACCCAAAAAGAAAGTGTTCCTTTAATCCTACTCAATACCTAAACTTAACAACCATTCTATTAATTAAAATTATTAATAATAATAAACAATAATTAGGAATTTATTGAGGCAAAGTCGTAGTTAATAGTTAGTTAATAGTGAGAATTGAACCCTTTTTTCTAAATGGTTTTTATTGTAATGTTATGATTTTTATGATTTTAATTATTAGCTTTTCATCAACTTACGAACTGCCTGCAGTTCCCTCACGGACCTCCCAGAGTTTTCGAGCTCCAATTTGAAAACCCTTTTTAGAAGGAACAATTATGAGGTCTTGTCCATGTTCTTCCCGATTCACCAACATCTTTCTTGGACTATAGGGGGTTAAAGAAGTTTTTTCTGCAACCCAACCTCATTCTACCTCCTTAATTTCTGAAGTCCACTTGATTGCCCCTGACCAGCATGGATAAAACCCCATTATTTTCAAGAACATCAAGATGCATGTGTATAGTTTTGATGTAATTTCTCCGTCCCACCCATTTCCCATTGTGAATCGAATTTGAGATGGAAATGGAACCAAATTTTGGTCTGGAACGCTGAAGGAAATGAAATATTTAACAATGGTAATTTTCCTTACTCAAATTTGCTAAATTGTAGAGGAGCTGGAGGAGCAATTTAATGGGGAAGCAGAGTACAGGAGCCCTCCCAATCAGGCATGCTGAGATTTAGTCTTAAGTTGGCCTTTTTCTGCTTTCAAGTGGAAGCAGATGGGCACTGAAATAGTTTTAAGAGGAAAAGAATGACACAAGCCGAACATGGTCAAGTGAACTTGTCTTACAATCATCAAACCCTTCAGTCATAGCCAACACACTCTTTTCATTTTAATGTCTTTGTGACTTTACATCAGAGTATATGTGATGTTTTGCTCTGTATATGTCCTTTATGTCTCTTATTTTTTTCCAATTAAATTCACATTTATTTGTATAGCGCTTCACAATGCATATTGTTTCAAAGTAGCTTCACAGAAAATGCATGCGTCCGTCTACATTACAATTTAAAGTGATTTGTCCACTTTATGTATATCAGAAATGTACATAAAGCACACAGATTGTAACAATATATTATTCATCAATATAATAAATTAATGTAAGGCACAAAGTGAATAAGAATACATGTTGTTGTTAATGATTAGGGTATACAGAAATTAGCATGAGTGTGTGTTGATGCAGAGCAAGGCAAGGCAAGGCAAGTTTATTTATAGGCCTATAGCACATTTCATACACAATGGCAGCTCAAAGTGCTTTACATAAGAAATAAGAATGCCATGTGTAAGAAATAAAAATAAATACAAGGATAATTAAAACATTTGTAAAGAGAATTTAAAAAATAAAAATAAATTGGTGATAAATAGATCCCTATCTGTCTGATTCTGTGAATTCAGTTACCCCTATATATCTGAGATGAAAGAGATGGAGCAGGTTCGCAATGTCTCCTGGACATTACAAGTCGGTCCCGCAGGACCTCCCCTTTCTTGAGTCTGCTTCTTTGCACTGTCTGTTACCACAAGCAGAATGAAGCGAAGCACACTGTTCTCCTTTTCCAATCTCCTCCAGTCAGACAGCCCTAACCAAATATAATAATCAACAGATGCATAAGAAATAGAAATATACAGTTGTAAAGAGAATTAAAAATAATAAAATGATGATATATAGATAAAACAACAATAACAAAAGATAAGAACAAATGTAAACTAAAGCAGTTATAAAAATAATAAAAAATGATGCATAGATAAGATAAGGTGCAATCAGTGGGACGTACAGTGGCACAGTGCTCATTCAGTAAATGCACAGCTGAACAGATATGTTTTGAGTCTGGATTTGAATGTGGTTACTGTTGGAGCCCATCTGATCTGTTCAGGAAGCTGGGTCCAACTGCGGCTGCATAATAGCTAAAAGCAAACTCTCCTTGCTTTGAGTGAACTCTTGTTATGATCTGAGTGATCTGTTGGGTTTGTAATTAATCAGCATATCTGCAATGTATTGAGGTCCTAAGTCATTGAGTGATTTATAAACAAGTAATAATACTTTAAAATCGATCCTAAATGTTACTGGAAGCCAGTGTAAAGACCTGAGGACTGGTGTGATATGGTCATATGTTCTGGTTCTGCTCAGAATCCTGGCCGCAGCGTTCTGTATGAGCTGCAGCTGTCTAATGGTCTTTTTGGGAAGGCCGGTGAGAAGACCATTACAATAGTCCACCCTGCTGGTGATGAAAGCTAACGAGTTGATTTAGTTATTGCTTTGACTTGACTACTGAAAATCAGGTCTGACTCCAAAATCACACCCAGATTCCTGACTTGATTTTTTGTTATTAGACCTTTAGCCTTAAGATATGCGTTCACTTTGAGAATGTCATCTTTGTTTCCAAATGTAGTGATTTCAGTTTTGTCTTTGTTTAACTGAAGATAGTTTTGGCACATCCAACTGTTAACTTCATCAATGCATTTGCACAGGGAGTCAATGGGACTATAGTCATTAGGTGATAGTGCTTGTTTAGATCTGGGTGTCGTCAGCATAGCTGTGGTAAGCCATTTGGTTCTTTTTTTTTATTATTTGGCTCAGTGGCAGCATGTACAGGTTGAATAGGAATGGTGCAAGAATTGACCCTTGTGGGACTCCGCATGTCACGGATGTCCACTCAGACTTATGGTCACCTATACTCACATAATAACCTCTCCCTTCCAAGTACAACCCCAAATCAGAAAAAGTTTGGACAGTATGGAAAACGCAAATAAAAAAAGAAAGTAGTGATTTCTAAATTTACTTTGACTTGTATGTCATTGCAGACAATATGAAAAAAAATAATCATGTTTTATCTGGTCAACTTCATGTCATTTGTAAATATGCATCCTTTCCTGTCATTCAGACCTGCAACACATTTAAAAGTCGGGACAGGAGCAAATTAGGGCTAGTAATGAGGTAAAATGGTTAAATAATGATGTGATTTGAAACAGGTGATGTCAACAGGTGATTGTAATTATGATTTGGTACAAAAGCAGCATCCAAGAAAGGTCTAATCCTTTAGGAGCAAAGATGGGCTGAGGATCGCCAGTTTGCCAACAAATACGTGAGAAAATTATTGAAATGTTTAAAAACAATGTTCCTCAAAGAAAGATAGGAAGAGATTTGGATATTTCACATTCAACAGTGCATAACATAATTAAAAGATTCAAGGAATCTGGAGGAATTTCAGTGCGTAAAGGACAAGGGCGCAAGCCTAAGCTGAACAACCATGATCTCCGATCCCTCAGGCGGCACTGCATCAAGAATCGTCATTCATCTATAAGCGATATCACCACATGGGCTCAGGACTACTTTGGCAAACCTTTGTCAAGTACCACAACACGTAGTTACATCCACAAATGCCAGTTAAAACTGTACTGTGCCAAAAGGAAACAGTGTCCAGAAGCGCTGTCACCCTCTCTGGGCTCGAAGGCATCTGGGATGGACCATCACACAGTGGAAACGTGTACTGTGTCAGATGAATCAGTATTTCAGGTATTTTTTGGGAGGAATGGACGCCGTGTGCTCCGGACCAAAGAAGAAAAGGATCATCCAGACTGTTACCAGCAACAAGTCCAAAAGCCAGGGTCTGTCATGGTATGGGATTGTGTCAGTGCCCTTGGCAAAGGTAACTTGCACTTCTGTGAAGGCACCATTAATGCTGAAAAGTACATAGAGATTTTGGAGCATAATATGCTGCCTTCAAGAAGACATCTTTTCCAGGGACGTCCATGCATATTACAACAAGACAATGCAAAACCACATTCTGCACACAATTACAAAGTCCTGGCTGCGGAGGAAGAGGGTACGGGTACTTGACTGGCCTGCCTGCAGTCCCGACCTGTCTCCAATAGAGAATGTGTGGCGCATTTTGAAGCGCAAAATGCGACAACGAAGACCCCGTACTGTTGCCCACCTTAAGACTTGTTTGCAGGAAGAATAGGACAAAATTACACCTGAAACACTTCACCACTTGGTGTCTTCAGTCCCTAAACGTCTTTTAAGTGTTGTGAAAAGGAATGGTAACATTACAAAGTGGTAAATGCTTTACTGTCCCAACTTTTTTTGAAATGTGTTACAGGTCTGAATGACAGGAAAGGATGCATATTTACAAATGACTTGAAGTTGACCAGACAAAACATGAAATATTTTTTGTTCATAATGTCTGCAATGAACTACAAGTCAAAGTAAATTTGGAAATCACTTCTTTTTTTTTTTTTGCGTTTTCCATACTGTCCCAACTTTTTTGATTTGGGGTTGTATGACCTGAACCATTTGATGACCATCACAGAAAGCCCAACCCAATATTCTAGAATGTCAAGAAGTATGTTGTGGTCAACAGTGTCGAATGCAGCACTGAGGTCGAGTAGTACCAGAATTGATGTTTTGCCTGTATCTGTATTAAGGCGCATATCATTTACAATCTTTATGAGCGCTGTCTCTGTGCTGTGATGTGGTCGGAAACCAGATTGAAAATTGTCAAAGTATCCATTTGAGTTTAAGAATTTGTTCAGCTGATTGAAAACAACTTTTTCAATGATCTTGCCTATGAAGGGGAGATTTGAGATTGGTCTGTAGTTGCTCAATATGAAGTTATCCAGATTTCTCTTTTTCAGAAGAGGCTTAACTACTGCGGTTTTAAGGGGGTTTGGAAAAGTCCTATAGAGAAGTGAGGAGTTTACCACTTCTAGGAGATCTGCTTTTAAACAGTTAAACACACTTTTGAAAAAGAAGTGGGGAGTGTGTCAAGGGCGCAGGTTGATGTTTTAAGGTGTTGTACTGTTTCTTCTAAAATTTTACCATCAATTGCTTCAAAATCAGACATAGTAACTTTCTGAGGTTGTGGTCTGATCTGACTGACCCCAGAGCAACTCAAGGATGTGCTGATCACCTTTCTGATATTATTGATTTTCTCGGAGAAGGAAGCAAAACTATGAGAATGTGGTTCAGTGAAAAGGTTTTTATTTTTTTATTTTTTTATACAGTAGATATGTTTCTATGTTTCGTGAAGTCATTATGTCTACTGTTAGTATCTGTCTATCCATGTTTTGGGTGCTGAGTCTGCAGTTGCGGGGATGTGTGGCCCTGCTTTGACCCTGTAGGAAGCAGAGAAGGATGATTTGGCTCTCAGAGTTTATGTCTTTCTGTGAGGAGCTGAAACTGCACATGGCAAAGGGTAGGCTTTATGTTAAGAGGATTACTAACATGAAAAAGGTAGCCGTCATTTAATTGAAGGCTTACCAGCAGCTGAAAAAGGAAAACAGTCAAACCGAAGGTATATCCCTGCCCAGAACATCCTGAAGGGACCAAATTTGACAAAGTCTGTGTGTGTTTTTCTCCTCCAGAACCACATATCACACTTTATCATGGAGTCTCAGCCTCTTAAAAAACGTTTACACATTTGGGAATTTTAATCATGCTCGTATTTTTCAAACGTTGTGATCTGTTTGCCTTGGCCGAATCTTCCGCATGTCAGAGTTTTCTGCACACAAGTTTGAATATGATAATGGCCCTTTTTTTGTATGCACTATCATTCAAAAGTTTGGGATTAGTAAGATTAGAGAAAAAGAAAAAAGAAAAAAAGAAAGACAAGAAATGAATACTCTTATTCAGCATGGGTGCATTCAATTGATAAAAAGTGACAGTACAGACAATAAATAAAAAGACAAATAAATTTCAAATACATGCTTTTTTCTGTTTATCAAATAATCCTGAAAAATGAATGTACCATTATGGTTTCCCCCAAAATATTAATCAGCACTGTTTTCAGCATTAATGATAATAAATATTAGTAATAATAGTTTCTTGAGCACAAAATCATATTAGAATCATATAGAATTAATATTTTGCAACACATTTTAATTTGGGCATTCCAAACAGTCTCCATTCATTGCATGGGGCAAAAAAAAAAGAAAAAAAAAAAGAAAACAACAATTCCTATTATTTTAAGGCATGTGGTTATATTTTGACTTTAAAAATGAGTTTGAGTTTTTGAAAATGCAAAAGCTGATTAATTGAAATAGTGTACAATTGCAGCTATAGTTAGCATGTAGTCAAAGACACAATAATAGGCTGATTTATCATATAGCTATCATTGCAATATTTTATTGTGTTTAAATACTTATTGGTAGAACTTTATTTTACAGTCCTGTTTCCCATGTATATTACTATAGTAATTGCAGTAACTAGGTAATAACTAGATATTGATCCTGAACTGACCCCTAAACCTAAACTTAACCCATGTAATTACCCAGTACCTTCTTAGGTAAGTACACTGTACACATACTGTTAAATAAAGTGCAACCTATGTATTTATCTGTTTCTATGCATTCATCAGAAACACACATGCTCAGTTACGTACAGATGCTTAAAAAAAAGACTATTGTAACTGGCTCATGGAGGCCCAATCAGGGCATGAGTGTCAGATAATAAAGGGTGTGTGGTTGTATTCTACTGTTGTTATCATCTGTATCTGATTCAGAAAGCAGAGGCCGGGTTCTGAGGGCCAGATTAGGTCATCAGCTACCTGCAGTGTTGCCATCCCATCCTACTGCTGCTACGACACTAAGGGAGTCACTCACAGACAGTTATATGAACCATATCTCTAGAAGAACACAGCAGGCCCTGCCAATGCTCACAGTGCATTTGTCTTCGTATGTGGTCCACTTTGCAACACTCGTCTACACAGTGTTGAAGCACCTTTAGAGCAAATTCATTTGACCGTTATTATGTTTCTCTTACACATCCACTTTTCATAGTGACACCTCTCATGTTAAGAGACGTTTTCTGAAGACTGGGTGTGTTCCTGCCACAGTACACAACTTGGACATAAAAAAAGCAAAAGTTTAAAGCAATAGTTACTCAAAAATGAAAATTACATCGTTTACTCGCCCTCATGAAATGAAACCACATTTTCAAACCATTTTACTCCTGGTGTTCCATACCAGAATAAAAAGAGTCTCCCCTCCTGAAACACTGCCATCACCCACCTAGAAAGGCTTATTGACTGGGACTTGGAAGCTGAAAGTCAAGTTCACCCTAGAGAGCATTTTGAATTATTCCAATGTTTTCCTTTCATAACACCAAAAGGAAAGTTGTTTCAAATATTTTGTGAAAAGCTATGAATTCTTTGGAATAAGGCATAACATGCACATACGAATCATGCATATATATATGTGTGTGTGGTGAGGTGGGCGAGCAAGAGACGTGGGAGGAGCGAGTGAGAACGGAGGCATATAAGGATGAGCGACACCAGTGAAGGACGAGAGAGGACCAGGCCTGGACTTTACGTTATTTTATTTGTGCTTCATTATGTGAGTGCATGCAAGGGGCTGCCCGTGTTACTTTCGTTTGTTTATTTATTTGATTCAAGTATTGTTAAACATTTGCCGGGTCCTGCCTCCTTCCTCCTTATTCTATGAACTCTGTTACAATGTGTGTATGTATATATACACCGACCAGGCATAACATAAAGACCTAATATTGTGTTGGTCCCTCTTTTGCTGCCAAAACAGCCCTGACCTGTCGGGGCAAGGACTCCACTAGACCCTTGAAGGTGTGCTGTGGTATCTGGCACCAAGATGTTAGCAGCAGATCCTTTAAGTCCTGCATGTTGTGAGGTGGGGTCTCCATGGATCGGACTTGTTTGTTCAGCACATCCCACAGATGCTCGATTGGATTGAAATATGTGGCTATGCAGCCCCATACGCAACAAACTGTAATGCACTGTGTATTCTGACACCTTTCTATCAGAACCAGCATTAACTTCTTGAGCAATTTGAGACGGTAGCTTGTCTGTTTAATCGGACCACATGGGCCTGCCTTCACTCCCCTCGTGCATCAATGAGCCTTGGCCGCCCATGACCCTGTCACCGGTTCAACACTGTTCCTTCCTAGGACCACTTTTGATAGATACTGACCACTGCAGACTGGGAACACCCCAAATAAGCTGCAGTTTGGGAGATGCTCTGACCTAGTTGTCTAGCCATCACAATTTGGCCCTTTTCAAACTCACTCAAATCCTTACACTTGCTTATTTTTCCTGCTTCTAATACATCAACTTTGAGGATGAAATGTTAACTTGCTGCCTAATGTATCCTACCCACTAGAAATAATCAGTGTTATTCACTTTGCTGTAGGTGATCATAATACTATGCTTGATTAGGATATATATATATATATATATATATATATATATATACACACACACACACACACATGTCTGGTGCGCTATCCTTCTGGGGACTTTCCATAGGCGTAAAGTTTTTATACTGTAAAAACCGTAAATGGTATCCCCTACACTGCCACTGCCCCTGCCCCTGCCCCTGCCCCTAAACCTACCCATCACAGGAGACATGCTGCATTTTTACATTTTCATAAAAACCCATCCTGTATGATTTATAAGCTTTTGTGCCCGTGGGGACCTCAATTTTGGTCCCCACGGTGACACAAGTCTCCATGAGTCTGTCTGCAGTCAGGCTGAAGTCCCCACCAGGCAAGAAAAACATGTACACACACACACACACACATAAATATGAATAGAGTATATAAACTTTTTTCAGTTGTTTTTTTCAGTGTGTTCTTTCCTAAGACAGAAAAAATAGGTGTTTGTAAGCTTCAGCCAGCATGTACATGTGCAGGTACTTGTATTTGTGTGTGTGTTTGTTGGAGGACCATTGAGTACATCAGCTACTCATGCTCTCCTGTATGGATCTGGATGGATGACAACACTGGCTCATTTTCCCTCTTTAATGCTAGGATTACTGCCTTTCGCCTTCATTTGATTAGACAACCCAGGGCCTTGATTGCGAAAAGGCAGATTTGTTTTGTGGCTCTCAAAGGTAATCACCAGCATCATTGTGTCCCTCCTTCTGCAATTGTAAGGTCTTCCTGCCGCACACAGAAATGGTGCAGTCTTCAATTGCCCCTCGCCTCCCTCCCCTTGCCACCTCTCTTTCTGAATTAAATCCTATTAAATTAGCCTTCACTCTCCCATGCAGTTGTTTTTGTTTGGCTTGTGTAAAGATTCTAGCTGTATGTGCCTCCTCCATGAGTGAAAAGTGGATTATGTTTTCCTCCCCTCCTCCACATTTTGTTGCCAGTCAGATATAAAAGGGTTCGTACACCTCGCACATTTGGCAGGATTTTAAGTGTTGATTGGCTGGCGTCCATGCACAGGGTTTGTTACAGAGAATTTGTCATGCTAATGAAAATTGCAGTGTGTTATGCTGTAGTGCTGTCAAATCAAGACCCTAAAGCCACAGACCCTAAAGTGTCAGGGATATCCCACATATTTAAGCTCAATTGCTGCTGTTCCGACAAGAAACATGAAGCTCGCCTGTTAGTCGGCACTGTTGATCTGGTATCACTGCAGAAAATGTTGTGCTTCCAGTTGCTGAGAAATGTTGCCAATCCCCAATCATATTTAATCATGCATCACAAGTTGCTTTTCTCTCTGCTAATACAATTTTTAAATAAATAAAACTTTAAAATGCACACACACACACACACACACACACACACACACACACACACACACACACACACACACACACACACACACACGTTGTGTTTCCATGTTTTATGGGGACATTCCATAGGCGTAATGCATTTTATACTGTACAAACTGTATTTTCTATCCCCCTACACTGCCCCTGCCCCTAAACCTACACCCATCACAGGAAACATTCTGCATTTTTACATTTTCAAAAACATCACTTAGTGTGATTTATGAGATGTTTTCCTCATGGGGACCAAAAAATGTCCCCATACTGTAGGGATTACCAGTCCACACACACACACACACACACACACACACAATTGTATTAATTGTATTATAATTGTATTATTTAATGCATTTAATTCATCTTAATAATATTGTTACTTTTATTATTTATTTTGTGTTATTTATTAATATTTATTTTTATTTATTTTAAAACAAATTTATTCTGATACTAATCCACACTGTAAAAAAAAGAAAGGAAAGTGAACTGGTAATTTTCTACCAGGACATTATCCAGTAATTTTACAGAGATTTCCATTAACCCTAAAACACAAAATAATGCAATGCGTCATTCCATATATAACTAAATAAAGAAAACAACCCATAAAAAAAAACAATACTGAAAATTCATTCACAGTAAATTGCGCCCTATTTTTAAGAACTTTTTTACAATGTAAATTTAGATAGTTTTTTGTATTTTTTATTATTATAAATATCACTAATATTCTGCATTGTCATTGTTCATGATTATTTAATAATTGAATCAATATATATATATATTTTTAATCAATTTTATTATAATTTTTTTCATTTGAGCATTTAAAAAAAAGTGTTGTTTCTAAAATGGACAAGTTGCAGTTTTCTTGTCATGGGTAATGAATTAACATGAGTAATGAATGAAAAGTGTCACATTATATAAAATTATCTTCACTGCAATGCATATTAGGCCAAATAAGACACATACACACAAAGAAACTCTTTCGGGGGTCTCTGCTAGATCACCCCTTGTATTTACAGTGCTTTATTTGTGCTCTGTGTGTTTGCCAATTAGGAACTCACCACTGTTAGACACCCAATTTTCTGCCCTAGCTGGGTAGTTAGCGCTCATATTAGGATGAGTCTCTCTGCGATCACTTTCCAATCTCCTGGTTGGCGGGGTGCCGCATTGGGCTAATTTAAGGGAATTATTGTGATTGTTTCCATAACGCTGATCAGATTATTGCCCAGCGGGGCCCACTTGCCCTGGTACACTCATTCCTTCTCTCATTCTCGCTCTCTCTGTCTTTCTCCCCTACTTTCTTTTTAAAGTGTCTATTAGTAATGAGAATGAAATTAGTGGTAAAAAATAAATAGAAGAGAGAAAGTGTGTCAGTTATTTTAAAATGTGAATTATTTTCATTTTTCCAATATCATCAGCTATCGTTTTCTGAATTAGTTCTTTCTGATGGAAGATTATAGATATTTGTATAAACTAGAGTGACTAGAAATTCATACACAACTTTTCAGGTAAATCGAAATGACTTTTCATCACATCGGATGAAATCAGTGCATTAAAACTGTACTTGTATCCAGCAAGGTTCCATTTGAGGACATACTGTAGGTAGCTAATTCTGGTGTTAAAATGCAAATAAAGTGGTAGGTGATGTAATTTCCTTCCTAATATCATTCTTTCAACTATCCTGCCCAAGGCTTTTCTTGGCCTCAGCGAGTTTGAGTGGCCTGATGTTTTGATCAATGGCAGCTTTTCTCTCCTTCTTGGCCTTCGTTTGCTCCTCCAGAATAGCCTAACTCATTACTGTAATGAACTTTATAATTACTTTGCCTCGCTAAGAGGAATGAGTCCCATTTAATAAGATGTGATTGGCCTTTATTTCATTTACTTGGCCTGGGCGCTCCACTTGTGGCCATTTTCCATCTCAATAAACTCCTTATCCTTCAAACAGTCAATATCCTTCTTGTATCAGAAGGAAGAGACACTCTCCTGAAGTGACCGTTTGAGTCTCTCTTTATATGGGTTGTTATATATCCTGTGGTGAGTCAAACCTTCACCAGAACCAACTTTTGAAATGGTTCTAATGATGCTCGGTGACTCTGTCTTTGTTTTGTTTTTTGCAGGCTAAAGAATACTCATGGAGGTTTTCAATATGAGCTACGTGCAAGTTTTATGACAAAGACACTCAAGGATATCAACATTTATTTTTTAATAAATGTGCTTTTTATGCTTTTCTCTTGTAGTTATCACGTGTAATTTCAGAAAGCCATCACATTTACAAAATAACACATTTGCATTTGGAAAAAGGAATGTGATTTTGTAATTCTGGTTCTATAAAGAGAAAAGTGGCTGTAGCGGGAGGTGGGGAAGAGAGGGAGGATTTCATTTTCTTCCTATTTAGAGTTGCCAGACAGCATTAAATAAGGATGCAGTTGCAGTGCACTGTATTCACCCTCCTTAATTAACACTTACCACAGTAGATATAAGGCAAGCTCATTCTTGCCTCTGTATAATAGAACCATTACGGATGCAGGATTTATGGACAATGATGCCTTTTTCCCCAGTCAAAAAGTCTTTTACGCTTTCTTTTTACGTAACTTGTGCGAGTTAAAGAACTTCTGTCTTGGTTTTTGGGGGATTTCAGAAGTTTATCTCATGATTGTGGTCTGAGTAATTTACAACAGCTTAAAAAAATTAATAAATATAATTTTGATGGATTATTAAATATTCTTTATTTTATTTAAATACATTTTATTTTTATTGTAATAAAATAAAAAATAGAATTACATGCAGTTAAATAATTTATTAATTTTTTTACTCTATATGAGATAAACTCTATCAGCTGTTCAAGGCAATTGTCCTTTTTTAGTGGTAATTTGGGTGAATTGTGTGAATGTTTTTATATGTAATCAATTTTTTCTGCTACTTTTGATTTCACTCATCTGTCCAGGTGTACTTGCCTTGGCATGCTATACAATTTTATTTTATTTTTATTGTAATAAGCATAATTAATAATAAAGAAATAACATTACATTCAGGTAAAAAGAATTGGCTGTTAAATGAAGTGTAAACTTTTACCTGCGATGTGTTGCCATATCCAAATATAAAAGTGAATGCATTTGAGAATTAATTGTGTATTCCATTTATATCCTGATGAATGATGAACAGGTCTGAAGACGCTCTCCATGTAGTGCTGCAGACTGACCCACAGGTGTCTCTCTTTTTCTTCCCTAGTGTTGCACTGTATCAGTCCCTCGGCACTTTTCCTCTGAAAATAGAAAACCTGTATCTTACAAAGCAGAGAGCCCATCTCTATAGTCATTCAGTACACAGACCCTTTGGACTATGAGATCTGGCGGCGTGAGCCACAAAAAAATACAGGCGGCCATAATAATGTCCCTTGTGCATGAGAGCAATCTTGCACGTTCTCGCACGCGTCTGTCCACTGATGCGAGCGGCTCTCATTTTCTAGTAAATTGCAAGGCTGTACAGGTGTAATACAACGTCTGGGCGGAGAGCTGAAATTTGGAGGATGTTACAAGCGTATGTTAATGTTTAGCAGTGCATCTTCTCTCTCTGATGGTGATTGCTGTTGCCACTATGTCTGGACACACACAGCTGTATTTACTATAATGTATTCTGCAGACCCAGAGCAAAGTAATGTAAAATTGAACAGGGGACGTCTCTTTATGGCCATCATTAACATTAACCCCAGAAAGTGAGAGGGGATGGCAGGAGGTTAATCCTGTGCACTTTAATGGATCGAGACAGTTATAATAAATAACAGCTTACCTCTGTATCTCAGTTGATTGATGCCCAGGCCGATATTATAGGACACTTACTGGCATAAAATGTTATTTTTATTTTTGTTTGTGCTTTAACCTTAATTCATGTACATGCTGTTTTTATTTTTGCATTGAAATATAGAGATGAAGGTGTTGTTTTTGGTCTATGTATTTTGGGACTTTTAGTTTGAAGTTCTTCCCGGTCCGTTTTGCCTAGTTTCCCTTTTCCTGTTTAGTTTCTGTTTCCTTGGTTCTTATTGTTATTCATTTTTTAATTGATTAGAGTCTCACCTGTCCTTCATTGCCACTGTTTATTTAAACCCTCAGATGTCTTCTGTTCTTTGTCTTGTGTTAACGTTTCGTGCAGGTATGCATCTCTGTTTGGTTCCTATTGGTTTTTAAATATTATTTCATTGTTCATCTGTGTCAAGCCTCATTGTTGTGGATAATTAAATCAAGCCAGCTTGTGACAGTTAGAGCCATAGCCATATAACTGTTAGTTCACATGACCTAACGCACTGAGCATTGGTGCTCTTGTGGGCAAAACAAGTTCGAAACTGGCTTGCAACATTCTTTGATTCCACTCTCCACTGCACCATCCCGTCCTCTTTCTCCATGTCGTCTTTCTCCAAGTCAGATTTGACTTTTGTCTTTCCCTTTTTTCTGCAGAATACAAAATAAGATATTTTGAATAATGTCAACTGTTACTGTCCATGTAATAAAGGTCAATGATGTCAAAAACAACATTGGACCCCATTGACCTTCCATTGTATGGAAGAAAGAACATTTTATTTTTATTTTAAATATCATCTTTTGTGTTCGAAAGAAGAAACAGATTTTGGAATGACATGAGGGTGATTAAATGTTGATGACAACAGTGCATTTTATGGTGAACTAACCCTTTTAGAGAGGAGAGACTCAGTAAGGAATCTGCTGTGTTTCTGGACTTCTCCTGAATCTTTCCTTTCTGAGGTGATTTAGAATTAGTTCAGCCTCCTCTTCTCCTGCAGTAGTACCTATAGTAGCGCTGCTGTTGTGCAGTTTTCAAATAACATAGGTGGACAGTGTGGCAGATTCTGTCCTGCAGCCAGTCAGCTGCTTTGCTCCTGGAAGCTGCCCAGATGCCCTCTGAACCCTGGCAAGGTGGCAAAGTCTTCACATAGGGTGGGCGGAGTGCAGCAGGTTGCCCAGGATTATCTCAGAAGAGTGGATTTATGCAGGGGGAAGACAGTGAGTGCTCCTGATGCATTGCTTTGGCAAGAAGCTTCTCATCTGTCCTATTATGCCTGCCCCCTCCTGCAGTCTCTCCTTGAGAATTCAAGTACATGTGTCTCCTTTTAGTGAGTGTCAGCACCAAACTCAATGTAGAAGCTGAGGAGCAGACTGGGTGAGAGCTATCAGCAGATCCCAATGTTCTCGCCATCTTTTCCTGGTAATCAGCCCTAAGAAACCTTTTAATCACTTTGACAGCTCTTTTCTATCCCTGGCACTGAAGCAGGTTTAAGATGGTACAGATCTGTAAGGCTCTGGCTGAGGAGATTCTACAGGAAATGGGATGGGTAGCCACTATGGTGCTACTAGTGACTTGTGCCCATGTTGTGCAAGATCATATTCTCATGCCAAGACCTATTCCACTTGAAACCCATTGAGAAAACTTTTTATAGGTACTCTATTCTGTGTCTTAATTGAAAAATTAATGATAAAAATGTATCAGTTAATTAACGTCTTTTAAAATAAATCTCAGAATATGCCAGGTTGTGACGTCAGCGTGTGGTGAAACGCTGCCTCAACAGAAAAAGAAGTACGCCTGATTCTGAAACCCCGCCCACCGACTCGTGGAGCTAAATGGATCGGGCCATTGAGCAATAAACATGCCTAAGATAGCAAGATATTGCGCTGTGTCTGGTTGTGGAAGAACACAGTCACTGCATAAGCTTCCTTCAGATTCTAATATTAGGAATGTGTGGTTGAACTTTATTTTTAATAAAGATCCAGCTCACGTGGGTAAGACATTGCATATTAATTCCTTCATTTCACCATGGATTCATTTGTAAACAAGAGACTGGTTTTGCAGACAGGATGAGATTCCATGAATAAATGAAGCAGCATGTTTTTTATATGTGATAGTATTGCATTGTTACAAATCATTTGATATCTATTGATTATGTGCATGTGTCTAACTGAGCATAACTTCAACACTGTCACAGGCTGGAGAATCCTTTATTTGAGGTGTTGTTAGTTCATTGTGTGATCAGACTTGGACATGTATGGGCCAGTTCCCAGGGGCTAATTTACGTGTTTTCCAAACGGGCTACCAAAACGTAAGCCTGTTAGCAGGCCGGTGAATCTTAAATAATGAAATTACATTCCCTGCTTAATGTGTGTTGTTCACTCTCTTGACTTGATATTTGAAGGAAAAATACAATCGTGGAAGTTTTGATCATACTGATTTGTCTGACTCTGCAGTGAGGCGTTTGTGTGTGTTAGTGATGCACGCTTCGCGGTTATATCCACCGATCAGGCGGGCCAAGTAATAAAAAAAACATTCCAATTAATTGCGGATGGATGAGAGATAAATCATTGTGTTTGTTTGATAAAGACACTTTGCGAGGCCTTTGGGCGAATCATCGTTCCAGTTGCCGTTTTCCCACACGTTTTCAAAGCAATCATGTGTACTCACGGGGGAGCCGGGGCTCATTATAATATGCAAAGCTTATCCAATCATAGCAGTGGGCATTTACTTCCAAGTCTTCAGTGCGGCATGCCCATAAAAACCGAGCGTTCCGTGAGAGAGGCTCAAAACCAGGGTAGAAAATAGCCTATTACTTATTAATTATGATGTTTTTAATGTAAAAACCACACAAACGTCATAAGTTGACCTCAGACAACAGTATAACATTTTTTTAAAAAGCCAGTTCATGACCCCTATAATTTATTAATCATACTCTGCCAAATTGGCTATTGAGTTGACATGTGTTACATGCTACAGTTGAATTTTATCCACATTTGGAGGGTTGTCGGTGTTAATTTTAAACTTTGATGATCACATTAAATCTAATATTTCCCTTTCTTTGCAAGCTTAGTTGACTATAGTATAGCACTTACTTATGAAAATCTCTCCCAGCAAGCAATAACCGTAATTTCACTGTCTCAGTTAACTATAGACACGATATAGTCTGGCTATGAGTAGTCTTGCATAGCCGGACCTTCAGACTGATAGCAGAAGGTCTGGACACTATTGCAGCTTTCATTGGTCAAGGACCGCCCAAGAGGACATTTGTCTGACATGGATGCAACCAATCACAGTTTGTTTTGTTCCGCATCACGTTTACATAAAGTCCATTTCCCTGCAATAAGTTTTTCTTCAACGAGGGAGTTTGACGTTATGCCATTTGTTTCCAGGTGGACCATTAAAGAATGCAACACACACATCTCACAGACATCCTGTAGAATTCAACCAATCAGATGACGACTTTTAAAATTCCTGAAGTATTTCCAGATAAGTGTGCCATATGCATCAGACGTTCAGCCAATGGTCCTTGGGCAAAGGCTGAGACTAGGCTATGAGTAACCCACTTCTAGCCAAAATAATCTTGAATTTGGTTTCATTAAATAACAAAATCTATATGATATTTCATCATGTAAGGATAGTCAACAGTGATTACAAAGTGTTTGGTTTAATTTAGTTGGTTAGAAGTCTATACATTTTTCACTGACAGCCCAAATGTTGCCTTATTTTAGCCTAGATGTCGTCAGGGCTGTGTTTGGATGGTGGATTTTTAATTAGTTTGAGAATATCACCTCTTCTAAAAAACTTTAAAAACACGCATAAACCAGCCTAAGCTGGTTTTCTGGGCTAAGCTGGTTTAAAATTGTCTCCCTGTCCAAGCTAGTCTAGCTGAGCTCCCATCCTTACAAGCTGAAAAAAATATCCATAACCCTTTCTAAAACCAGCCAGCAGACCAGCCTGACCAGATAAGATCAGCCTGGTTTAATATGTTTTTTTTTTTTTTTTTACATTTTGACCAGGTGCTGAGGATGGAGAATGTTAAACATGCAGCTGAAAAATGGTTTCTCATTAGTGGTGGATCAAACCGATCTCATAAGAAAACATTGCTATTTTAGTTGTTAGAATTATTTTTATTTTATTTTCAGGGGTGAAAAAGCATCAAGTTCCACCCCTAAACCTAACTGTCAGTTGGGAATAAGCAGATTGTATGATTCAGCCACTAATTCGCTAAAACATAAAATAGTTACAAATTGCCATGTGAGTGTGTTGAGTCGAGTGGATTATATTTATGCATCAAACAAATACCTGAGCAATATTTAGTTTTAGTTTTCTCTTTTGTTCTTCAAATTCTGCATATTTGCTCACACTGACCTGCAGACATACACACGGCACAGAGTTTTGTACAGAATTGTGGCACACAGATTTGTGGACAGTGCGAGTAGCGTATGTGTAGATTCCATTGCCATTCAATGCATCTGTAGACACCAGCAACCGTGTCACACCGACCCTCTGCTGCTTTCCACAATGCTGCGTTGTGTCGCCACGGAAATTGAAATAATGATAATGTGTCCCTCTGACTGCATCAAAGTATTGCCACTTCAAAAAAAGCCGGGAGGCATGAAATGCAAATGACAATGTGGAGCAGATGGATTGAGTGCCGTCGCCTTGGCCCCAATGAATCTTAAAGGAGGGGCTGGATGTGACTGTGTGTGTGCGAGACAGGTGACAGGGTACTGGCTATGGGGGGTATTTGCAGGTCTTCTGTTTACGCCTTGCACACAGATTGATCATAACTAAATTCGTGTCATGAGCTGTCCTCGGCGCTGTAGTGTTTGGACTTGACCCTGCAAGTCCCATTTATGCTATATGTGCTCCTTTTCCTCCATATGGAGCCAGCTACAATTAGCAGCTAATCAGGCTATTGTTTTGACTAACTGGTTTACAGTTTGCTTTTAACATTGTAGAGTGTGTGCGTGAAGGGATCAAATGTCCCCTCAAGATTACTGAAACCTACATGGTTGTGACTGCAAGGAAAAAATGGCTTAATAAATATAGTAAATATTGAAAGTCTAATTATACAATTTTAAATCAACAAATATGTATAGAAAAAAGCATGCAATCACAATGTCCAAATGTTTATTAACTCAATACTACTTGTGATTATTTAAAATTATTTAAAACAAATTGTATTATTTAAATGATAAAAATTAAAATTCTGTCATTATTTACTATGTATTTCCAACCTGTGACTTTCTTCTGTGGAACAGCATTTGACACCATTAAACGTTTTAAACTTGCCACATTTATTTTCACCTTTTAATATTTGTATCTTTATTTTTCAAAGAAGAGAGAAAGTCATACGGAACAACATGAGCAAAAGACGAGACTGTATAAGAACACACATTGAAGTATTATATGGATTATGCAGTAGCTGTTTGGAAGAATATGCGTTTGAAAAAAAAAAAGTTGTTAAGTAAAAGTGGGACCTATAATTATTGATTTTTTTTTAAATAATCATGTTATTATTCACATCAGGAATGGTCTTATGTTTTATGAATAACGTTCCTTGCACATTTTTCAAATTTGTATTTTCATTAATTTTTCTGACCTCCATGATAAAATGTTGTATGCTAAGTGCCAATGACACATGTTAGCATTTGTAATCTTATTGCATTAAAATAAGGCAAGTTAAAAATACTAAATACCCCCTTTTATTGCTCTAGATATATATATATATATTTTTTTTTTATTTAGATGGTACAGTTAGAGAGAGGATAAGAAGCCAAGCGGGAGGGATCGGGGAAAGGACCGTTTGCCGGGATTCAAACTCAGGTCACCCGAAACACAATTACGCTACACTTTGGAGAGATTCTTGTGAGACTATCAGCTCCAACTCAAAATTTCTCTTAAAATATAATCATGATTTATTTTCTCTGATGCAACTTACATATGCTATATAAATCTCATCATGCAGTCTTATTTCTGATTTGTAGAAATTACCCTTCTGTTTACACATGACAATACAGAGTGTTGAGTTTTAAACCTCATATATAATTGTGAAATCTTCCTTGGTCATCAAGGAACATTTTCCTTGATCTATGTCTTATTTTCTGTAAAAATGTATGCTTTTTTATTGGTGTGGCCATTTGGCTGAGTAGAATGCACAATACTCAGCCTTTAACAACAACAAGGAGGAAACAAATTTGTTTGATTTGTGTGTATATGTGTGTATGTGTGTAATTACTGCAGTGGGGGAGATGGAGGCTGATGGGGTTGAAAGTGTGAGTGGTTAAACAGCAGTAGTCTCTGAACCAGCCTGCTGGAGGAGGGCTGTAATATATTAAAGGGGAGGCAGAGAGAAACAAATTATCCCAGTGTCTTTGTGTTGTTCTTGTCTCTCTCTCACACTCTTAGTGTTATATATTTTCACACCTCAGTGAATCCTCCCCATGCTCGCTTTCTCTCTCTCTCTCTCTCTCTCTCTCTCTTCTCCCACTTCATTTCTCTCATGTGCCCTGCTACGCTCGCTCTGTCACTCCTTTTCTCCTGTTCTATCTCACTCTCTGTCTCGCTCGCTCTTGCTTGCAACATCTCTCTCTCTCTCTCTCTCTCTCTCTCTCTCTCTCTCTCTCTCTCTCTCTCAGGTCATGTTACAGCAGCACCAGTAGAAATGATAGGAGGAAGGCGTGAGGTTGTTATTTGCATAGAAATAGCATGACGCCCCAGGCAGCTTGGGAGAAGGACACAGAGATCATTTGTCTAAAATTTTAATGAAAACTTTTGCTGAGGCAGAGATTTTTTTCCCCTTTCTCTTCAGTCTAAACCCCCCTCCCCATACAGTCTTCACTACACCCCGCTGCCACCTCCCGTCTTCTCTTTCCCCCATGGTGAATTAACGCGGCTCGATTTAAAATTAGATGACACATCGCAAATCGCTGCATGCCAGGATGCAATAACATGTAAATTTCAATTTGCGGGCTCTAATAGAAGAGCGTGTGGTGGCCGTGCTGAATGGCGAGGCTGCTGCGGTGGGCTGGGATGTGCAGTCTTCTCCCCATTGTGTGCATGACAAAGCCCAGGCTGGCCGGAGACTTCATCTTGCGCCGGATCTTTTATTCGGGTGGCTATTCGACGGGCCCAGCATGGGTTCAGAATGAGGACAGATCTGTGGAAAGGAAAACTGTGTGTGTGTGTGGACTGTACTCAGCTTTTGTTAACGGCCGCAGAGTTTGGTATGCAGACGCACGCACAAATACAACATAACCCAAATAACCCAGCGGCTGCTCTGGGGTCACAGGCTTATTGTGTATTGTTAAAATTTCTCTCCCCAAAGTTTACTTTACAGGGCAGAGGATCAGAGAAGAGTAGAGGCTTGAACCCATTCAAATTTGCTTAAAACATTTTACCTTTTTTTGTGAATGAAAATTAGACTGACAGTTGAGAAACAGAAGTGTAAAAAAATTTGTCTTGTTTTTCAGTGGAAATATTTAAACATCAAAATAAATAGATTTCAAAGGGTACTTGGACCCACTTTATTTTAGGTGTCCTTAACTACTATGTACTAACATTTTAATTAATAATTTGATACATTGCACTTATTGTGTACATACATGTTTTTACATTGTACAAACATTTTAAAAAATACCTGCATGTAATTACATCTGTAATTAATTTCTGTAGTTACATTTGTAATTACACAGTTGACAGTTCCCTTACACCTAACCCTACCCTTAAACTTACCCATCCCACCACACCTGTCCCTAACCCTACCCGTATCCCACCTCAATATCAGCAAAGGTGTTTTGCAACACAATATGAGCACAGTAAGTACATTGTACTTTACCCACCCAACCTTTAAAACCACGGATGACCACGAACACAGGGTTTGAGGAAACTGCCGTTCTGTCAGCTTTAAGCATAAAACTTCAAGCATCATTTTTTTTTTTACTTAATTTAGATTTATTTATCATTTTTTTAGAAAGAAATATTTAAAAATAAATGTTTTACTTTTTTTTCTGCATATAAACTTAATATAAATACATGACCCTGGACCACAAAAACAGTCATAAGTCGCACGGCTATTTTGTGGCAATAGCCAACAATACTGTACATTGTATGGGTCAAAATTATTGATTTCTCTTTTCTGCCAAAAATCATTAGGATATTAAATAAAGATCATGTTCCATGAAGATATTTTGTAAATTTTCTACTGTAAATATATAAAACATTTATTAGTAGTAGTAATATGCATTGCTAAGGACTTCATTTGAACCACTTTAAAGGCATTTTTCTCAATATTTAGATTTGTGCACCCTCAGATTCCAGATTTTCAAATAGTTGTATCTAGGCCAAATATTGTCCTATCCCAACAAACATACATAATTGGGAAACTCATTTATTCAACTTTCAGATGAAGTAAGTATATAAATAAGAATATATATTTTGTGGTCCAAGGTCAAATATATATATATATATATATATATATATATATATATATATATATATATATATATATATATATATATATATATATATATATATATACATATATATATATATATATATATATATATATATATATATATATATAATGTATGTTCTCTGAAAACATGTCTTATTACTTTGGATAATTTTGATTCTTGGATCTTGGATGTTTAGATATTTTTTGCCAGAAAAAAAAAGAATCAGTTTTGTATATTTATATTATCGTATTAATATATTGACTGTACTGTATAGTGACTATGCCTTACATCATTACATTAAGTAGGCCTTTTTCTCTCTTCATAACCTTTTTTTAAGTTTTTGGAAATCAGTTAAAATTTGTACTGATAAACATTACAACGTTTTCTGAGTATTTCTCTATCAGTGTGATTGTTTTTGCATATGATCATGGTAGGTTGTGGCTCCTCTCTCTCAGAGTGCCCTTGGCATTGTGTGACTTTCTCCTTCTGTGCCAGCAGGGCTGATGCTGGGCATTTGAGCAGTGGCGTGGCTGATATGGTTAGACAGGGCATGGGGCGCTGTGCCAAGACAGTGCCAGTGTCTACCTCTGACCTGCTGGCACTTGATCAGCACGCTTGTGCCATCCAGCCTGCTAACACCCCACTGTACGCTGCGGGACCCAACAGCAAGCCCTGTCCTGCACCATTATGTAGAGAGGACAATAACAGGGAGAGTGAGACGGAAACAAAGACAAGAAGGAGAGACTCTCCTTTGGCAGATATCAAACTTTTATTCAAATTTGTATAATCCGTTACACTTGGATAAATGTTAAAATACAGAAGAAATTATCTGCTGCTATTTCCGTTTCAGCAAAACATTAAGCTCAAATCATGCAAAAAAACACACACGCACACACACAACTAATGTGTGCACACTTTCTAGAGTAAACAAACAGGCAGTTGGTTAGTTTCACTGTTTCACTCGTTCTATTTCTGCCAATACCGTAAGGTATGATAGTTAGGTTCTGGAAGTAAAAATCCCATTAATTTTCTCCATAGCGGAATTGATTTTTAACAATTATTTGTAAAATCCTTAAAGACAGACCTACTGTAAGCTACAAGGTTGTTATTTGGTGGTATATGCTTTGGATGAGCCCATCAACCCGAATTATTTTAACTTTTAATTATTTTCTTAAATAATTATATTTCACAGTGGAATTCCTGGTAAAAAAATAAAATAAAATAAAATAAAACTTTCAGTTACTAACGTAACCTTGGTTCCCTGAGATAACGGGAAAAAGCATTGTGTCAGTTACTGAGACTATGGGAAACTGTTTCTCTGAATTCTGAAGCCTAATTGGATCACGTCTGTCAACCTGGCATTTCTATAAGTCGGCACTGGATGCCATAATGTCAGAATCTTTTGACTGAGGGGCAGCCAGCGTTAACTTGTGCATGAGCATAGTAGCACGGCCAGCTATGCAATGCTCATTCCCATTAGCTCAGGGATTTATGAAGGCCACCACTGTCATGTTGTCGGATCGGACCAGGACATGGTGCCAGTTCATTATCGGTCCCATCTACAAGCCAAATGCTGGCCTGCCATCGTACAGGGCCGCCCCAACCCAATTGGGAGGCATCCATCACAACTACCTTCCTTCTGTAAAACAAGCCCAGATCCACACCTGACTGGTACAGATCGGGTGATTTCCCAGGGCCTTGACACAACCATGGGTCACCCTGAAATTGAGGTGTCCCATACGGCATGCACGGGGTCGAGGAAGTATTTACTCGCTGTGAGCCATGAGAACTGTCTCTACTGCACAATTTGCAAGCAAGGCGTGTATTTCAGCAAGAGAACTGTATCGAGTAGCCTCTTCTGATTGTTTCCAAAACCCAACTTGACACACCCGGAATGGATGCGCACGCCTGGCTTTGGGTGGCTTTTTTAGGGGGTTTGGAGGTGAACACACCTGGCCTTAGCAGGACTTAGCCTTATAATCTTCGTGCCTGATACAATTGGGCTGCTTAGGCTGCTGCTCAGGGTCCTGCACTATCTTAGGGCGGGGTCCCTGGCGCCTTGGAAAAGGGTAGTGCTTGGCGCTGCTAGAGAGTCGTCGGCGGCTTGTGGTGACTGGAAGCAGCAGCAGAACTAGCACTCTTCAGGTGGTTAATGGTGCATGGCTTTCAATGATTTCTAGACTACTGTAAATTATCATCAAAGCCATTCACCGCTGAACCAAACAGGCCTGCTGTGGAAACGGGAGTCAATGAGGGCTGTCTTGTCAGCGTCCTTGATTTCCTTTAAATTCAACCAAAGGTGGCACTCAAGGACCATTGCTCATCCGATCGCCTGGGCTGTGGACTTAGTAGTGCGCAGGGCTAGGTCGGTTGCGCCTCATAGCTCTTTAAAGCCAGCCGGGTCAGGTCCAGACTCATCCATGGAGCAGAGGAGTTTTGTTTGGTAAACTTGGAGGACCATCATTGTGTGAAGAGCGGCTCCAGCTTGTCCAGCCACAGCATATGCTCTGGCTGTCAGGCCCAATGTGGCTCTGCATGGCTTAGAGAGGTGGCCGGCTTTGATCTTACATTGGAGAGCCGTGGGCAGGTCTTCTTCAGAGTCTGGAAGATTAATAGCACATGAAGGAGAAAGATTCTGACGATATGACATCCTTATGTTTGGCAGTCGGCCTCGCTCACTTTGGCAGGCTCAAATGCCATTTGTCTGTGCAGGTTCGCAGACGTGATCCAATCAGGTTTCAGTATTCAGAGAAACAGAGTTTGCCCATAGGATTTTTTTTTTTCTTCACAATATTGAGCTATACAAGACGTTTTGCCTTTCCTATTTTTTTAATCAAACATTATCATTATAAGTTTTCTGAAATGCTTCGCACACCTCTGAATTAGGAAATGTGTCCATTACCTCATTAAACTAATGAACCAGAGTGCTATCCTCCTCTCTCATATCTCCATCAGGCTCTCTTGGGGCAGACAAGATACCCACTTCCTTGCCTCCTCACACAAAGGTTCTTCCTGCTGTGCCCACAAGCATCACAGCATCTCTCAGATACACTAGCATAGTAGCACCCGGGAATAAGGGAGCCTGCCGGGGTGGTAGACTTCATCCACATGTAGAAATGACAGTAGCTAATCATACAGTACAACCACTTTATGATTAGCAGAACAAGACGTCCTAAAGGCAAAAGAGAATGAAGGGGTTCACTTCCCCTCCTCTCTGTGGCAGAATATTAATGCGTTTCCTGTGTGTGTATGTCAGTACATGCCTGTGCATCTGCATCCTTGTGTGTGACAGAATGTGTGTTGTCTCTTCTGGCCCTAGCTCTCTAGTGTCAAGGTGACCGTGCTGGCTGCCACATGCCCGGGGCTGCCCTGACAGCTTTAGGAGCGTGTCGGAGATTTGTAGCCATGCACATAACCAATGGAGGTAATAAAAGAATAAATGATGGTTGAAGAGGTTAAAACAAGGGGTGAGATGGCCACCTCCGCTGCTTTTACCACACAGATTCCCCTCATTCAACATCCCACACCCCCCTCCAACCACTCTGCCTTTGGCCTCTGCTGCATGGCATGATGGGAAGAGAGGGTTAATGAGCCCTGGAGGCCATAGGGTCAACGCAGGAGTGGAAATGAGTTAGCCATGCTCAGAGCTATCATTCACAGACCTTTCTCACCTCACTTGCACACACACACTCACTAACATTTACTTACATCCCTCAGCTAACACACACACAGCAACTTCATTAACAGAGCCATAGTTATTTTAGACAGGCTTCAAAGCAAATGTTGTAGGAATTCACAGACATTTTCCCCACAAGAAATTTGTTTCCTAGTTGAAAAAAGAGGGCTTGTGCAGAGACTGTTTAGCGCAACATCTCATGCTAAATCTGCGCAGAGAAGGCATATCGCATGCCAATGAGTAAAAATTCTGACTTCTTAATTTTTCAAATATGCATCAATAGAGTTTTGCAGTATTTTAAAAATGTATTTGTTTACTTGATTTACTTACTTTAACAGTAAAAAATGTGGTCTACAATTTTGCCTCAATAAACTCCTAATTACTGTTTATTAATAGTTAGTAAGGTAGTTTATGTATTGGGTAGGATTAAGGCATGTAGAATATGGTCATGCAGAATAAGGCATTATTCAGAATAAGTGCTTTATGAGTACTAATAAACAGCCAATATCCTAGTAATATGCATGCTAATAAGAAACTACTTAATAGTCAGAATTGAAACTAAAGTGTTACCAAAAATGTATAACTAGACCAATGATATTTTATTTAGAAAGTGAATGGGGTCAATTTAGATTTTGATCTTCAAATCAATAATTTGGCATTTCTAAAACGTCTAGATGTCTAGATGTTATAGAAGTAATGCCACCTGAAGTAAGAACAAGTGTAATCACTTCGATAATAATAACAAGGATGCTTATTGTTATTAAGACACATACCATTATTATTCATGTACAGAATATCGCCTGATGTCCAGAATTTGTGGTTTATTTTGGACGAAAGTTTTTAATTGCATGCACTAGATGTTGGCTATTATGATACATTTTCCTCATATAGCCAAACAGTTTCAGCTTACAGTAGATAAAGGCCATCCATGATGTTTAATGGATGCAAGGCATAAAGACAATCTGACAGCCCAGTTAAACTGCTGTAATTAGGCCAGTTTATAGACACAAAGGACAGGCAAAATAAAACTTCATTTCTGAGCTATAGAAGTAGAGTTTGAGGTAGGAAATCTCCCTCTCTTAGTCTCCTTTTCTCATTTTCCTTTAGCACTGTGTCTCTCCAGGTACTTTGTCACCTCACCTGTCGATACTCAGGAGGGATGGTGTGTCAAGCTAGGAAGGGTCCCAGTATTAATACACACTGGAGGTTACCCAGCACCCCCCCGGGCCTTGTGTACTGGGGCCCTCTGTGACCGCCAGCTGACAGAGTGCTCTTTAATACCCAATCGACAGTATCGACGCCCCCCCCATCAGAGGGCCACTGAGCTTGCGGAACCACCCACTGTGTATGATTTTATTGATCCAGAGACCTGAGACCCAGGCCCTGTTGACATGCACAGTTTCACTACTCCATAATAGACAGATTAAGAAGGGGATTACAACACAGGGGGCAGATAGCGGGCTCAGCAGGCCAACACACTACCTCATCTGATGAGCAGATTAACATGTGATATTGTGATCCTCGTGCAAGCATGACTTCCTGTTTGATTAGAAGTCTTCTTTTCCCTGTTATTTTTGGGGTTTTGATTTATTGATCAGACATAGCCTAGGGAGAGTGAGGCGTCACAGTCAGACTCAAACCTGCGTCATCTACGTGAGCACAAGAGCTCAACCAAAGTGCGATGGCTCTACCAATTAGAGGGCTTTTTAATAGATCAAACTAAATCAACAGAAAATGAACAATATTTTAAGCCTGCTGTTTTATAACTGCTGCTTATTTAGTCATAATACTCAATTTTTCAGATACTGTATAGGAAGATGGTATATTCAGACGCAGGGAGTTTCTTTATTGTGCTACTGTACATGGGTTGGTTGCTTATAAATCTGTCTCCAGAGGTCTGCCTCCATACCACATATTTGTTCAATTTCAAGCACCAACACACCTGGTTGCACTCAGGAACTGATGGTGTAAGATCTCTAATTACCTGATGCAGGTCTACAGTATGTAGAATGTTGATGTGAGCTCCCGAAGGTTTGGGTTTTGGGTTAGGTTCGCTTGATCCAAAATAGCTTGCTGAGTTAATGGAAGAAAGAGAGGAAGCTGCAGATTTAAACTTGACCTTGATAAGCTACGACAGTGTTTTAAAGCTATTTTACGATAAGGAGAGAAACATGAGATTTTGAGAATAAACTTGTTTATTTTAATGTTTTGAGAATAATATCATAGGCCTTTATTTGTTTTTGTTTTTTCACATTAAATGTTTCTAAGACTTTAATGTTACTTTCCTTATGACTTTATTTTTATTGACTTTAGCAAAATATTACTATTTTACTCTCATAATGTTACTAAATTCTATAAATATTAAAAATATTGTACTTAATATCTGAATGCAACTTCAATCTTAAAAGGCTGCATTCTCATAATTGTATCATAATGCTGCATTTTTTCTCGTTTTTTTGTTTATTTTCATAATGCTACAAATTTATTTTCATAATTTTGATTTTATTTAATCTCATAATGCTGCAACTTTTTATTTAAAAATAATAATTACATTTTACTACTTTAATCTCATAATACTACAAATGTATTCTCATAATTCAGATTTTATTCTCAAAAGATTACTAATTACTAATTAATCTCATAATGTTATGACTTTGTCAAAATATTACAATTTTATTGTTGTAATGTTACAACTTCCTTCTCAGTTTTTCTTAGTTATTTATTATTATAAATATGGTGCTAATCTGCTGTCATTTAAAGCAGCAATCTTTGAAATAGTGACGTTTTCCTTATCTTATAAATGCATTAGCTTGGATTGGCATGGCATCAACCCTCATGCTCTCAGGGCATGAGTTGAGCTGGAAAGTTTGGACTTAACTCTGGATGTGATTGATTGGCTGTGCTGATGGTGTGTGGCTCCCCACTGCTGCAGGCATATGGAGGCTGCATGTCCGAGCAGCTGCGCTCTCAGGGCGGCACTGAGAGGGCACTGGGGCACTAACACCACCATCACACACCCCCACCCCAGCGACCCCAACAGAGAGTGTCACCCTTCCGATTTTAAGCCTGTGTGGCATCTCCGCTTCTCACAACTTCCATAGTCCCAGTGCCACCAAGAATGAATAAATAACTTTGACTGACACTTAAAGGCATAGTTCACCCACAAATTAAAACTGTCATCATTTTATTACCCTCAAAACATGTTGTTTCAAATATATATGGCTTACTTTTTTTTTCTGGAACACAAAAGAAGATATTTGGAAAATGTTTGTTTTTTGAGTTTATTTGTTTCCATACAAAAAAATATGTGGTATATTCAAGTGTTTGTTTTATATTTTACATTGTATTAAAGAAAATCTGTGAAATTGCTGGAATATATGGTTTCCAGATCTTTACCATGAAAATAAAGTAGAAACATTTTAAGTTTTACAGATGGCACATCACTTTGCAGTAAAAAACCCATATATTTAATTAACTATAATTATTTTAATAAAATAATACATACCAAATTACTCATCTGTTTTAACCTATAATATACAGACAACCACCTTAAAAAATGAACAAAGCTTATCATAAATTACATAAACTGAGGTCAATCGTAATATTCAAAAGCTGCATGGTGTCATAAACACAAATACATAACACCATCATGGTGACACAGAACACTAAAATAATCCAATAAAATTTTATTTAACAACATAAGATGTAACATAAAACCAATGTGCATAACTGAAAAAAAATCCAAGAAATAATAATAATACATTTTATTTGTGGTCGCCTTTCTCAAACTCAAAGCTCTACAACATACAAAACAAAATAAATCAATCAAAGCAAAAATACATCATATCGCAAAATACACAGTAATAAATTATAATTTAAAAGCTTGTCTAAAAAGATGTGTCTGAGATGTAGCATTCCTAGATGCAGGTAATGAGTTCCATAACTTAGGGGCATTGTAGGAACCCCCCCCTGTGGTTTTTAATTGACAACGTGGCCAATAATTTCCATTAAAATTATTGTACAGTGAATGGACAAAAACATTTCACAAAATATCTTTGTGTTCCACAGACAAAATAAAGTCATACAGGTTTAAAACGTCATAATAAAATAATTTTCCTTTTTGAGTGAACTCTCCTATTAAATTATCTTTTAATGTTTCAGTAAAAATCAGTTCCAAGTCAAAGTCACCATTGTTCAAATGTGTGTACCCCTGCCAATCACTCATGCCAAAGACCCTAATAAGTGTCTGCTGGAATTTGTGCCTACTAAGGTGCCGTACAACTTACGGCAGATGCTGGCAGAGTGCCCTGGTCATGATGCTGTCCAGCAGCTCAACCGGCCCCACTGCCCATTCATCACTCTCCATTTGGGGGCTTCGCCACCCCCCTGGCCCTTGCATTTTTACCATGCCATTAAAATGCTTGTCAGCTCATTCAAGGATAGAAAATTGTTGCAAACAAAAGGATCCAGAATTCGGCTTACACAGGGAGAAAAAAGTGCCGCTTCAGACCGACTCACTCCTGGGATCTGTGAGCATTCCAGCTGCTAAATGCATGAATCTAAAGCTCTTAGGGATGCAGTGTAGACCCAAGGACATGGGCGCGGGAGAATGTGCTGAACAATACTGCACGTCCATCTGAATGACCTTCAGTAATGGTCAGTCCTCTCAGCATGCCTTCATATTGTTTTATGATGAGGGGGAAAAAATCAGCCGTGGTCAAGGATTTTAGACTCACATGCACATTCTTTCACAATGGACCTCGTACACGCACAATTTTGATGTATGTGCTCTTCGCAGGCAGCATTGAACATCCTAAAATCTCCTAGCTCAAATTAGTTTTCTGTGTTTTCAAGGCTATAGGCTTTTTCTTCTTTTTTTAATAATCATTTTTATTATTTCTGCCCAATTTTACCTACATCATCCATATTACCTATCAGACAAATGCTGCAGCAGCATCTTCCTAAATGGAGTGACTTCATATTTTAATTTAGCGTTTGCTGTTAAAAGTGTGTGTGAGGAAGAGAGTGAATGGGGGGGGTGGGGGTGATGATGGTAAAAAGGTGATGATTTGTGGTGATAAGTTCAAGCACAGATCCACGAGGTTAAAAGTTAAAGTAATTCATTACGGCAGATAGTGGTGTGATATTCTTCATTCGGACGCCCGGCACGGGCCGTCCAATCACGGCCATCGGCCTGGAATCCGGATGCAGAGATAATGGCAGAATTGATGGTCATATTTTACAGTGGGTCGTGGCAGAGCAGAGTGTTGAACATTGTAATTACAAGTTTGGTGGAGGGTAGAGATGTGAAGAGAGGTGTGGGGGGGAGGAATGAAAGGTCTTTGTCTGGCCTTAGACAAGCAGGCAGCTTAATTGAATGGTAACCTCTGGAAGTGTTGTGCTAACGCAACCATGAGAGAAAGAGTGAGAGAGAGAGAGATGGAAAGTGCTGAGCGTGACTTTTGAGGGTGTTCACTCATCTGTTTGCTTGTCTTTTGCTGCCCATGCGTCTGATAAAGCGTGGGCCTGCTATGCACATCAACAGTGACACATGAAACTTGTCTGTTTATCCATGGACGAGGTGTTTGCTGACATTTTGTAATTGGTATCAAAATATTGAAACAAATCATAAATGATCAGTATTAAAGTTGATTTACTATGCCATCTTGACATTTCTACTTTATTCATTCATATGTCTTTGAAATGCAGATTGTGATTATATATATTATACTTAGATTTATGTAGTTAGTTTTTAACATGCTGTATAATTAAAGATATACAGTACATTATGTTGCTTATTGTTGGGGAAAGTTACTTTTAAAAGTAATGTTATTCCCTTAAAAGGAACAAATTGTGTTACTTGGTTACTTTTTATTGAAAGTAAGGCTTTACATTACTTTTGCGTTACTTGAAACTGGGCTGGGCTTGCTTGTTTTTTAATAACAAAAAGTTATATGAAATAGGATAAACAAAAAAGTGAAACACAAATGTGATGTTTGGTCATTTTTGCTTATTGGTTTGGTTAAATTGAATCATTGAATATCAGCAGCAACGGCAGCTTTGGTTAAAGTGAGATTAAATACATAAATTATGTTTGCATATTATTTGCATAATGTACAGGTTTGTGTAATATTCTGAGGTTGTGTTTCACTGTTTTTATAGGAATACTGAATGTGTTTTTGTGCAAGTGACACGAGTAAGTGCACGCTCACCCTTAGACTACAACTACAACCATCACAACGCCTCTGAACTTACTCCCGGATTCTCTCAACATGTGGACAAGTTGTCAGTCAATAGTTGGGAAAACAAAGTAACTTGCATTATTTATTTGAAAAAGTAGTTGAGATATTTTGTTGTAAATTTAGAAGTAATGCGTTATTTTACTCATTACTTGAATACCCCCCAACACTGATGCTGCTGATATATCAATCTGGTCCAACGCTAAGGCAATGTATCCTTTGGATAAGAGAATACCCCACATTGCATTGGGACAAGATTGAAAAAAAAAATTCTCACAGCCACAGCTGAAATGACCCTGTAAAGCTCGGTCTCCCACTCTACAACACTGTCTCCTGAGACCACCTCATCTGCCCCAGAACCCCTCACTTGGACACCAGTGACCTTCCGTCCCCCTTCCGCATCAGACCACTGGCCTGGACTGCACAAACAACAGCCCTCAATGTCCTCATGTGCCCTCGCATCTCTTCCTCTTTCTCTATGTATTTTCACTCGTCCCACACTCCTATTTTCTACTTGCAGTCAAACTGAATGGATTGCAGACTCATCATAGCTCTCTTTTTAGAATCTTCCTCTCTTTCATTTTCTTCATCTCCTGTCTCTCCATTTTTTCCCCTTTATCCCATAATCTATTTCTTTCTCTCCCAGACAGTTTCTTTTCCAATGTTCTGCCATAATAGCAGAAGGGAGAGCCTGCAGTTATAGCAACAGGGACAATTTAGTCCTGTATGGGATATTTGTGTGTGTGTGTGTGTGTCATGTACACATACATAGACACTGTCCTGGCTCAGCACAAACACTTCACTGGTCTTGATGAGCCAATTTCATTTAATCTCCGGATACTCATTTCCCTTTAATGAAAAACACAACAATTACCTCAATGCTCTGAATAGCCCTCAGAATTGGTTGAGGTAATGATTTTTTGGAGGGGGTGGTAAGGTGGACTCTGTCTCTTTTTTTGTAAGGAACTGGTTAAGACAATTATATTTAAACTCAAAAGTCATAGACAAAAGTATTTGTTGTTTCATTTAAAATGGTTCAAATTGGTTTCTTTGCTTATTTAACCACAATTGCCACTTCTCTATGTTTGTATTTGTCTCTCTTTTTAGCATCGCAATGAGCAGAACAATTTTAAAGAAGTGATTTTAAAAGTGTGACTATGGCTCTATTACAGAACCGAAAGAGCTGCCTCGCTGCCCTGCTCACTTGATGCAACCGTGTTGAACAATTTAGAATGACCTACTAAGGAAGAAGCCTTTATTAATGCGTTCAGAAAATAAGAATATAGTTGAAAAATGCTAGAAATTCTTAATGAGATTCACATAGGAGACTCGATTTAGTTGATTTCAATGCAATCTGTCTTTAGCTTGTTACTAGACTAATAATGCTGGAATTATTGATAGGGTACAAGAGGGCTAAAGGCACCCTGGGGTAAAAGGCGCCTTTTTTTCTCTAAACCACTAGATGGCACAAAAACTTGCCACTTTCCAAAACATCTGCTTTTCAAGATGCATGTAGAAATTTGGCAGATCCTTGGCACGATTGTGGGCAGCAGTGCAAGTTGATTCTTTCCTAAATTGATTTAATATTTGATGTTTTTTTTTGTTTTTTTTATGTTTAAGTATAGCAAATAGGAATCATTAAACTGACTGAGACAAATGTCTTCTTAATGATTTTCAGTTTTGTTCAAGCTGATTAAAGCAACAGTTTTTCAATAACTGAAGAATATGTAAAAGTGTGGTATTTGGGGGAAAAGGCGCCCCTGCTGTTGGGTGTATATCAAGTTGGGTGTCCACCTTAGAGATAATCACCATACTTACAATGAAACCATCATATTAAAAAAAACATCTATGAATCGTATCACATAATAAAATATAGGCAAGGCAAGGCAAGTTTATTTATATAGCACATTTCACAATGGCAATTCAAAGTGCTTTACATAAGAAATAAGAATACCATGTGTAAGAATTAAAAATAAAAACAAGGATAATTAAAACAGTGTAAAATAAAATGTGGATAAATATATCCCTATCTGCCTGATTCTCTAAATGCGGTCACCCCTATCTGAGATGGAAGAGATGGAGCAGGTTCGCAATGTCTCCTGGACATTACAAGTCGGTCCAAGACTGGCTCCTGTAGGGGACGTTACCTTAGCCCCGCAGGACCTCCCCTTTCTTGAGTCTGCTTCTTTGCACTGTCTGTTACCACAAGCAGAATGAAGCGAAGCACACTGCTCTCCTTTTCCAATCTCCTCCAGTCAGACAGCCCTAACCAAATATAATAATCAACAGGTGCATAAGAAATAGAAATATACAGTTGTAAAGAGAATTAAAAAGAATAAGATTATATATTGATAAAACCAAAGATAAGAACAAAGGTAAACAGTTATAAAAGAATAAAAAGATGATGCATAGATAAGGTGCAATCAGTCGGACGTACAGTGGCACAGTGCTCATTCAGTAAAGGCACAGCTGAACAGATGTGTTTTGAGTCTGGATTTGAATGTGGTTACTGTTGGAGCACATTCTGATCTCTTCTGGAAGCTGGGTCCAACTGCGGCTGGCATAATAGCTAAACGCAGACTCTCCTTGCTTTGAGTGAACTCTTGGTATTTCTAACTGACTTGATCCTGATGATCTGAGTGATCTGTTGGGTTTGTAATTAATCAGCATATCTGCAATGTATTGAGGTCCTAGGCTATTAAGTGATTTATATACCAGTAATAATACTTATGATATGGTCATATGTTCTGGTTCTGCTCAGAATCCTGGCCGCAGCGTTCTGTATGAGCTGCAGCTGTCTAATGGTTTTTTTGGGAAGGCCGGTGAGCAGACCATTACAATAGTCCACCCTGCTGGTGATGAAAGCATGAATGAGTTTCTCTAAGTCTTGCCTGGAAACAAAGCATCTGATTCTTTATATATTTTTCAGATGATAGTAAGCTGATTTAGTTATTGCTTTTACATGACTACTGAAACTCAGGTCTGACTCTAAAATCACACCAAGATTCCTGACTTGATCTTTAATTGATTTGCCCTTAGCTTCAAGGTATGCGTTCACCTTGAGAATTTCATCTTTGTTTCCAAATGCCATAAGTTCGGTTTTGTCTTTGTTTAACTAAAGAAAGTTTTACCACATCCAAATGTTAACTTCATCAATGCATTTGCACAGGGAGTCAATGGGGTTATAGTAATTAGGTGATAGTGCTTGTTTAGATCTGGGTGTCGTCAGCATAGCTGTGGTAAGCCATTTGGTTCTCTCTCATTATTTGGCTCAGTGGCAGCATGTACAGGTTGAATAGGAGTGGTGCAAGAATTGACCCTTGTGGGACTCCGCATGTCATGGATGTCCAGTCAGACTTATGGTCACCTATACTCACATAATAACCTCTTCCTTCTAAGTATGACCTGAACCATTTAAGGACCATCCCAGAAAGCCCAACCCAATATTCTAGAATGTCAAGAAGTATGTTGTGGTCAACAGTGTCGAATGCAGCACTGAGGTCGAGTAGTACCAGAATTGATGTTTTGCCTGTATCTGTATTAAGGCGCATATCATTTACAATCTTTATGCGCTGTCTCTGTGCTGTGATGTGGTCGGAAACCAGATTGAAAATTGTCAAAGTATCCATTTGAACTTAAGAGTTTGTACAGCTGTCTGAAGACAACTATGAAGACAATATAATTTAATGTTACTACTGAAAAATCTATATTAAATTATTATGGGATCTCATTCAATGCTTTCAGAATCAGAGTTTTTCCTGTATTTTTTAAATATATTTTTATATGAACATATTTTAATGACAGTATATATATATTGAACAAAAATTAATTCATATATCTATCAAAATAAACAGAAAATAGTTCAAACTTTGCTAAAGTGCTTGTTTTGAACAAGTATTAACTCAGATATTAATAAAAACACATTACTTTAGCTTAATTATTTGTATCAATACTTTGTGCCTTTTGCCCCATGCTGGTTTACCTTGTGTGGGGTAAAAGGCCCACATTGCCACCTCATATAAGAGAAAAAAAATGAACCACTTCTATGATTTATTTTAACACAAAATCTGTTGCTCCATTAATATTCAATGCATGTATATTTGTTCTGCAATCATACATTATGGGAGTAGTGAAAAGCAAATTTTTCTTAAGATGTGCCTTTAGCCCCGTTGTACCCTACTTGTAAGAAAGAAATGTCAAAACCGTTCAAAAGTTTGAGGGTGGTAAATTTTTAATAAAAAGTATTTTATGCTCACCTTATAGTGCAGTAAAACGGTAATATTGTGACACATTATTACAATACAAAACAACTTGTAAACAACTTGATGCAATTATAATATTTTACAATGTAATTGTAAAATGTAATATAATATAATATAATGTAATATAATGAATGTATTTCCATCAGCCAAGAATCCTTCATCAAGTGTCACAAGATCCTTCAGAAATCATTCTAATTTGCTAATTTGGTTAAGCATTAAATTTGGTGAAGCAAAAAAAAAAAATTATGTACCCCAAACTTTTGATTAGTAGTGTATAATTTCTCATTTCTTTATCATCAATGTTTCTCTCACTTGTTGTGGATTTTGGGAAAACCTTTCATTTGAAAGATTCTACCTGTGCATTTGGCCTAAATGTGGTATAATTATGAACACCCTTTGCATTAGAATTGCACCTTTAAGTGCTTGCTATGCTGGCAGCTCATTGTATTTTGGAATGAAGCTAATTATACTCATCATCTTAAGGTTTGCTGAAATTCTCCATGATGTTGTTGCCATGGATACCAGATTTGTTGATGCTTCAGTCATCAGTCTCAGCTGACCCTGGCTGCAGGGGCCACGCTAACCTCCTTTGTAAAGCATTGCCACGTTGCATCATTGTAATGGACTTCTTAAGGACCCTCTGACTTTAGTTTGACCTTTTCCTCTTGTAGGTATAGAAGCAGTTTGATCCGGTGCTGAAAATAATGGCAAGAACATAAAGAGATGGTCAAGAGAAGATTTCTGGATAGATACCTCCTTGTATAGCCCCCAAAACACCCCAGAGTAATGGATCATTTGTTCTCTTGTTTTTTTTCATACTCAAAGTACTTTAGCAGTCACAAGTGGACGACGCTAAATACAGTTGCAAACGGGGTCTAAAACGTTTTGAGCTTCCTGAGGTAGTTGAAAAGGCTTTTGTTGTTGACACAAAAGACCACCTACTGACCTAATGAATAAACATTATGGGAAGTGTGTTAGCCAAATGGGATTTAAACTTTGTCGGCTGAAGCCCTAAGTTTGGTTTTGGTTTTAATTTGGATACCAAGCACCATGTTCTCTCACCATTCCTGATTTTTAACACGCACTCATGGTGTTTGCCGTGGTCTTGTGGCTGTCAGACCAGAAATAAAAGCTGCTCCTCTTCGTATGTTTTTCCTTTGTCTCCTTAGCGTTCATGTGTAATTAGAATGAAAGATCTGAAGCCAATACATTTAACCACCCACATACATCACCTTGAAAAAAATCAAGACAGAAGTGGCCGAAAGTGGACAAAAGAGACATATTAAAACACCAGGTGTAAATGAGCATGTGTCTCCCTTGTCTAATCGTAATCTGATCGACTAAAACACATCTTAATACCAGGTGTAAACAGGACCTTAGGCCATCTTCATCAGTCTTTGTAGGTTGAAGTTTACGCATAAATGACACTTTCCATTAATGGGGTCAAAATAAGGCTTAAACGTGCATGTGTGTCACAGTAAATATTATACTGGAGACTTTATTTTCTACACTGTAAAAAAAAAAGTTGAGAAAACTTAAAAGTTTAAGGCAACCAGCTGCAGAACATTTTTGAGTTTTCTCAACTTATTTATTTGAGTTATCTCAACTTTCATGTTAAAGTTGAATAAACTTTATAAGCTAAATTTGTCATACAAAACATAAGTCTGATTTTTTACAGTGTATTAGGCTTGCAAACCTGTTATCAAAAGCCATCATAAAAACCTGATTTATGTATTTTGTACAGTTTTGTGTAATTTTCCATCAGAAAACATAACAATTTGCTAAATATCAACATAAAATAAAATACCAGACTGGGCAACATTGTTGTAGATTTATCCTAAATTAAGCTGACATTCAAAATTACATTTAAATTAAATTAAACATAAAAAATAAAAAAAAATGATACATTAATAAAATAAAATTTAAATAAAATACCACCGCATAAAATATGACACTGTGCCATATTCATGGAAATACTCCTCGCTCCTGTTGTTTGCTTTTTCTCTCCCCTTCACTTCGTAGGTGTTTTGGACAATGGTGTGACGACGGCACATGAAGAGCAAGAAATTGTGTGTGAGTGTGTGTGTTTTGAGACAGTGTGTCAGATCACGCTTTAATGGCTTTTTAAACGGAGACAGCTAGGTGTCAAACATGCCACTGTTTAATTAATTTTGTTTGTCCTGTGCGGCTTTTGATAGTCACGGGCTGCCGGGTCTTCCCGTTGTGTAGAAAAGACAGAATGAAGGTAGAACTGTTGCATACTGGGAATGGGGCTGTCTGCAGGGTCACGGCCTTCGTAGTGCAGAAAATAACCTGCAGAGTGAGAGTTCATGTCATGAAACTGTCTCAAATACATCAAAAACAACACGTTCTATTCCTAAAAAGGAGTACAAAAAAATTGGCATCATTTGTTTGCAGTTGCCACTTTGATATTTTGATATGTATGCATTGCAATATTTTTCATGCCACTCTATGTGTGTGCATATTTTGCTGCGCTGTTTTATGATTGCAAGCACGCATGACCTAGTGCATCCTAAAGTGCATATTTGTGCTTTATGATGCAGCACTGAATTGTTTGTGTGTGTGGTTGTAGCATGTTTGCGCTCAGTGGATGCAGGTGCACTTTGTGTGTGTGTGTGTGTGTGTGTGTGTGTGTGTGTGTGTGTGTGTGTGTGTGTGTGTGTGTGTGTGTGTGTGTGTGTGTGTGTTTGCAAGTGTACCAAAGCCACATCGCATTCTGTTTGTGTGTGTTTTGTGCGCTGTGTCGGTATTTGCATGGAGACAGAACAGACTACAAGATCTGGTTTCTCTGGCGCTGTTTGATTATTCATAGAAAATTGTATTGGGGGGCTTGTGAAAGTGGGGAGGAGGTGTGGGGTAAATAAATAATAAACAATCACAGCACCCCTCACTGCACACACCATGAGGAGCCAATCGCTGTGTCGGCCAAACGACTTGGAAATTGTGTGTAATGAGTAGGAAAAGATTAGACGCAGCTCTTGCTAGCCTGTAAATTGACATTAGTAAAAGAAAACTCTTTACCAGGCGGGCTCGGAGCACTAATTTAGTCCATAAGAAGAGAGGGTAAAAGGAAATAAGCCTTAAAAAAATAAATAAAGGGAAAAACAAACACGCACAAAAAAAAGAGTGTGCAATTTAGATGCAATGTGTCCTGTCTTCCATCTTATTACGAAGTTATTCGGCATAATGCGGAATCAGATTAGCCGTGGAGAGGAGCAGATTGCTGTGTTGTTTTGGCATGGTGTTATTTGTGAGGGCTGCCTCTGCCTGTGACCCAAACTGAGGAGAAGTCATGCATGAAATGCAGTGGAAATGAACACCCAGGTCCCTGCATGGTGCCGCTGCAAGTGCTTTAAACTGAGCGCTCCTGCTCAACCGCTGCACAGGTGCTCAGCTCACAGCGTCATGGTGCATTGACTTCCTCTCCCATTGTTTTCTACATTCAGCGTCTGACTAAAAGTATTTATAGAAAGAGATGAACAGTAAGCTCTGATCCAAAACCAAGTGAGTTGCCTGGTTGTCTACTGCCTACACGAGCATTGCTAAAATGTAACCTCATAACTGTCTGATTTGGAATACTCTACGTCAGTAGCAAATCGTCTAAATCATACCAAGCACAAAGAAGTTTGGCATTAGCATATTGCTAAGCTAACATTATAATATTCTAAGCATAAATAGATAGTCATTACAAAGTAAGGTCAAAAATACAGTAAAACTAATATTATGAAATGTTAATACAATTTAAAATAACTTTTCTATATTAATTTACAATCATTATTCCAGTCTTCAGTCACATGATCCTTCCGAAATCTAAAATGCTGATTTGGTGCTCAAGAAACATTTCTTATTATTATGAATAATGAAAGCTGTTGTGATGCTTAATATTGTTTTGGAAACTGTGATGCATTTTTTTCAGGACTCTGAATCTCAAGAATCTAAAAACATAATTATAGATGAACTTATTTGAAATATTGGGTATAATAATTCATTTGAACTCGTTGGACTGACTTTTTTATTAATACTATTCACATTTACATTTTACATTTAGGCATTTAGCAGACGCTTTTATCCAAAGCGACTTACAACATAGGAGTACAGGAAGCGATCGGTCATGAATAGGCGCAAAACACAAAAAGTGCCTTAAATACCAAGTTTTGGATATTACATAGAATAAGCTTAAGCTAGAATAAGGAAGGAATAAAAGAGAAGAGTTTTTTTATGATAAGTGCTCACGAAAGAGCTGAGTTTTTAGCTGTCTTTTGTATGATGACAGTGATTCTGCCATCCGGATGGAGGTAGGAAGATTGTTCCACCAGCCAGGAACGGTGAATGAAAAAGTTCTGGAGAGGGATTTCATGCCTCTCTGTGATGGTACCATAAGCCTACGCTCCTTACCTGAGCGAAGGCTTCTGGTAGGGGTGTAGACTCGTAGGAGCGAGTCGAAATATGCTGGTGCCGAGCCTGTGGTGGATCCATAAGCGAGTGTCAAGGCCTTGAACTTGATGCGGGCATCAAGTGGCAGCCAGTGCAGAGAGATGAAGAGAGGTGTGACATGGGCCCTTTTGGGCTCATTGAATACAAGACGTGCTGCAGCATTCTGAATCATTTGAAGAGTTTTGATTGCACACGATTCAATGTTGAATGAAATATATCAGCTGTTTATAATCAACATTTCTGGAACAGAGCTATAGATTCATATTTAATATTTACAGATTTTGACATTTATTATTGTATCATCATGCTTTCTAAAGACTGAGATTAATCATGACTGTTGTAAGTATACTTTACGGATATCATTTGTTTGCCTTCATGTCAGCCTAAATTGTAATTATTTAATTTTAGAAACAATATGTTGCTTTTTTTCCTCGCACATTATAAATGATTATGTATACATGGAAACGTTTATCAAGGTCCCATGCAAGTGTTTGAGCATTCTTGGCATAAAAAAGTTTGAAACCCCCTGGTCTAGAATATCGTAAAATCCGTCAGACCATTCCTGGACGAGGAACAATAAGGTTTTGAGAGGGTTAATGTGTGTGGTTTCGAGCGGTTGGACTGTGAGAGAAATCGTGTGTAAAATGTTCAAGATTTGAGCTGCATGTATGTGAGGAAGAGAGGCTCCAGGGCAGACGCTTTGCTACAGTCATTACCGTTTCCACACTGGGCTCTGTCGTTACTGAAAATTTCTGTTTGCTTTAATCTCTTGAAAAGCGACTACGCCAGCAGCAACTCTGGTAATGAATGCTATGACTGACTATGTGAGGCCGAGGCTTCTCGCAGTGAAAGAAGTAGGCACAAGCAGCGAGGATGGTCAAAACTCCCTCCCTTTGCCATTTTCTTCCTCTTTCTAAAGGGTCGTTTTGGCGGACTGCTGAAAAGGGTTCATGTTTTCCCGAGCAGTTGAAGGAGTAAACATCCAGTGATCCCAGAGTCCCGTTGCCACCCACAGCAATTCTTGTATCTAGGCAGTCGGAATAATAACAGTTTTCATAATGGCGATAATAGCAGACAATTACAAAAGATAGAGGAGGAAAAACACGGGGCTGGGATAGGGGGGAGGCAGAGAGAGTATAGATTTCACTTGTGTCGCGCAACACAAAGCATTGCATAATTTGGACCCTTTTCTTCCTCTCTCCATTTACCTCCATCTCTCCCTTCTCCCTCGTTTTCTCTCTCTTACAACCCTCCCCAACTCTTTCTGGCTAATTTAAAATTTGTCAAACCAGGGCGTCTTCTGGATCGCTGGCCTTTGATATTTTGCGCACTCCATTTGCTACAAACAAGCCGCAGGCCCTGGTTCCTGCTGACTGCTGCAGAAGAGCCTCGGCTCCATTTATCTTGCCCCGGCCGCTGAATGCTTACTCATTAGAGAGGGCCTCACCAGGTTAACCCTCCCATCTCCAACAGCATCCCGCTAGCATCTCCCCCAACAAACACTATCATTGCAAAGGCACAATCACACACGAATGCACACAAACAGTCCACCGGTAACCACACACCCAGAGGCAAGTGCAGGTCTTTAAATGGACACACTGCGACTTATTTAGATTAGTTTAGCAGAGCTTTGCATGCCACTGAGAGCCAAACCGAGACGCGCTTGTAAGGATAATATTTTTTTGTGTTAATGGCAGGTAATTTTTTCACTGTGCGTTTGGTGTTTTTTTTGTCCTAGGTAAATAACAATAGTTCGCTTTTGTATTATGTAATTGTAAAAAACAAAAGTACTTTTATGGGGAATGTTTTGAATATTAAAGAGACAAAACAATGGCACTGACATATTTTAAGATATACTAGTTCAAGTTGCTTTCAGTTAAAACAGCTCAAACATGCACTTGGCTTAATATGCACTTGGCTATCCCTTTAACATGACAGTAACTTTTATGTTTATCTGCTCACTCACCAGAAGTCATCGCACAGTGAAGGCTGTTGGACATAAATCGCATTCAAAGTTTAAAAAAAGTATATAAATACTGATCGTTTCGTGTCTTAAGGCAATATGTCATTACGAGCCGCTGGCTTTAATATGGATTTTTTTATATGTTTTTTTTACTCTCATAGTTCTCATACTCTCACGTGTTACCATTCACATGCATTATATGACTGGCAGACTGCAAACAAATCTTAATTTGTGTTCTACTGAAGAAACAGTCACCTATATCTTGGATGCCCTGGGGGTAAGCAGATGAACATCAAATTTTCATTTTTGGGTAAACTGTCCCTTTAATGCTCTGTGAACAAGCATATACAAACAATGAACAAACATGAACAATTGTATTTTTACTAACTATCAACAAAGAAAGATTAATAAATGATGTAAAATTGCCCATTTGCTAGTTCATGTTAGATAATGTTAACACATTTAACGTCTGTAATGTGATATTTCTGAGTGAAACAGCTTGATTTGATTGGATCAAGGACCCACATTTTGAACTAGAGAAAATGATTAAATTTTGAAGAAATATTTTACAAATTTGTTATGTACTGTATATATATTGTTTGTATATATACTGTATATAATTGTCATTTAGTTATTTTTCTTAATATAGGAGGTACTGATGTATCATAATCAACTAGACCAGGAACATTTACTTTGAAATTGAAAGAAAACAAAAACTTCTGAAAATCTACTTTTTTTATTTTATTACTTTTTTGAATTAAAATTTATTTTAATAAAACAGTGATTTGACTTGGTTATCTGTTATAGTTCACAACATGAGCTCTTTACTGTGTTATATTATATATATATATATATATATATATATATATATATATATATATATATATATATATATATATATATACATATATATATATATATATATATATATATATATATATATAAATGTGTGTGTGTATATGGCTTGAACTGGCTCATCTCCTCCATGTGTTGTCTGTAACCCTTTAGAGGTCCTTCCCCGGGGAAGCGTGTCAATCTCATCGTCCGCAGATCAATCAGCGGCTGATTATGCTCTTCATTCTCCAGCAATTGATTTTATTCTCAGCTGAAAATAGGCATCTGCTGTCAGGCCTGTGTGTACGATGGACTGTGTGCGGGCTGACGGATTGCTTTTGACAGAGATCAATCTCACAGCTGATGGGCCAGGGATTCTGGGAGCTGACAGCCTGCTCCGCATAACAGCGAGACGGCCTCATTGACACCAATGCTGATAGCAAACATACACGCACGCTGTTACTGATAGTACACTTTTTCTCTTTCCCCTCCCCCCCATGTGCACATGCTTGTGCAATGCCTGATTTCAGTACACACACTGTCTAAATCATGTGTAGTGTTCATACCTAAAAGCAAAGACACTCATAGACACTGTATCTTAACCAAACAAACCCACAGAAAGAGAGAGCGAGAGCAGAGTTTTGTGTGACAGTATGGCTGTGTGCTCCTCTGGGCCCCAGTGGAGCCACGTGAAGGACTGCCTCCAACTAGAAGATCTCCCCAATGAAGGGCCCTCTTCCTGCCTCCTAATTCATAATTATTTCAAGTGATCCTCAGGCCTGAGGTCATTTAAGTAATTACTGAGCCGATTAGATACTTAAAGGGCATTTAAGTGTCTAACATGCCACAAACCCAAGGGGAGTGTTTGGTTGGACGAACATGGGTTAGCCTACATAGCAGTGCTGAAGAGGCATCTCAACACCTTTAGGGTTCTTAACAATACACTGATTTTGTATTAAATCGTTTTTTACATATTTATTTAGATTTTTTTCCAGTCCCAAATGAATCTTGTGTCCACTGACTATTTCTTCATGGTGACTTTTCATTTACTTATTTTTTATTTATTAAAATATTTTTTAATATATTGAGAAAAAAGATTAAATTTGCTTACCCAGAATCCTGTTTGCATTTTGAGATATATTGCAATTAAGATATTTTTTTGTATGTTTATTGAGAGATATGAGAACCGTTGACTGCTCTCCACACAGTAGTGTACAGTAGAAAATCGGACTGATCATTCAGACGGGCTCGATCGGTCAGACTCGTCTGATGAATTATCACTGGAGTGATCAGACCATGATCATACAGTATTTATGCCCATGTCTACATAAATCTCTCGTCAATATCAAGCAGCCTCTTAGCTTATGTCCTATGCATCAGATATGATAATTGTGCCCGTTTCGGCATGACTGTGTACCCTACTTGGCTCTTTCATGATGTCTTCTCCGTTTAGAATTGTATTAGGAGTAACTTTTGAATTCAGGTTAAATTGACATAGCAAACGTTTGTTCAGAAATGTTTGGGTATGGATAGATGGATAGACGGATGGATGGCTGGATGAATGTGAACTGCAATTCATGAAATTTCACTTGTCATTCCATTCAAATCAGTTTACTTTTCCCCAACCCTGGTCTTTCTGCTATCCTTCAACTATAAGGTGATCATGACTTTAGCTCACCAAGTTCAGTACTTTTTAGTGTGTATTTATATGAGATTGTATTCATGAAGCATGTAGCTTAAAATTAAGTTAAAAACTTATGTTAAAGAAGCTGGTAAATAGCCTGTAAGGGGTGTTTTCTATTCTCTAGACCATGGTTCAGGACCTGTCACTGAGAGCGCATCATGCAATTCTTGCTCCCCGGCAAACTCTGAACCTCCCAACCGCGTGCACACTAGTGAAGCCTTTTAATTATCTCCTGATTACCTGTTATATCACCTTAGCTAATGGAGAGCGCACCCCAGGGGAGACATCCAATCAAACTCTCATCACACACAATGGGCTTCTTCAGACGAGAGAAGTATTTTAGTCATCTGAGAGATTAGCGCTGGAAATATCCATCTATTTATTCATTCATATACCAAATTACAGACCCCCCTCCTGTCTGCGTTCATCGAGCCCTTTTACTCTCTGATTGATCAGAGTGATAGGGATACATCGCCTGCCCAAAGCAATAGAGATCTCTCTAGAGAGCGGCCTATAGATGGGTAATTTTGAGTGTAAATGTATGTATGTGCAAGCAAGGTTGTTGTACCTCTATTTATCACAGAGGCTTGAACCTGACTGGTTTCAAACTTTAGCTTTTGAATAGCTAAGTGTGTTGTGTTCAGCTGGTTCTGGTTTTCTGTGTCAACATACAGGCAGAAACTGCTCTGATGTTTTTTTTTTTGCTCCCTCAATCATATTAAAGGAGCATTAAATCTGCTTTGCACTCTTCTTTTTTTTGGAGGAGTAAGAAGTAGGAGCGACACAGATTGACCTGAATACATTCCAGAGGAGAGGCTGGCATGAAAACTGAACTGCAAGGAGGACGATGCAAGTGTTACATAAACAGACATGCTTATAGATCCCAACTGTATTCACTGTAAAATACTGCCAGAATTCAATAGCAGCTTCTTACAGCTTAGAATTTTACCTTGACGTCAAAACATGCTAGACAGATTTTCTATCATAACAGATGTCTGTAAAAACAAAACATTGTGCTGCATTGTAGGATATTTGTGCAAAGTTGTATCTCACCATTATAATGATTAGTGTTAATTGAGACCTTGGACTTTTATTTAATTTTATTAACATTTTCTCCCAATAGTGTTACACAACTCGTTGCAGTTTGTTACATGAGGAAAATAATCTTAGCTGGACTCTTAAGTTTGATCATAACCTGCAATCTAACCTGTGACAATAATGTAAATTAATCTTTAAACTATTAAAGGTGCGATGCTAGTATGGCAAAGTGGGTGATTGTTATCTCTGGTGACCTTTTAGTGTGTGTTGTCAACAAGGCATGTATAGATATCATACAAAAATCACAATATCAATGACAATGTCAATATTGCTGTCTCATTCCGAAGGCTGCATCCTCCAGAGATTGCATTTTTCAGCTACATGTGTCAAGACTGCCTCATTTCAGAAAAGTAATCATTACATTTCAGTAGTAAGAAAGAAATTACAATAATGTATACCTCATTAGTAATAAGTCTATTTTATAATGTTACTTGGTCTAAATTGAGACAACCTCTGACATACTGTATGGAACTGACAAATGCGTATTTCTCCTTTGAAATTAGAAAATCAAGTCTTTAATAGTAAGTCATTGAATCATTCACTTAAGTGATTTGTTCAAAAATGCAGATTCATTCAGGAACACTACTGTTTGTTACTTGGAGACGTATGACATTCGATTTAGTTTGATGTAGCAAAAACAGACACAATAGCACCATTGAATGTAAAATTTAAGTTACTCAGTAATTACTTCTTGTTTATTAAACTGTTATATGAAAGCAATATCATATTCGAAAATCTTGCCGTTTGTCTGAATACCTGCAGTAACATACATTGGTATTGTGGTATAATGATACAATTCTTTACTGTCTTTACAGTATACCGTGCCTACAGTATACTGTAAATTCCTCCCGGAAATGTAAAACATTCTCATAAGTGTTAATGACGTTCCTTAAAAGCTCTTGATTAATTAATGTGTGCATTAAACCATCACTTTCAAATTACACTAAGAGCAAGCAGTTGCCTCTTAGCCCCATATAAAGACCCTTCTCTTCTCCCTGAGAGTCTGCTCTACCCATGGCACCTTATCCCGTCTGTCTTGGAGCCTCTCAACTCCAGCAGGCTTCACATGCTGATGCCCACCAGCCCCTAACACCATGCCCTAAGGCTGCAGATCTGTAGCCCCACCCCCTATGGAGGTGTAGATGAATGACTGATGGATTTGACACCTCAGATGAACTCCGGCTACTCATCCCCATAGGTGTCCCACCCCAGGGGTCTCGGTAGGGCTAAACCCAACCTGACTAGGTCCACCCCACTTGTCTGTCAGCAAAAAAAAATCCTTTTCCTTGGTACCAGCTCTCACTTTGGGAGCAGTGACTGGCAGCGTGGTAATGAAAGCACAAATAAAGCAGCACACTGAGATGATAGAAGCGTCCCCAGCACTCCAGACTCGCCTTCAAATGGGAGCTGCGCTAGAAAGGAGATATGATGGGAGGAGGGGAGAATGGGGAAAAAAAGGAGGAGAGAGAGAGAGAGAGAGAAGCCCTGGAGTGGAGCCAAGTTCCCAAGGTAGTGTACAAGTATCTTTAGAAGCCGGCGTCTTGTTAGCTAATACATTACACCAATCACGGCAAGCTATCTTAAGCTACAATTAATCTGCACCCTGGCACGCGCTGATAGGACAGCAACATGCTGTTTCTTAATTAAAAGCAAACGGATTAAAAATGATTAATAACGGTATTAAATATTCTCATGGACTACAAGCATGGGGAATCTGCCTTTCTTATGCGGGCTTAAAACGAAGAAGTCATTAACGCTCTCACAATCTTCATAAGCCAGAGCTTTACTTTGTTTGGGATCAAAAGTTGCTTACCTCATGCATATGCATTTCTCTATCACAGCGAGTCAAAAAGGCATCGGTGTGGCGTTTGGTGGCTGTGGAACTTGTTGACTTTTGATATGGACATTTTTTTGCATTTCTTTTATAACCCGTCTGCTTCATTAACCTGCTCCTCACCAGGTGCCCCGCACACGGCAGGAGGCGCGCGAGGGATGTGTGTATCTGTGCTTGTCCGTGTTGTCATGTGTTCACATATGTGTCTGCGTGTTGCTGTGTGTCTGAGAATGTTGCCGTACACAAAGATGTAGCGTTCTGCAGATTGGGTTTAATAAAATGACACAGACATCAAGCATTTACTGTGTGTATCAGTGATAGGCTTTCAAAAATGTGTTTAATGAAATTGGACCACTGAAAATGGGCTTTGAAAAAAATATAATAACTGCAAACTGAATATTAATAAACTCCTATGACTCATAGGAAATCCACAAAATTATGAAAATGTAATGAATTTCACACTCTTTGCACCCTTTCACTGCTGGCTGTGGTAGTTAAAAATGCCAAACAATTAATGTTTTTATTTTGAAGTCAGAAAAACATTAAGGGATAAAATATTAGCTTGAATTTGAAATGACTGTTTTGGTTTTCTGTGACCCCAAGACAGTTGATTTCTACAGAACCTGAGGGTTTATGTGTTTTGATCCTGTTGATTGTAGGCAACTAAGTATATGCGTGTTTATTTGTTTATGTGGATGCAGTTTATGTGGGTGTGTGTGTAGACATGCAAATCACAGCCCCCCCGGTGCTGTTGTATGAGGCGGCTGATTGGGGAAAGGACCGAGGAATTATGAACAAGCTGATTTTATTGTCATCTCTGTACCGGGAGTTATTTTCACTCGGGTGCCAAATAGAAACAGGTAGCAGACGGTCATGACAGAATTCTGTTTAGAAACCAATTACCCGAGTGCTTTTCAAATTGATTTCATTTTGTGTCACCCTTGTGCTGCGGCGGCCGTCCGTTCCAGCCTCTCTTCCCTGCTTGGTGTCCCTCAGGATTCCTCATCTAAGCGGCTATGTTCCTATCCGCCGCAATTTAGTTTGTAAGGAAAGTAAAGGTGAGGAAAAGAAAAAAGAGGAGCTGATGAATTATAAGGAAGTTTGAAATCATAAAGGAGGGGGGCGGGGAGAGAAGAAGGCGTTCATGCGTTCACTCCTTCACAGCTTGTTCTCTCTTCAATGCCAGTCATCAATCATCTGTAGATTAATGATGGACACACATGGATGGGGGGCTGCGGCTGAGAGGCGTGTTCAGACGTGTGTGTGAATGTGTGTGTGAGGAAACAGAGGGGTTCTTAATGAAAGCAGCTTCATGCGTGGCCTGGCTGGAGCTGAAGGGTAGCATGCCCAAGCATGTCCAGTGTGGATCTAGAGAAGAATTTTCATGTCCAGTAAGGATGGAGTTTTGGGGATATTACTGTCTATTTGTACTCATTACTTTCTGTCTAGTTAGGTGCTGCCCAGACTCAGATCTCAATCTAGACTTGTTTCCCTCTCACTTTGCCTCTCACACTTTTTTAGTTTTTTTGATGCAGGTGTTAGGAAGAACTTCAGGTCAGGAGCTGGTAGAGACTTTTTATTTCACAGCAATATTTGCTTAGGATTTAATTAGTAAATTATGAAATTAAATGTTATTTTATGCCTATATTTTGAGTAAATGCAAAGACTTGTTAGTGTTTAATTTTTAGTTTTGTTTCAGTTGTTGATGTTTTTGTGGTTACCATTATGCTGAAGAGAAGAACTTGTGGTTAGGTTATATGATGACCATAATATTTGTTGCTTCATTCAGTGAACACATGCAATATATGCTATAGTGACGAGCAGTGACATTAAAAATGGATGTCTAAAATGACCTTGGTAAAATCCATTTGAGTTGAGATTACTGCTTTCTTATTGGTAGCCTCAGATGTCAAATTTGGCAAAAACACAGAAAAGAGAGAAACAAAAAATAAAGTCTAAAAAAAATCTGTTTGAAGGTGTTCTCACTTTTTCCTCATTCATGGAGATTGTCGATTCTCAAATTTTTTCGCATTTATTTCAGCAAACATTTGACCATAATATCTGATTGATGTTAGCCTTCTCTGTTAGATGTTATCCTCTTATTTACCTTGTGCGATGTTACAGCAGGGACCCTGTCATTCAATTAGGCTTAACATGGTGGATGTAGGTGCGTCTTTTAGCGTGAAAAAGTTGAAGGAACTGTCACTGTCCCGATTGAGCCAGTGCTGCATGGTCACAAAAGTTAATCACTTGCACGTGTGCATTTTTAAGCACATATAGAAAGCTGCATGTCTTAGACAGTGTGCAAATAATAAAATGACTTCTCTTTCATGTATTCTTGCTCTTGAACAATTCACACAAGTTCACTGGCTGACCTGACTTGTTCAATTCACTCTCCAGTCTTCACCAAACACAACACCAAGTGCTCATGGACCTCAGACTGAAAAAGGAGGACCGCTTTCATCTGTTGGCCCAGGTACAGGAGGAGGACCAACGGTTATCAAGAGCTTGCTTGCTTCTGGTAAAAATTTGTCGATAGGATAACCCGGAAGGACAGAGCGACGGAGGCATGTGGGTCGGCCTCCACTGCAGGGACGAGGCAGCCTAGCCTCCAAGTTCTCCTAGTGGTCCAGACCTGGCACACGAGGGGTCGTGTTGGAGGGTGCCGGAGCCTTCACATAATTTCCACCTCAATCTCCCCTCTCTCCGTTAGTCTCTTGGCCATCAGGGCAACGGGAAGGCCTGGGCCAGTCTGCTGGAGATGCGGGGACCCGGGTCATTTCTAGGACAGGTGTCCAGTCATTGAGCTGGGAACTTTGATCTGGGCCCGACTCCTCGGGGGCTACCCTCGATCAAGCCGGGTAGTGCCAAATACCTGTGAATATTAAGGGGTGGGTACATATCAGGCTTTGGTGGATTCAGGCGGTAACCAAACCTCCATGTAACATGGGGCATTGGATGCGAGCTGCAAGATTAAGGTGTGGTGTGTGCACGGCAATGCACCATCGACGGACAGTTGCTCCAGCCTGATCGGTCACTCTCCTATCCCTATTTTTCTGTAATAATCGATAGGTTGTATTGGATGGCCCAAGACATTCTCCCGGGGTTTTTTTTTTTGGCCAGGCATTCATGAGAATGGCTGCCGGTGGTGTGCGGCTTGTGACTTTATCTCCTCAAAGTTGTATTATAAAATATGCTTTACATATTATATAACATAATTATACAAATAGTACTTCACATTGAACCTCATTATCAGTTTGACATTCATGAGTAACTTTGGCTAGCAGAATTGGAGGAATATCATGGACTAGAAAGTTTATCATCAACTCACTTCGCTGACCAAACTGTGCAGATGGGCGAGATAGAAACGATTGCATTTCACATCTATCAGAAAGTGCTCAGCTTTCAGAGTGCCTTTAGCAATCTAGACATCAATAAGTGCAGTGGATTGATCAGGGGTTGTGGATTGGGGGTTGAAGCGTGCGGGGGGATTCAAACATCTTCAGAAGGAGTACTTAATTGATGATCAAACGCGGCAGGTGTAAATAGCTGTTGCATGTGCGCTTCAGAGCGAGCGTGAGTGTTTGTGTGCGCGTGTGAGCAGTGGTGAGAGCTATCAAAGCACAGAGAGGAACTTAAGAGGCCTCATTCAGGGCAAAGCCTTTCAAAATGACCCTGGGGTCAAAACTGGACAACTGTACACACACCCTGCAAAACAGACATGAAAGGCTGAAATCACACACACAGACCCCTCTCACCTCCCCACTCACCCTCATTCAACAAACATGCACACAAAACACATTTGCACATGTTCAAATATACCAATTGGTGGACCCAGATGAGACAAAATTGCCCTTCCACAAACACATTTTGTGGTTTGTTTAAATGTGCACATCACAATAAAAGAAAATTGCGGCCAAATTAAATGCAGGATGTGCTGGACCAATTTTACACATAATGTTTTGTACTATTCAGTTTCACCTCCAAATGTGTATTTTTCTATTTTACCGTTAAATATAGTGTCAGAAATTGCATGAAAACAATGTTTACACAGAGTCATAATTTGAAACATTGTTTAACCAAAACTGAAAATATCACAAATATTAACCATGGACAAGAATTAACCTAGAACATTAACTTGCAGCTAGTATCAGTTTATACATTTTGTAGTCACTCACACTATTTTTTTGTATCCCATTATCTTTGGTTGTCTTTTTTTGTGGTTTGATTATGCTGTCTCTCTGAAAAAAAACTCTTAAATCCCCACACATTTTTTTAATTCATGTACCTCATCTTTAATCAAAATCATTTCCCTTTTTCTTTTTCAAGAAGCCATTTCCCTTGGATATACTTTACAATACGGGGAAAAAAATGATTCTTTCCGTTTCATGCCGAATGCATGTAGCTAAGAACATTATTATTGACGCCAGTCACTGGCATCTTAAAACACTCCTGAGATGTAGTACACTTGTTTACTAATCTGCTTACATATATTTCAAAGATAACTACATCTGCTATGCCACTGTAACATTACTGAATCAGATAGTACTAATTCGGTGCGAGGTCAACAAGACCTTCTTTTACTTTAATATAAGGTGGTGTGAAGTACTGGTAACAACATTAGTTACTAACATTAACTAACCATGAGAAATACATTTGTTATTGTATTTGTTAATCTTTGTTGATGTTAGTTAACATAAATATAGTTGTTCATTGTTTGTACATGTTACCTCACAGCGCATTAACTAATGTTAACAAATACAACTTTTGATGAAATGTTTAAATTAACATTAACAAAGATTAATAAATGCTGTTGAAGTGCAGTTCATTGTTAGTTAATGTTAACTAGTTAATTAAACCTTATTGTAAAGTGTACTGCCAAGAGCTGGTTGGATGCCACATGTCTGGCATACATTAGTTTTCTTCTGCTTCTGTTATGCGTGCTGTATATTTTTATATTTTTATAGTATCTTTTTGCATGTTACTTTTTATAGTATATCCTACATGCATGTTACTAGTATGTATTAACTGATATTTGTTTCTAATATGAGAATCCATTGTACTTTTTACTTGATTGTTTATGTGTTCATGGGTAGATTACATGACCAACTCAAACCGTGCCTGCAGCGTGGCATACTGAACTTTAAAGCATTACAATTTTTTTTTTTTTTTTACTTATCTAATGTGTGTCAGCCTTTCTGACCTCAAATTAATTTTGAGACTATGGAGCAGCAACTTTTGAAAATATACAATTTCTCTCATGCATATATAAAAAAGTTTACCAAAAAGCTTAAAAAATGTTTAGCTGAATAACCTTAAAAAAATGGTTATCTATAAAATGGTTATCTATATCTATCTCTGTATATTTATATATAGTTTAGCTATAGCTAGGGATTAGGTGACATTGACAATATTTATATATTTTCTGTAAATTATAGTGTAATAATCAATGAGACTTGCTATTTTCCAAAACACATCAGATTTACATGCTTTATGTTATGAAGAAAATCACAATCTTTGAAGATATATTTAGAATATTGTTGACATTGTGTTTGTGACATCCTTTTGGGGATATGCTCATTGATAATTTATAATAAAGAGTTTTCTGTTATGGTTATAGTGTAAGTTACAGTTATAAGTCGCTGTGTATAAAGAAATAATCAATATTTATGGAGTCTATAAAATGTCAGTAAAAGTGTGTGTTGGAATGTGCGTTGTTTTCCCTTTTTTTATTTAAGAAAGTCTCTGATTTGCTTCTGTGAGCTTATTAGAGAGAATCCAGAAAACAGTCTAAAGTAGATAGACCGCTGTGTTATTTAATGCATGGGCACTTCTGTATTTTCCTTCTCATCGACCTGTATAGCCATCACTAATTTAGTGGAGTTTTGTCTTTATATGTAAATAATAATTATATGTCTGGATTTGCATTTGTTGTCACTTTAGCATCATTATCATTATCTGAGTGCTACGGCCGATTTTTTTCCCTGTTATTTAATATGCCATACAGGTTGTGGCAAGACTATGGTGTGAAATGAGAGCATGGCAGTGACATGTGGTATATCAGGAGCTTGTGTCCCGAGAGCTGCATAAACCTCTCGCCTAATCCTGCCCGGGCACTGCCTGTACCTCCAAACGCTCCACACAAAAAGCTCCTGCCGCAATATTTAGGGAGCCAGGCATTCCGTGCTTATCTTCAAACCAGAGCCCTCAATGTTCTGTCCTCTAATGCCTGATGCTTCCCTCCTACAGCTGATCAAAGTGCTATTTTCTAAATTTCAAGCTTTTTAACTTCAACGGTCTTAAGAGGGATGAGGCAGATCAAACTAAGACGATGAGAGAGGAAAAAAGAGAGAATGAGAGAGAGAAGGGGAGAGGGAGAATATCTTTGTAGTCTCTTCCCTTTGTTTTTCCTCTCTTACTTTTATACTGGGCCGCTAGATAGGTCAGCTCTATTACCAATCCACCAGCCCACAAATATTTAAAACAAATTGAATCGCACACCCAATACCCATCACAATTACGGGAGGCACAATAACTAAATTAGCAATTCAACACAATAATTGGAAATGCGGCTTGCGCGGTCCCGGCAGCCTCCCTGGAGGGCCCTGCTGATCTACGGAGGCACGCCAGTGCCGCTAATTCCACAGCTAATTACAGACGCACAGCAGAATGAAGTTGTTTGTCTCCAAATACCATTTTCAGTGTTGAGAAGAACAGAGGCCATGCTGAGATAGACTAAAAAAAAAAAAAGTGTGTGTGGTCACGTTTGTGTCTTTTGTGCAATTTCTTGTTTGTTATTGTAGTTTCAAAGAAATTCAATAATGGTAATGATGGTTTGATAATGGACATTTAGGTCTATTTTTTATTTTTATGTCAGGCATGAAGTGCTGACCATTTTATTATAATTTATATTGTAGTAATAATATTAGTATGCTGTAATTTGTTTATTTTAATATGAATACTTATATATTTTTGCAAAAGTAATGAAGCTAATTATTATGTGTGTAAACATTTAAAGCAGCACTAGGTAACTTTTCAACCTTCTTAATATATTTTCAAGACTCTTGTGATGATACATCGACTTACAATAGGTTGAATGACACATCTGCCATAGATTCGACGGGTCTGTATCGTTTTGAATCGTACTTTTAAACTTCGGGTTTCGGGTAGTAACCCGAGAAAAAAAAGAACTACAAAATTCGACTGCTTTACGGCAAACATCACTTCCACCATCACCCCCACTTCCTTAAAATCGGACGTGCGAGCCCAGCAATTTTTTGTTTGCCGAATGCTATAGTCATGGCTGAGGCAGCACAAAAAAAGAAGAAAGCAAAGGTTTTGTCGGAGGAATGCAAAAAGAGGAAACGAGAAAGTGATTGTATTAAAGGCAGGAAGAGGATCAACAACGCTATCTCACAACCAATTCGTACATAACTTACGAGGTGGCTATTTCGTACAAATTTGTACGATCTCACTCACGAATTCGTACGTTTTGCCTAAACCACAGTGATGGGTAGGTTTAGGGGCGGGGTTGAGGTAGGTCATTCGTATGAATTCATACGAATTTGCCAACTCGTCAAATATGTACGATTTAGTAAAAATCGTATGAATTGCGACGAGTGAGGTCGCATAAATTGCATTTAATTAGCCATCTCGTAAAATATGTACGAATTGCCGTGAGATCGGGTTGGGATCAACATTGGGCCAGCGTTTGGTCGTTGGCGTGAGCTGAAGGAGGAGGAGGGGTGCCCGACCGATGCTGACTTGGCTGTCATGCGCACAAAATCATATTTTAGGATACCTAACATGTCTGTCATATTTGTTTATTTGTCTTGCCTCAAGCTATAATGCAAATAGATTTTTTCAAATTTGCAGATTCATCTATGGTAGCTTGATATTATAATATTGACGATATATGGTTATTACCTACCACTCAAACATAGAATTGAAGTATCATATAGATTCTGTAAAATGGTAACCAATAGACTAGACTACTATAATCACGCTGGCTTGTAAACTGAGGATCGCGATCATTTGGCGTTTGAAAAAAAAAAAACCATGAAATTATATTCATATGACATGCTGAAACATATGCCACTGTACCTGGGATGAAGACATTTCACACGTGACGCGACGCAAGCAGAACACCTGCATGTGAACTCCTCCTGCAGTGTTCAGGGGTATCATGGTTGTCATGTCAACAAATGCACGTGCATCCCGTGCATCCCCTGATGTAGGATGACAGTTTACGACAGTAGTAGACGACAATACTGTTTCCCAACTGTAGGGGGAGCCCAAGAGCAAAAGTTACCTAGTGCTGCTTTAATATGCAATATATAAAGCAGCAAATCAGCATATTGGAATGATTTCTGAAGGACCATATGACACTGATGATGCTGAAAATTCAGTTTTGCATCACAGGAATAAATTGTATATCAACATATATTACTATATTATCAAAAATTATTGGGACACCCCTCCAAATCATTGAATTCAGGTGTTCCAATCACTTCCATGGCTGCATCGTGCCAAGTGTAAAGTTTGGTGGAATGGGGATTATGGTGTTGGGTGGTTTTTCAAGGGTTGGACTAAGCCCCTTAGTTCCAGTGAAAGAAACTCTTAATTCTTCAGCATAACAAGACATTTTGGACAATTTCATTCAGTTTGGAGATGGCCCCTTGTTGTTCCAACATGACTGCGCACCAGTGCACAAAGCAAAGTCCATAAAGAGATGGATGAGCAAGTTTGGTGTGGAAGAACTTGACTGTCCTGCACAGAGTCCTGACCTCAACCCGATAGAAAACCTTTGGGATGAATTCGAGCTGAGACTGCGAGCCAGGCCTTCTCGTCCAACATCAGTTCCTGAATGGGATGTCATTAAAGTTTATATGCATGTAAAGGCAGGCATGCTAAAACTTTTGGCAATATAGTGTATATTGAAATAGAAAACGTATTTGAAATTGTAATAATATTTCAGTGTTACTGTATTTTTGATCAAATATATTGACTTCTCTCAAAAACATTAAATAAACTCACTGACCCCAAACTAAAACATAAAATATTTGCACATTTAAGACATGCGTGATCTTGATATGTATATGCATAATGCTCTTATAATCTGACATTTTCGGGAGACATCACATTATATGACATTACAGATACTGGCTGGCGTTCCCTCTCAATTTGTGGGCAAATTGGCCAAGCAGTCCCATCATAACTCCTGCCCATCAGAGACCTTATTAAAGAGTTTTGCAGTCAGCTTTAAATCACCAACATCAGATCAGTGCACTCTGATTGAACAAACATTAATATCATATTGACTTGTCATTACGTAATCCGCAGCTTTATAGGCCTATACACTTTCATATATCATGGCAACAGAGGCATACAGTGGCCTCAAAAAAGAATTTAGACACTTAAATCACACATAAAGATTTCTGAAATTGCTCTAGATACAAAATATCAAACTAAGTGGCATTTGCAAAGAAATAATGCTCTCAAAACGAACTACTTCTTTTTTTTGTGATATGTTTTGCTTAGTGTTTGTAATTTTTGTTTTTAAAATGGTATTTGTATAAGAAAACTACTGACCGCTGCTAAACATCAGATTATTCTTTTCATATAAGAACTTTAACATGGATTAAATGGCATGTATTTGCTCGCATGTATGTTGATGGAACCTGAGAGGAAAAAACGACCCCCCTTAATCTGTAATCTGATTGAGAGATGGGCTGCAAAAGAGCATAAACAAACATGAGGCATCAAATCTGTCTGTGCACGGATTGAATCGTTAATTAAAATCAGACCCGAGATGACAGGAAAAAGCACCCTGATTTTTGGAGTGGGGTTCTGCCATGAACACTGGTGCAGTTGTGAACTATAGAGAGAGAGCGACGGGGCTTTTGGCAGCTGCCCTTCCCAGCTCAACCCTTCAGAATGGGGGACAGCAGATTGAATATTTTAATAGGATGGATGAGAGGACATCAGTGGTAGAGAGAGGATTCAATCAGGCGCCTCCGCCATGCAGGGTATCATTCAGTTTCATATGTTTCCCTCGACTTGACAGTACTTGAAAAACAATGACGATGACCCAGTTGCAGGATTCTAATTAGTATTAGATATGCAACAGTTGAGATTAGAATGCAGGCTTCCTTTATGGCGGACGGGCTCTCTGATTACCCAAGCTGCACAAGTGTCAGGCCATGATAAAAGCAGGGAAATAGGGATTCAGATAGGGCATCGCCGGGACACGGCAGCACATCATTTCACAGGGAATAATGTTTATTTCTAAATACTTCTACTTTTCCTGCCATACATAAAGTTACTTTAATCAGCAGGGGAATTTCCCCAAAAGTAGTTTGTGGTTTCTAAAAGGGATAGATCAGCTGAAAATGAAAATTCTGTCCTCAAAACCATCCATATGATTTTATTTCTTCTGCAGAACACAAAATAAGTTATTTTGAAACTAAATGGAAACATTTTTTTTTTGTTTTTTTTTTTGTTCTGCAGAAGAAAAACTCACTCAGAAGAAATACTCATACATCCATGAGGGTGAGTAACCAAGTGACTTAGTAATCCAACAAGTACAAGAATGAGGAGGCTTTTTTTGTGGCCCCAGCATGAAAAAAAACATGAATCTTCTTTTTCAAAAACACATAAAATAACACTTGACACTTAAATGTTCTCATTTAAATTGTAGATGTTTTTTTGTTTGTTTATTTCTGTGATAATCAGGGAAGATATCTAACATACATAAACACACCGATCAGGCATAACATCATGACTCCGGACAAGTGAAGTAAATAACACTGATTATCTCTTCATCACGGCATATATGATGTTCTAACCTGTGTAGTAGTAGTACTGATAAATAGTAATAAGTAATTACTGATGAATAAGTCATTGTGTTGCTGAAGTTATCCTAGTTTCTCTCTACATACATGCAAAACAGTTAAAATTGTAACATATTCTGGTCATATTTGCGGTTGAGTGGAAGCAAAAATGAGTCAAGTAATTGTCTGTAATTTTAATCCTCAAGGTAGCCTACAATACAACAAGATCTGTAAACAACTTAAAATACCAGTAGCCTACACATTCAAGGGAAAATGCAAAACGTGTGTCCTGATTTCGTGAGCATTTTAATAATGATTTTTAATAATTTAATAACGTGAGTTATTAATAATTGTTTTTGCGCAAGCGGTTTGAGTATTTATCTATCCACGGTTCACCAAAACTCTCCACTGCGCATGTGACGTCATTAAAATGTGAATGAAACCACCACGCATGCGGGTCCAGTACGTATTGGATCTGATCCAGTACGTCGTCATGCTACAGGCTGCAGTGAAGACTTCTTGAGTTTTTGCCTCAAAGTTTATGTGTTAGAAGCAGGAAAAATGGGCAAGTGTGAGGATTTGAGCGAGTTTGACAAGGGTCAAATTGTAATGGTTGTCATCTCCAAAACTGCAGCTCTTGTGGGGTGTTCCCAGTCTAAAGGTCAGTATCTATAAAAAGTAGTCCAAGGAAGGAACAGTGGTGAACCGACGACAGGGTCATGGGCGGCCAAGGCTCATTGATGCACGTGAAGCGAAGGCTGACCTGTGTGGTCCGATCAAACAGACGAGCTACTGTAGCTCAAATTTCTCAAGAAGTTAATGCTGGTTCTGATAGAAAGGTGTCAGAATACACAGTGCATCGCAGTTTGTTACGAATGGGGCTGCATAGCCGCAGACCAGTCAGTGTGCCCATGCTGACCCCTGTGCATTACCGAAAGCACTAACAGTGGACACGTGAGCATCAGAACTGGACCATGGAGCAGTGGAAGAAGGTGGTCTGGTCTGATGAATCACATTTTCTTTTACATCACATGGAAGGCAGAGTGCGTGTGCATCGCTTACCTGGGGAACACAGTCGGAAGGGGCAGTGTGATGCTTTGGGCAATGTTCTGCTGGAAAACCTTGGGCCCTGCCATCCATGTGGATGTTATTTTGACACGTACCACCTACCTAAGCATTGTTGCAGACCATGTACACCCTTTCATGGAAACAGTATTCGCTTGTGGCTGTGGCCTCTTTCAGCAGGATAATGCATCCTGCCACAAAGCAAAAATGATTCAGGAATGGTTTGAGTAGCACAACAATGAGTTTGAGGTGTTGACTTGGTCTCCAAATTCCCCAGATCTCAATCCAATCGAGCATCGGTGGGATGTGCTGAATAAACAAGCCTGATCAAAGTAGGCAACCCCTCGCAACTTACAGGACTCAAAGGATCTGCTGCTAACATCTTGGTGCCAGATACCACAGCACACCTTCAGGGGTCTAGTGGAGTCCATCCCTCGACGGGTCAGGGCTGTTTTGGCAGCAAAACGGGGACCAACACAATATTAGGAATCATACGGTCATAATGTTATGCCTGATCGGTGTATAAGAGTACACTATGGTGTAAATTATAGCATTATTTATTCGTCTACAATCTGGTTGTTGTCTCTTAAACAGAAACAGTGTTCTGTGTTTAATCTTATGCTTTAAACTGTATAGAACAGCTTGATTTCACTAAGAATCTTTACTCATGTCATCTACTGTTGGTGACTATTCATAATATGAGTAGCTTAATTTATGGCAGAGAATGCATGCTGCCTATTGTTAAAGCTATGTGGCTGCAGAAAAATCATTAATGGGGTACTTCACCGCTGGCAAAATGGGCTTTCAATAAAACTTGCCTGCCTATACAGAAAGGTGAAAAAAAATTTAATTGGTGCCTGACTAGAGAAAACAGAGAAAAAAGGCTGTTGTCTTCCTTAAGTATAGGAAAACTTCAATACCCAAATGCACTGGGCTAGTTGCTGTCCAAGGACAGTCCCACCAGTCTGCTATGGATACGCTTACCAGAGTCAAATACCCCCTTGTTTTAGTAGTAAATCCTATTTTGCAAACTTGTATCGATAATTATGTCAACTTTTATGTTTTAAAGGAGTAGGGTATTCCTGAAATCCTGGAGGCTGCAGTTTCGGGACTGCATTTCTAGTACCCTAGCTTTTGTGTAGGCCTATATGTATTAGCAGTTTATACTATTTTTTCAACATTGTTGAGTGTAATTTAAGTGTTTGTATACAAATCAGTTCATAGTATGTAGGCTAATGTAGCCTATAGGCTTCAACTGACTCCCATATATTACAGCATTAATTAAAGGTGCTCTAAGCGACATCACACGTTTTTTTAGGCCAAAACATTTTTTGTCACATACAGCAAACATCTCCTCACTATCCGCTAGCTGCCTGTCCCTGAACACACTGTAAAAGAATGCGGTCTCTGTAGTCCGCATAAGCTCCACAAACTGCAACCAAAACAAACTGGTGCAGTCTGGACCACGAAGCATAACAAACAGTGCTGCAGCCAATAGCCGACCAAATTATTTTGGGGGTGGAAATCATTCAAACCAGTGACAGGGGTGACATCGCTTAGAGCACCTTTAAGAGATTTATTTTCCTTGAGAACATTTGCCATGTACTATACCTGATATATCCCAAATATGTGATATTGAATCAAATCGAAATCGAATCAAATTGCAAGCTTGTGAATTGAAATCGAATCGAATTGAGAAATTTGTGTCAATACACTGCCCTACTATTTTATAGCACTTACTATTAAATTCTGTATTTTTGTTATTATTTTTCAGGAAGACTTAGTTGTTAAGTTGTAAAAATTTAGTTGATATACTGTATTATCCTAACCAACCCCTTACCCTTAAACACACCTGTTGGTAATATTTAACCTAATTTGTTTCAATAGGCTATATCAGCAACTTTTATTCTGGTTTTAAATTCGGTTTTCTTGTTTTCTGTTTGATATTTTAATTTATTAGCCGCAGCCCAGTGTGGTGCTTCACATCTGACTTGACACACTTAACAAAGTGTGGTAAACGGTAGAACAATTGCGCTAAAAACTAGTACATTAATGCATTTAAAAAAACAGTTTACAACATCCAGTAGCAACTGTTTTTGCACGGCTATATAATAATTGGAGACTGCTGACATATTAAAAGCCTCGCTATTATGTTAAAAGTAAGGTTGAAAGATCATTTAAAAAATGAATAATTACTGTTGGTCTAGTCTTTGCATCTTTGTTTGAGGTATTAATCAGGTCTCCTATGTTGGTGTAGAATTGCCTAAAAAAGAAGGTCCTAGAACTGCGATCCTGAAACTGCAGCCTCCAGTATTGCAGGAATATAATACTGGGAGTAAAGTAGACCAATTTTCAGTGATAAACCTACGCTTACTATAACTGTTATGTTAATAACCCTCTGTCGATCCAACTGTCTGTGGGTGGGTGGGGATACAACAAATTTACCATCTGTATTTTTCCGGCTAGCCCTGGAGCTTTCAAAAGGCTTTTGCTGACAAATTAATGTGAATTTCTTAGTCCAGTATAGAGTAAACATGGTTAATTTACATACACTACTGACATTGTAACAATATAAAGTGGGTTGAAAATCAGTCATGTTACACTTTAAGATTGATAGAAAGCATTCAAAATACTTTATAATGTATTAAGGGGGCATCTTCAGTCAGTTTGACACTTAACAAATCATTTAAAATAAGGGCAAATATGCATTTGCAGCTTTGATTCATAGTGGACATGTACACTTTGAATGTAAAAAATAAAATAAAAAAATTAATGTTCACAGTTTGGCTGTTAGCAAAGTCTGGAGACTGTGGGTTCATGCTGACACTTCCTCGTTCTGGAACCTCTACCAAATCCCATTAACTCTCTCTCTCTCTTTGCTCAGTATTAGTCACAAGTCAAAGATCAGCGGCCTGGCCATTCTCTCTAATTAACCCAGCATACACACACTCGCTCGTACACACACGCACAGCAGGTAGCAGCAAAGTGCTGGGATGTTGGGTCAGTTGAAAGTCCACAGAGCATTTAATTAAAACTTTCTGAGAATTCTGCCTAATGGCCACAGCTGCACAGAGTCCAGAGGCGGCTTCATTTGGCTGTCTGAGCCCGGGACGGGTCAGTGGCTCATGTTGTGACACTGCTTTAATCCACTGGACCTCCAGTCGTCTCAGTGGGCTTGACATCCCTCACCTGCAGTTTGCCCATGGAAAGGTTAAACTAAATGCCCACCATATTTGTTCTGGTATAGTTGTGTTGTAGGGGTAACCACCTGTCCTTATGAATGTCACTAAAATTAAACTGCTTGCACTTACAGTATGCAGTCATGTATGTGAACAAACTCAGACTGAAACTGTCTTTGTGACATGACGTGCATATATGTCTTAAGGCTCAATGAAGTGCTGTTGAGCAAAAATGCTGTTATTAGAACACTAGATGGCAGTGTTGCACACATGTGCTCTCACAGCTAAACCATTACTGTCATATTGTTAATGTAAACAAATGTTTGTGAATACCAGGCAAATTTAAGATACATATATTAGGGACACACACACACACTATTACATCATTGCTTTTATGTTATAATCTATATATGTGTTTTATTATTGTTTACATGTATGCATTTATAGTATATTATTGTAATGTTATTAAGTTGCTATTGATGCATTTGAGAGCACAATATAAAACATTGAAACAAAGACATTTTCTACATATTTGCATTAATTCGCTTACGGTGTCATAAATGTCCTTTATAAAAACTAAGATTATTATTGATGATATTTGTTTTTCTTCTTTTCTTTCTTTTTTTTTTTCCTTTTTGGTGGTAGACCAAGCATTATTATCTAGCTTTATATTTATGCTTAGAAAATGGCTTCTTGGAAATGGTTGTATTATAAAAGATCACACAAATCACCACCTTTCTGTTTTGAATGATTGATTTTGTCCAGACAAATGAATACACTGACAATGAAAAACACTGAAAATATTTAGCTTTTCTCATCACCTGAATCTTTTGATGCATTGTAAACCCTGGTCCTTTTGTCTGCGTGTGAGTATTCTATACCGCATGGCCACGGGGTTCTCACAAAATAAAAGAACCTGTAAATGGCTTGTGTTAATAGATATAACATTCATTCTACGTGTTAAAGTATATTTCAGCCGCTCTCATTAACACCAGCGTGCCTTAAAGGCTCTTTTCACACTCATTTGTTTTTATGAGTGAGTTTCACTAAACTCCTGCTGTGACGTGGAAACGAAACAGTTATTGGAATTTCATAATTTAAGTCATTAATGTCAGACAAATGGACAGAGAGAGAAAGAAGGAGAGAGACAAATTAGAGAATGCTTAAGGACTTCTTTTGTTGAAATAACATGAACTAATAAAATGTACTTTTATTGTCTATTTATTTATTAGGTGTGTTACACTCATGTAGCAGCACTGCTCAAGTTTTGTGGCCCAAATGTTTAGTTCTGACTCAAATACATAGATGTTTGAACTACAATAGCATGCTAACACCCAAGACCTTGGTATTCTTCTAGGTGCCTTTGCTTTCCTCTCCCTTGCATGGCTCCCTTGATCTCTTTCTTTTTCTCTCCATCCCTCTGTCTTTGTTTTTTGCTCTGTTGTCTCTGGCTCACAGTGTGCACAGTAGAGGTCAGATGAAGGGTTTTCAGGCCTATTCAGCTTGCTCAGGCCTGAGGTTTAAATAACACCCAGAGCCCAGTGACCCTACTCAGACTGCAGCTCAGCAGCCGATGGCTAGTACAGCTCTTTGTAATTCTCCAATACAAGTACAAACCCACCTCTACAGCCCTCTTTCATTGCCTCTTTTCGCATCTATAGGTTCTCGTCTTTTTTTATTACCTTATTCCGTGTCCTGAGGTGCTGCTTTTCCCCCCACCATATTCCATGTCATATGGTGAAGTGTGCCCCCCCCCCACACACACTTTTGTCCAGTAAGCAGCCAAAAAACACCCAAACCCCTTAGCAGTGCCATAGAAACCACCCAAGCACCTTAGCAACTGCATAGCAACACCCGGGCAACCACCCACAACATCCCAGCAACCTGCTGGTGTAACAAATAAAAAATACAAAAAATACCTAGTTTGCTCAGCCTGGCCATGTCTCTGCACAGCTATTTTAGCTGGGGGACTGGCACCAGATCCCTCTAAAACCGTAGACCAAATAAAACCAGAAAACCAGTTTATGGTTTAATGTGGTTTTTCAACAAAGTTTTCCTACAAAATTGTAAACATCATTCTTTATTCTTGATATAGCATGATATAGCTACTGTTAGTTAAAAAATATATATATTTTTTATAAATGTCATAATTGTGATTTAATTGATGTTTGCGCTTTGACTTTGAAGAGTACCGTTCCGGCAGCGCGTGGACTTCAGAAGATGCAGTCAATCACAGTTCTAATCGCAAGAAAGTGTGTCAAAATGACCGCTTTCAAACTGTAAATGTTTAGCTCATCCAAGAATTAAACTATCTGCATTTAATACCTCTCATGTTGTTTTCGCGCGTCACTCAGTCATTTGAACATCCGTGTTAAAAGTATTAGGAGGGTCCGCGATCTCTGGGTTGGTTGCCATGTTTCCTCGCGTTCTTCAACTAGCTCGCGTGACGCGTCACATGATTGGAAAGCTTAAGGTATCACACGTAATTGGAGGACGCTTACAGATAAAATTAAAGAATTTATCCTCAACTAAGGTTAACTTCAAATAATACTTATAGTAATTTATAAATGTGGTTGCATTGGATCTGGACAGGAAGGATAATTCTGGGAGTTGGAAGGGGTGTGTCGCAGCCCTAATAATAATCTTCATTAAACATCTATATAATTTAAAATTTTTGATAATATTTGTGGTTTTGGGAATTTTTGTTTTTGTTGTATTTTTGTACTAAATATCCACATTATTCTTTATCTCTCTCTAAATAACCTTTTTAGAATTTGAATTTGATTGTATAATGAGCGCACACATCTTCTTCCTTTTTTTATAATTTCTAAATTAGATTTTTTTCCAGGCATTTGAAAGATGAGAAGATAGACAGATCCTATGGTTATGTAGACAGTATAACTTTCATAATATCCTTCATAAAAACTGAGACTATTGATGATATTTGTGTTTTGGCAAAGAGTCTTGTATGTTTGGCATGTGTTTTTTTTTTGTGTGTGATTTTTTTTGCATGCAGCTAAAGACTCAGCATTACACTGTATCCGTTTATAAATAATCACAGTATCATTGATTGTATAATAAAAGATTGCACAGACCACCTCCTTATCTTATTATTTTGAATTAGTAATTTATTAAAAATATCCTAAGGTTGTGTCCTAAGGTTATGGACACTGTCTTAAAGACAATTAAGTGATGTGATTCTCTAGTGTCAAGGCATTTACCTCAATAATCCTGTTTTATCCATAAAAGTGGCTTTGAACTTGAAGTATTCATAGGCTGCAACATAGGCTGTAGAATTGCATGGAAACAGAGGCTGTATTTGAACATATGAAATACATGTATATGATGTGTGACATGAAAAAGCTCATGGCGCCCATACAGAGTGTGCTATGGTCAGCTACTTCAAAGCAGAAGAGACCTGCCAACACACACACACACACACACACACACACACACATGTTGTGTTTCCATGTTTTATGGGGACATTCCATAGGCGTAATGCATTTTATACTGTACAAACCGTATTTTCTATCCCCCTACACTGCCCCTGCCCCTAAACCTACCCATCACAGGAGACATGCTGCATTTTTACTTTTCAAAAAACATCACTTAGTGTGATTTATAAGATGTTTTCCTCATGGGGACCAAAAATGTCCCCACAAGGACAAAAATTTGGATATTGCCATCTTTGTGGGGACATTTTGTCCCCATACCGTAGGATTACCAGTCCACACACACACACACACACACACACACACACACACACACACACACACACACACACACACACACACACACACACACACACACACACACACACACACACACACACACACACACAGGAGAGCTGCCCTGAGGAGTCAGGCTGTCAGGACCAGCCAGCATGCATCTAATCCTCAATCCCTGTTTGAAATGCAGGGCCAGGGTCAAGGATTACAATAAACTCTGATTATCAAATAATTCATGCATTCTTATTCCAACAGAGTGCCCCATACCGCCACCCCTGAATATAGAGCTGGAGAAAGGAGACGGGGAGGGCCACATCAAAGAGGAGAGAGAAAGACTGAAGGAAGAAGAGAGACAAACAGATAGACTTGGGGCTTCTTTCCAAACTGACATGTTCCTTCAGGCCAAAGCACTGGCATCCTCACATCCCCAATCTCTTCCTGTATCTTGTCCTCAGATCCCACAGCAACCAGAGGCACACAACACAGAGAGTGCTATCTGTCAAATATCTGACACGTTCAGAAAAGAGGAGCTATGATAGAGGTATTTCATGCATGAGCATCTATGTGTGTGCGTGTTTGTGTATGCATGTGGCAACCAGGTGGAACATCACCTCCTCGTCGTGCAATCCCACAGGCTCCTCTGGGTGTCCTCGTCCCCTGTCCCCTGGCTGGACATTAGCATTCATAGAGCCAGTAGGCCGTGTCATTCTCCATGCCGCCTCCCATTGAGTTGTGCTGAGAGGTTCCAGCTGCTACCCCGCAGGTCACCCGCTCCGGCTCTTACTCAGACAGTTCAATGACCGCTGCAATATTTACGCAATAGATCACAATTATTACTGTAGTGTATTGATCGTATGCAGATGAGGCTAACCTTGTGCATGGATCAGTGAGGGAGGTTAGCGAGCGCTTCGCACCCTCCCTGCATGCTGAACGTGGGTTATCGCCTCCCAGTTTAGCTCTTCAAACACATTGACGCTGAAATCTCACATTTGTTCATGCAAACAGTGATTAAGATCTTTTAGGTCAGGGCGCATTGTTTCTGCTTAATATTTATATTGCTCAGTATCTCTTAGATCATAATAGAGGGAGATTGTTATCAGTGCATGCTTCTGTAGCTCTTGTTTTTTTGTTTTTTTTTTAACTTTGCCTTTAACAACTTTTGCATTAGAGGTGGCAGGACCATGTACCATGTTACAGGGATTATAATAGATGGTAACAATGGTAGATTGATATATAATGATACTGAATAATTACATTCAGGGTTGTGGAAAACCTGTTTTTTAAATGATTTTGATAAATCTGTTAAAAAAAATTCCAAGACTAGTGATGTCAGATTTTTCAGCAAATTAATATTATGAGCCAGTTATTTTTAGTGAATCGAATACAGTGTCGAATACAGTACTAGATAAGATCAATTCTTGAGCTAATGATTCATATACGTTTTTTTTAGATAATCACATATACTGTACAGGATGACTAGTGAATCCAGACTCTTAAGCTTTTAATGTATACAAATTCAGAAGCATGCCATACAACATATGAAGTCAAATTTCAAGCTAATGTCTTAAATGAACCAGGATGTGTGTGTGTGTGTGTGCGTGCGTGCGTGCGTGTGTGTGTGTGTGTGTGCGTGTCCTTGTTTTTATTACATTATGGGGACCCATAAAAATGTCCCCATAAGGATAGTAAAACCTGAGCCAGCGGTCCCCACTTTTCAAAAGGCTTATAAATCACACAGGATGAGTTTTTTTGAGAAAGTAAAAATGCATAATGTTTCCTGTGGGTAGGTTTGGGGCATGGGCACTGTAGGGGGATAGAATGTACAGTTAAAAACCATTACGTCCCCACAAAGATAGTGAACCAGACGACGTGTGTGTGTGTGTGTGTGTGTGTGTGTGTGTGTGTGTGCGCGTGCGTGCGTGCGTGCGTGCGTGTGTGTCAAAAGCATGTGACCAGTGAAGTTTGATTCCCCACTGGTAACTTTTTTAATTCTTGGATATTTTACATGGTATGTTTTACAAATGGTATTACTGTGGAACTTGTCCAGAAAACTTTTTTTTTTTTTTTTTGTGGGAAAAACCTTACCTTCGGTTTCTTCATACATTTAGTCATTTAACAGGCATTGTTGTTTTTTGTAAATGAGCTCCACTAGTGTAAAATATCTTTTGGCTCTAAGTGGCTCTGTGGTAAGTCGCAGTGGATCTGGCAGTGTGAGAGAAGTTGATTTCCTGTCAGTGCTGTTCTCAGCAGATGCCTGGCTGAGAGGGCACAGGCAGTGGGAACAACACTCCATCTCTACTGCCATGGCACTGGGCACTGTCTGCCACCAATGTCCCCTGCCCACTTCAATCAATCACTCAGCCATTTGATACCATTCCCCTTTGTTTTGTGTGGCCCACCATCTTGAAGTCAAGACTTTTATGTCCTAGACCTGTGCTTCATTGTCCTCTGTTCAAAGCATGGATAAAACAGAATCTCTTAACTGCTTCTATTGACAGAAAGTTCGCAATAATGATTTTGCGATTTCTGTGTTAGCTGTAGTGGCACCATAGACCTTAGTCAGAATAGATAAAATTTCATTTGACAAGAACAAAATCATGGCTATATGTGTGTTTCTAAAAGGTTTTCACAGCAAAGCTATAGGAGAACCGTTTTGGCCATTTTTTGGGAAACATTTTTAGTACCATAAAGAACATTGTATGAGAAAACTGACATTATTATTGTCCACATAACACAGGAAAGGTTTCGATGGAACCATATTTACATCAAGGGGTACTTTACATTAATTCATCATAATAAATGTAATTATTTGTTTGTAGTTAATGCTACCAAAAAATGATAATAATTGTGATTGTTTCAATGTTTTTAAGGCAAAACAGCTGTTTAAAGGATGTTCACTTTAAAATGGACTCACCCCCATCTCATCCAAGATGTTCATGTCTTTCTTTCTTCAGACTAAAAGAAATTACATTTTTTAGAAAAAAATTCCAGGATTTTTCTCCATATAATGTACTTCAATGGCAACCAAAAGTTTAAAGTCCAAATCAATGCAGTTTCAACTGGTCTCAAAGGGCTTTGCACAATCCCAGCTGAGAAACAGGGTTTTATCTAGCGAAACCATCGGCCATTTTCAACAAAAAAAAACATTTATATACTTTTTAACCTCAAATGCACAACTTTGGTGTCGTTCTTCTTCATGGCGTTTGACGTCATCACATTGGAATGGTCACAGACATGACGGATGTGGAAGTACTGACATACTAATCCTTCAAGTTGTATCAATTTGTATGCATAACATTCATAGAAAAAGATATGTGCATATACCTTACAAGTGTATATAACTGGAAAGAGGTTGATTTTCTGCAACATTTTGCTTGATTAATTACAATATGAAATCCGGTATTATAATAAGTTTAAATGATGCAGTTGGGTGTCAAAGGGTACCGAATAAAACATTGAAAAGGCATCTTTCCTCAAATGTTCAGTGGACAAAAAAACATCAGCCTCGTCATCATTCATGTCAGAATAAATATGCAATCTGTATCAGATATCATTTTTTAGAGCAACAGTCATCAGCATTCACATAGAGTACAAAAGTTTTGACCCTACAGTATAACATTAATGATTGAGTCTAATCATATAATATTACTGTTCAAGGCGACTTGTCAATTTGTCAGCTTTTGTGCAGGAGGAAACTTGCGTATAGCTCCATCAATAAATCTCCAACCAAGTGGATTCACATCAAAGCATGAAATGGATTATGTTCATCAGGTGGAGAAAAATATTTATTTTCTTTTTATGTTAAGTCAACACTAGCAAGCTTTATGCTCTAATCATTTCAGAACTCTCTCTCACATGTGAAAAACACTTCCCCGTTTTCTCTCTATAAATGCACACTGCTCGTGACAGATCCTTTATATGTTAGAGTGGGATGATACCACATCTGACACTGTTTTCAATGGACCTGAAAGACTGATGAGAGGTGCTTGTTTGAACAAAAGTCCACTTGAGAGAATTTCCTGTTTTGTGGAGCCGCCCACTCAAAAGCCTCCATTAAAGCAGGAAATATGTATCTGTTGTTAGGTTGAATGGCATGAAATACAAATTTAGTAGCTTTTCTGGAGTATCATAACTGAAGGAGGAATGTGGAGCAAGGAGGTCCAGGTGTTCAGCAAAGCACTGCATGTGTGTCCAGGTGCATTTGTTTGTCTTTAAGTATGCTCAGAGAACCATATCCATTAGCGTGATACTCTCATATCCTCCTGTATGATTTCCCTGGAAATCATCTGAGCCACCCAAGACAAAAGGAGACCTCAAAACACTGCTGCCTATCTCCACCACATGTCATTATTAATCAAAGTGAATTAAAAGGCATGCCAGCAGCTATGATTTATGAATATATTACAGGGCTAATTGGAATTCTGTAGATCATGTTTGTTATAAAACATCCCCATGGACGACTATTGCTTCAAAAATTGTATAACCACATGTGAGAACATTTTAAGAATCTGTCACTGAAAATCCTATAATGATTGACCACTAATTTGAGCACTCATTTCTGTTTTTTTATTGGGTATATGTGATAGCCATGCTGACAAAAGGCATGTTTTTAACCAGTCTAAAATATTGTTCTGGATTTGGCTCATTTGAGCTGGTCTAAGTGGTTTCCAAGCCTTACCACCTGGTCTTCAGCTAGTTAGCTAATCTCTTAGTCTGACCTGTGGAATTGTGCAAATCATGTCTTAACTCTTAAGCGCATGAATGTTTATCCAACCATTATTACATATTCGGGTCTTTAGCGATTACAGAAGGATAAAATAAAGCATATTTTGTTACCTTTTGGATCTTGGAAAGGTTCAGTTTGAGCAGATGTTTTAAACCATCTTCACTGTCCCCGTCAGAGCTTATTTCGCAGTACATCCAGCATCTGGCTCATGCTTGCGATCTCAAAATTGTCAACTATCATTTTCAAAATCTTCAAAATCAATATTTTGATCGCTTGTAAGAACTCAACAGAACAAAGTATATAACTGGCCTGGTGGTTTTTGAATATTTGACTGCAAAAATCCTACATAGTGTACCTTTAAAGAAGGGTGCTCGTGAGCGCCCCCTTTGTGGCTGCTATGCGGTCTCGATGCACACTTCAGCTGAGCCTGCAAGTTCGCAAGCTACGCAGAGGACTTCTACCCAGCAGTCAAAGCGGCATCACGCCGGGTAAAGTGCGGACTCAGAGGAAGACCGTGAGGGTTTAGGGTGCCATTTGGGACAGGGCCAAAGATTCAATTGTTGTGCAGAAAAAATATACTTACACTGTTACACAACAGTGTAAGTATATTTAGCGACCCTATACATTTTTTACAAAAAAACGAATGGGAAAATTCTCTTAAAAAATGCTCTTATATTAATTATTTCTTGTCATATTGTTTATAATGTATTTATTGAGGAATACTAAGAAGGTTGATGTCTAACTTTAAAAATAGAAAGAGGAGGGGGTAGTGAATGATGTCCCGGGTCACTAAAGTCGCAAGGTATGCGTTTAAGGGTTAAACCTGGAAGAAGAAGAAAAAAACATCTCAACCTAACTAGTTATCAGACATTTTAGGGGAAAATGCCAAGTTTAAGATACAGATACCAAAAGTGTCTAATTAAGAGATGCATAAAATGCAAAGAACCGATCATTGAAAACCATTCAATATCTATAGATGCTATGACCCTGATAACTCTCATGAAAACACACACTCCTTTAGCTGGTGTAAACTGGTCTAGAATAGATTATCTCAGCCTGGCCAAACTGGTGTTCAGCTGGACTAACAAGCAAACCAAGCAGTGTTATTTTAATATTATTTAGTATTTATTGATATTTTAAATTAGCTTTAAACAGTTTAGTAATTTTGTTACTGTATGTGCTTTATATGTTTTGCAATATTTCAATTTAACTTTTATTTTTATTTCAGTTCAAAGTTTATTAATTTTAGCTTAAACTTAAACTTTTTCATTTTTCATTTTTTTCAACTTTATTTAAGTTTTAACAGTTTTGATAGTTTCCGTTAACAACAACAACAACAACAATATTGATTTTAGGCTTGTACAAAGTTGTACAAATGATGCCAAAGTGAAGAAAAAGAGACATACCATCTAGACAAGACTCCTTTGTAACAGATGAAGAGACACTGTTCCTTTTCTGCACTCCACTTACAGTATTGTTGTAGGTTCATCTCTGATCTAAATGCAGTGGCTCTTGGCGAAATCAAATCACAAGGTCTGTTTTGATTTGGATTATTTCTTCTCTTGTATACCATTCTCATACCCAGAAAGAAACAAAATAAGTGAAAAGGAAACATGCACTGATTGTGATGTAGGTTATTAGCTCATCGTTATTTTTATAAGTATCATTCACCTGTAATGTATAACAGTGGCAGAAATCCTCAAGAACAAAAACAATCCATATGCTGCTATGGTAATTTTGTGGAATCCACTAAATTGCACACTGACTTCATGACTAGATACAAACAGGCACGTCCACTCTGGGAAGGGAGGGGTCAGAGCAATGAGTGTACAGTATATAGAGAGACATCTTTTGGGGTATAAAAAATTACAGTGGACCGAGGCGGTGACAGAGCACTGACAGCACTGAAGAATGGTGATCTGATAAGAGATGGAAGGCTGAGGAATGGGTCAGTGGAAGAGAGGGGCAGGTGGAACGCCTGATGAACGGTATTAATCCCTTTCTTGCTGGCCGTTATCCTTCATGCCGCTCTGGTCAGGAAGTGCAGCCGAATTCAGTCTCGAGTGAAGGGGGGAGTTCACACTGTAGCTGCCGTCGAAGTTTCTCTTTGAGATGAAAAGGGAATAGTGGACAGCATTTATTGCACATCAACTGAAATATCTTAGGTCTTTTATTATTTAATACTTATGATTTTGGCATACAACTCATGAAAACCCAAAATTCCTATCTCAAAAAATTAGCATATCATGAAAAGGTTCTCTAAACGAGCTAATAACCTAATCATCTGAATCAACTAATTAACTCTAAACACCTGCAAAAGATTCCTGAGGCTTTTAAAAACTCCCAGCCTGGTTCATTACTCAAAACCGCAATTATGGGTAAGACTGCCGACCTGACTGCTGTCCAGAAGGCCATCATTGACACCCTCAAGCGAGAGGGTAAGACACAGAAATACATTTCTGAACAAATAGGCTGTTCCCAGAGTGCTGTATCAAGGCACCTCAGTGGGAAGTCTGTGGGAAGGAAAAAGTGTGGCAAAAAAACGCTGCACAACGAGAAGAGGTGACCGGACCCTGAGGAAGATTGTGGAGAAGGACCGATTCCAGACCTTGGGGGACCTGCGGAAGCAGTGGACTGAGTCTGGAGTAGAAACATCCAGAGCCACCGTGCACAGGCATGTGCAGGAAATGGGCTACAGGTGCCGCATTCCCCAGGTCAAGCCACTTTTGAACCAGAAACAGCGGCAGAAGCGCCTGACCTGGGCTACAGAGAAGCAGCACTGGACTGTCGCTCAAATTTTGCATGTCATTTGGAAATCAAGGTGCCAGAGTCTGGAGGAAGACTGGGGAGGAGGAAATTCCAAGATACCTGAAGTCCAGTGTCAAGTACCCACAGTCAGTGATGGTCTGGGGTGCCATGTCAGCTGCTGGTGTTGGTCCACTGTGTTTTATCAAGGGCAGGGTCAATGCAGCTAGCTATCAGGAGATTTTGGAGCACTTCATGCTTCCATCTGCTGAAAAGTTTAATGGAGATGAAGATTTCGTTTTTCAGTACAACCTGGCACCTGCTCACAGTGCCAAAACCACTGGTAAATGGTTTACTGACCATGGTATTACTGTGCTCAATTGGCCTGCCAACTCTCCTGACCTGAACCCCATAGAGAATCTGTGGGATATTGTGAAGAGAAAGTTGAGAGACACAAGACCCAACACTCTGGATGAGCTTAAGGCCACTATCGAAGCATCCTGGGCCTCCATAACACCTCAGCAGTGCCACAGGCTGATCGCCTCCATGCCACGCTGCATTGAAGCAGTCATTTCTGCAAAAGGATTCCCGACCAAGGATTGAGTGCATAACTGAACATAATTATTTGAAGGTTTACTTTTTTTGTATTAGACATTTAGGCATTTAGCAGACGCTTTTATCCAAAGCGACTTACAACATAGGAGTACAGGAAGCGATCGGTCATGAATAGGCGCAAAACGCAAAAAGTGCCTTAAATACCAAGTTTTGGATATTACATAGAACAAGCTTAAGCTTGAATAAGGAAGGAATAAAAGAGAAGAGTATTTTTTATTTATTTTTTTATTTTTTTATGATAAGTGTTCACGGAAGAGATGAGTTTTTAGCTGTCTTTTGAATGATGACAGTGATTCTGCCATCCGGATGGAGGTAGGAAGATTGTTCCACCAGCCAGGAACGGTGAATGAAAAAGTTCTGGAGAGGGATTTCATGCCTCTCTGTGATGGTACCATAAGCCTACTCTCCTTACCTGAGCGAAGGCTTCTGGTAGGGGTGTAGACTCGTAGGAGCGAGTCGAAATATGCTGGTGCCGAGCCTGTGGTGGATCCATAAGCGAGTGATTAAAAACACTTTTCTTTTAGTGGTCGGATGAAATATGCTAATTTTTTTAGATTTTAGGTTTTCATGAGCTGTATGCCAAAATCATCAGTATTAAAACAATAAAAGACCTGAAATATTTCAGTTGGTGTGCAATGAATCTAAAATATATGAAATTTTAATGTTTATCATTACATTATGGAAAATAATGAACTTTTATCACAATATGCAATTTTTTTTAGAATGACCTGTATAGTAACATTGTTAAGTGGGTCAGTGCAGTTGTATTAGAAAAATTCAAAGACACTTTGGATTCCCTTTTGAGGGAGCTTTTATGCTGCGTCAGCTGTTGACGCTATGGGGACATTCAGTGGCTGACACAGTGCATTGCAAGGTGCTCCCCATCATATAAGAAGGGCTCCTGAGAACACATCATCAGCTTCTTTTTCTTCAGGAAGCCGCTTGTTTGTGTGCTGCGTGAAGATAACAGTGTGCGTGAAAGAAAGGACAGAAGGTAAGCAGAATATGGCGAGCAGACAGTTCAAACACTGTGTTCCTCCATGCCCTCCTTTCTTTAATGTCTGGCGATGGTCAAAATCTGCTCTCGACTGGCTCTCTTCATGAGTGTAGAGAGTAAGGCCACTGAGCCCTGCGGCTCTAGCCCTGTGTTTGCTGAAGCAGGGTGCGATCGGAAGGAAACGTCTTGGGGTTATGTATGTAACGGTTCCCTGAGGAGGGAACTAGAAGCTGCATCAGGCATTGTCGCAACGTAGAAGTTCCGTTCTCAGGGTTCTACTCAATCCACTTGTCTTTATTTTTTAATTTTATTTTTTTAATTTAATATTTAGCTGTGGGGATTTTCAATAACTCTTTCTGCCAGTTACATGGTTTCACCAGTAGGTGGCAACAAGTGACCAGTCAGTCATTAATTCATTCACTCACCCGACTCATTCAAACACATGGATTCATTCCGGAAAAAAACAGGATGCTTCTCAATTCTTAAATTGATGCTTCCTCATTTTCTCCTTCATCCTCCATCATCCAGCCAGTGTCCTATGCAGAAGTCTTTCTTGTTGAACCCCCCCCCCACACACACACACACAACACAATAATTTTTATTTTTATTTATATTTTTACCTATAAATAAATCATACATCTCACGTATTTCAACAGGGCATTCTTGCTTTATGATTTTTATGAATTTCTTAAGTAACCAAAATTCAACAACATAACTACAGATCCCTTGAGCGCAAATAATGACAATTTCAAGAGAGACTTGAGTGATCAAGAATATTCCAATATACAACAGTTTTCCTTTGATTCCTCTATCCTCATTTTCTTTCCTTGCATCCTTCCCTCACATACGGGGGTGGAGCTGAGACACAAGGAAACAAGGATGCACAAATAAAAAAAAAGCAATGTCTTTTTTGTGAGTGAATCATTTGCTCACCCGATTGATTTATTGATTTGCTCAACCTATTCATTCACAACACTGATTCATTCATGAATGCCACTGTGTTGTAGGATACATGTTCTGTTGTGGCTTTGTTTGGATATTTTTGTTGAAGTAATTGCCAATAGAAGTAATTGCCAATAGCTTATTGTGCCAAATATGTGAGTTAGCCTTAGAACTTTTCCATAGTGTTTACTTTCTACACCTTCTTTTGAAGACTTGTTAGTAATAGCAGCCAATCATTTTTACATAATTGGTGTCATCAGGTCATGTCTGTGTGTGATGGTAGAGCAAGAAATTAATGGCAAATAATTGCAGACTTTGTGGCAAAATAGCAGCCCTTGCTGATGCAACCTTTAAGTAGCCTATCTGTGCACAAACAGTGTTGCTAAAGGGCTGAGTAGAGAAATTTATGTGAACAAGCCTTAGATAAGATAAAAGCGTGTTCCCATATATATGGAACGTCACAGAGCTGCCGCAAAATGACATTATTCATAAGGTAGCCCAACTGCGTAACAGCAATTAGTGATTCGTTCAACTTTTACCTTTGTGGTAAAGGGGCCTGATTCACAGCTGCTGAACTCTTCATCAGTCACTGCGATGCATTCTAAGAATCAATTAAGGAGGAAAACAAGAACACTGCCTGTGACCTTTCAGATGGGGAAATTAAAAGAGCAATTCTTGCTTGTGGGAAAAGAATTAAAATGTTCTTTCTCACCTTGAGTGGCAATGCTTACCCTTTAATTAAACGTACATAAAGTGTTAGCAGCCCGTGTTTATCTGGTGCTTCTAATAAATGAACAACTTCATTTTCTCTCCATCGCATGTGTGACTGACTGTACAGCGTGAGTTGTAATAAACTGTTTTCCCATTCTGTCATTCCCTACCTAGATCAGTATAATCTGTTGAGCTGAATAATATGTATTTTAATTTTAACTGAACTGAAATATTCTTTGTATTTGTCAAATTAATGTCAAGCTTTGTCGCCATGTAGTCTCAGACTCGAGCAAAGGATGGGACTCGCCAGGTAAAAATATCGACTTTACGATTAATCATGATCTTTATTTGAACAATCTAGATTCTTAAAATCCCAAGATCGATTTTTTTACTCGATGGTAGAGTTTCCAACAAGGCTGTATACCACGAAATATTGGCAAGAAAATACGTCTTTCTATTGAGTTAAGTTCAGTTTTATTGAGCAGTGCAGTCTGATTCACTAATAACTGGCTCTTTAAACCAGTTCTTTTTAGTGAATCAAAAATCTGTTGTGCAACCCATGTAGTCCGATATGTGAACAAATGATTTGTTTAAATCTGTTCTTTTTAGTGAATCAACAGCACAATGTGCAAAGTTTTACACAGTTTTTGGCTGTCAACTAAGCAGTTTGGTTGCATAATCTGGATGTTGCATTTTATTAATCTTGATTTCTCAAAATGTGCTTGTATGGGTGAAAGTGAATGGCAAATGTCAGGATTTTTCACTAAATAATAATTTCAGTTGGAGTTTGGTTTTACAAAACCCTATCTTATGCCCTCGGAACACTTGGAAAATACAACAGTTGCATGGGATCTTTCTGTGATACTTTTGCATTGTAGCTTTAAGTTGGTTACTATTCACATAAGTGTGAGCAGGACTTTTTTTTGTTGTTGCTCCTTCTGTGGCCTAATAAAGGTCATACGGCATTATAACAATACCAGGGTGAGTTCATTTTTTTAATCCTTTTACATTTTGTGGTAATTTTCTAAAATGAACATTATAATTGAAATTTGTTGAAATGATTCAGAATCGAGTAGAATCAAAAGCTTGGAATTGATCCGAATCAGAAAAATCTGCTCACGCAGGAAAGATGCAGGAATCACTTCCTTTCCCTATCAGAGCCCTGATATCATTAACAGCCTGATGGGCAGATAAGGATGGTAACACAGTTTTCTTTCAAATATAGAGCTGATTTAAAACAAATCAACTCCTTTCTCTCTCCTCAAATGCAAAACATCCCCGCGACCTCTTCCAGCCTGGATTAGTTCTACTATATTTGGGTGTTTAGCCTGCTGTGCTGCTGGGTAGAGGCGGGAAGTGGGCGGAGGAGGTGAAGCCGATATATCTGGTTCTGTTCTCACTTTTTTTTGGGAGCTCTCTGAGGAGAGGAAGGTGTGAACAAACACCATCGGAAATGCAGGCGTACGGAGATTAAGGAGGATTCTTGCTCTCGTCTTAAGCATTAGCGATTTACTACGCATTCAGTGATGAATATCCAATCATGAAAAAATAATACTGGAATGAAAATACAATGTGGATAATACCCAAGAAAAAAATTTGAAAAACAGAGAAATAGATCTTTGTGTTTCTTTTTACTTCAAGGTCTAAATTACCATTCCCTGTTTCATAGCCGGCTGTGGACCACAGACTTCCTCTACCCGCTGTATATTTTGAAGGTGAGAGAGTTTCTCAAACATATCTACACTATACAGTGACAACAGCTAATGATTTGTGAGCCAACAATCTGAAATCCCATCAGTCTGCGGGGCTACCCTTAAAACCTAGTGTTGGCAGGCCGCTGTAATTCCAAGCAGAGACGCTATTCCATTCTCTCTCTCTCTCTCTTTCTCTATCTCACCCTCTCGCTTTTTCAACAGCTACTGTTTTTTCTTGCTGTCTCTCAGCCTCTACCTCTCTCTTTCTCCTGTAATTTCTTCAGGTCTGGAATCTAATGCACCCGTAGAACGACAAGTTTATTATCACCAGAACACAGAGAGCTTTTCCTCTGCCATGTTTATCTGACCCATTCCCAAAATTTCAGTGGCAGCCAATCTATCAGTTTATCACTGCTACTTCATCACCGTCACTCCTGGCAGCTAAATACAAGCTCCAAATCCGCTGCTACACACATCTGCGCCATTGTAAAGCTGACGTGTGGCAGGCTTGGTAAACAGGGTTGCCTGGGGCCAAGCACAATAAAGCTCTGGTTTCTCACGGAGCCCGGCTCGCTGGTCTCTGCAGAGACCACAGCTCAGCCACCACACATGAGCGCAGGGACCTGGAAGTACACCTGCACACATGTACACACACATGGCAGCGACTCGCAGTTAATGCGTCAGCTTGAAATCCCACTGCATATCTCTTTTGGTTGTGTTTTTGCTAATTGCATTTGCCACCTGACTCACATCAAACTACGGAGCCTTTGAAGTGACATTTGAAGTGATTTTTTTTTTTTCATATCCACAAGAATGTCTAGATGTTTACAAAAAATGTTGCCATTCCCATGATACCAATTGTATATCTGTTTTTTGTAAACATCTGAAAGTTGTTTTGGATAAAAGCATCTGAGTCAATAACAAAGTTTTTGCATGTTGGTTGGATGGATGGTGATTTTGTTGGTCACACTACAATGACTTTGCTTCCATGCTTAATACTTTAAAAACTTATGTTTGCAAAATCAGTTACTATATACACTCACCTAAAGGATTATTAGGAACACCATATTAATACTGTGTTTGACACCCTTTCGCCTTCAGAACTGCCTTAATTCTACGTGGCATTGATTTAACAAGGTGCTGAAAGCATTCTTTAGAAATGTTGGCCCATATTGATAGGATAGCATCTTGCAGTTGATGGAGATTTGTGGGATGCACATCCAGGGCACGAAGCTCCCATTCCACCACATCCCAAAGATGCTCTATTGGGTTGAGATCTGGTGACTGTGGGGGCCATTTTAGTACAGTGAACTCATTGTCATGTTCAAGAAACCAATTTGAAATGATTCGAGCTTTGTGACATGGTGTATTATCCTGCTGGAAGTAGCCATCAGAGGATGGGTACATGGTGGTCATAAAAGGATGGACATGGTCAGAAACAATGCTCAGGTAGGCCGTGGCATTTAAACAATGCCCAATTGGCACTAAGGGGCCTAAAGTGTGCCAAGAAAACATCCCCCACACCATTACACCACCACCACCACCAGCCTGCACAGTGGTAACAAGGCATGATGGATCCATGTTCTCATTCTGTTTACGCCAAATTCTGACTCTACCATCTGAATATCTCAACAGAAATCAAGGCTCATCAGACTAGGCAACATTTTTCCAGTCTTCAACTCTCCAATTTTGGTGAGCTTGTGCAAATTGTAGTATTTGTAGTGGAGATGAGTGGTACCCGGTGGGTTCTTCTGCTGTTGTAGCCCATCCGCCTCAAGTTTGTGCGTGTTGTGGCTTCACAAATGCTTTGCTCCATACCTCGGTTGTAATGAGTGGTTATTTCAGTCAAAGTTGCTCTTCTATCAGCTTGAATCAGTCGGCCTATTCTCCTCTGACCTCTAGCATCAACAAGGCATTTTCGCCCACAGGACTGCCGCATACTGGATGTTTTTCCCTTTTCACACCATTCTTTGTAAACCCTAGAAATGGTTGTGTGTGAAAATCCCAGTAACTGAGCAGATTGTGAAATACTCAGACCGGCCCGTCTGGCACCAACAACCATGCCACGCTCAAAATTGCTTAATTCACCTTTCTTTCCCATTCTGACATTCAGTTTGGAGTTCAGGAGATTGTCTTGACCAGGACCACACCCCTAAATGCATTGAAGCAACTGCCATATGATTGGTTGATTAGATAATTGCATTAATGAGAAATTGAACAGGTGTTCCTAATAATCCTTTAGGTAAGTGTGTGTATATATATATATGGAATTTTATATATATATGGAATTTTATATATATGCATTTAATTAAGGTTTAATTTGTTAAAATTAGTTAACTACATTAGTTAACATGAAAAATCATTTATATTCACCTTTATATTCACCATTAACCATCCACTCTTTGTCTGGTCTGGTCGCAGTCAACACTGCTCAACACCTCAAAGATGCCTTCACGACTGCTCCAATCCTGGTCCACCCCAATCCTGAGCTCCCATTCGTGGTCGAAGTCGATGCTGCTATTACCGGGGTTGGAGTGGTGCTATCCCAGCGGCAGGGAGAGCATCATCGACTCCATCCATGCACCTTCTACTCTAAGAAGTTGTCCCTGGCGGAGCAGAACTTCGACATCGGAAATCGTGAGTTGCTTGCAATCAAACTCGCCTTGGAGGAATGGAGACATTGACTGGAGGAGCTCAGGATCATTTCGAGGTAATCACTGATCAAAAACCTAGAGTATCTCCAAGAAGCTAAGCGGCTCAATCTTCGACTAGCCCATTGGCCACTCTTCTTCACCCAGTTAGATTTTTACCGTTACCTACCGACCTGGAATTGCAAAGCAGATGCCCTGTCCCGTCTGTATCATCCTGAACCTGACTCCAGTCCTCCTGAACCTGTTCTCCCTCCCACCATGGTGGTTAGCCCTATTCAATGGTCCCTCAGCGATAAAGCGGTTATACGCACAGCCTACCGTCTGTCGCTCATTGACTCAGCACATACCTCTCCAGGCTCTGGACACCCAGGCAGCCAGCGAACCCTCTCACTCTTACAAAATCGCTACTGGAGGCCCAGGATATCTCCCAGTAAGTCAAGAGGTGCTCAGTCTGTGCCATCTCCAACCCAAATAAGCTGCTGGAAGGAAAATTGGTACTTCTGGCGAAATGGGAGTGGATTTCATGACTGATCTTCCTCCATCAAACCATCACACATGTATATTCGTCATTGTTGACCAAGGCCTGTAAACTGATCCCTATCAAGGGTCTACCCACCGCATTTGAATCTGCAGAACTCTTGTTTGACCAAGTATTCCGTCAAATTGGCTTACCAGAAGACATAGTCTCAGACTTAGGTCCCCAGTTAATCTCCCGAGTGTGGAAGGTCTTCTTCCAACTCCTGGGCGTCTTAGTAAGTCTATCTTCCTGGTACCTAAGCACAAGATCCAGTAGATCGGGAGATACCTGCTGTCATACTCCCACCAGCACCAAGACCTCAGCACAGTTGTACCTCCAGCGGGCAGTGCGGAGACACCAATGCCAAGCGGATGTCCGAAGAGCTAACGCCACACAGTAACCGCCAGGACAAAGAGTTTGGCTCTCCACCCGCAACATCCGTCTCTGCCCTGCCGTAAGCTGAGTCCCCGCTATATAGGTCCCTTCACTGTGCAGAGGCAGGTCAACGAAGTCACCATCAGACTCCTTATATCTGAACCTACCTGTGATCATCTCATCTCATCTCCTGTCTTCGGTCCGTCTTCCTGGTTCCCGATCTCCTGTCTGGGTGTTCAATCGTCACCTGCACAGATATTCCACTTGAGTCTTCACCAGCTAAGTGACCACCTTCATTTAGCAAGTCACCATCCGCTTCCCATTGCCTCGTTCCCGCTATTCCACCATCACTCTGCTTAAATAAACAGTTTACACTTACCTGCCTGTCTGTTTATTTCTGTGTTGTGACAGATATTAGGACAGTTGTATGACTCTAACTTATTTTGAAAAAATTGTCATAAATTATTAAATGAAAAACTTAAATCAATTATTTAAAAATGTCTTACATTAACTTATGCATTAACAACCAAGGGCATAGTTTTACTGGTAAAAGTTTACAATAAGGTTTCATTAGTTAACATTAGTTAACTACATTAGTTAAATTGAACTAATAATGAACTGCACTTATTAATCATTTATTAATCTTTGTTAATGTTAATTTCAACATTTACTAATACATTATTAAAATCAAAAGTTGTATTGGTTAACATTAATGCACAGTGAATTAACATGAACAAACAGTGAACAGCTGTATTTTTATTAACTAATGCTAACAAAGATTAAAGCTGCAGTCCTTCTGTAGTATTTAATTCACAGAATTTGTATAATGAGAGAGTACATTATAAATATTTGGACTATTTTAGTCCGGTCTGAGTCGAACTGCTGCGAAGTAGCCCAGTACCTGCGTGACTCGTCATAGTTTATTAGCCTCTACAGCGCCATGTTACAAACTGCTGCTTTAACAAATATAGTAACAAATGTATTGCTCATCATGTTAGTTAATACATTAACTAGTGTTAACATATTAAACCTTATTGTAAAGTGTTACCGTTTTACTTTTCAGACATTGCACCAAACTTTGAACACAACACGCCTAACCTACCATAGCCAAACCTGCAAGTGTACAGAATAAAAACACGGTAAAAGAGAGAGAGAGAATGGCTGGCGGTGCCACAGATGTCTGTAGTTGAGTAAGAAGCAGTGGTGGCAGAGCTGCCAGACAGTGGCTAAGTGATTAGGGAGCTCTGTGTTAACCCCGCGCCATATTTAGCATCGGTGGGGTGCCGGGACGGGTGCACACCTCCAGGGCCCTGCCAGATGTTAGGAGCTGCTGTGGCACGCATGGAGAAGCATGGCGGCAGCAGTCAGCACAGCAAGCCTACGATCAGATAGGAATGAAAGCGTGTCCCCCCTGCAAACTCATCTCTTCCTCTTACACACACACACACATTATCACTCTCTTTCTCTCTTTCGGAGATGCTACCAGCAGATGCTACGCTAACAAGTGCCCCCCCGTTCGTTCAACATTAGTCATCTCTTTCTCCTGCATCCACCTTGCTGGGACGCTCTGCCGGGGGGTGACCAAGATAAAGTTTTGACTGGCAGGACCATTTGTTTTAATCAGGTGTTTGCAGACACTTGCCTGACCTCCATTAGTTGAAATTTTAATTGAAATTAACCCCCACTACTACCCCAATTAACCCACTCCCCCAGCACACACGCATGCCACACTCCTGGCATCTGTTCCCGGGGAACCGGGGCAAAGGGAGAGAGAGAACCGCAAGGCTGCTAGCACTGAGCGAACATGTCCGTTGAGCAGCTCCGCACACACATACACACTCAAACACAGAGCTGTACACACGCAGACCTTCCTGTGCCTGTATGAACTCGGTTTAGAAGCAGAGGGACAGAAAGTGACAGAGGGAGCATAACAATCCCATCATTTATTTGTCCATTGGTCTTTGAGTGACAGCAAGGAGTTATCAACTGTATGTATGTGTTATAGTGTGTGGGTCATTTTTATTTTTTCATGAATAAAGTCCATATATATATATATATAATGATGTTGTTTATGTTGTTTCCCCTACCCACAATTAGAAGTATAAGTGTAAATATTTGAATACATTTTTATTTTTATTAAAAAAATATCTTTCAATTTTCCGTGTTCCCCCGTAGCACATCCTTGTTTGAAAACCCTTGGTTTTAGGGATCAAAATATTACTAGTGCAATATAAAAAAAAAACTAAAGAAATCAATGGTGCCTATGTGTGTGTTTGTGACACACAAGGACTGCGTCCTTGGCTGCCGAGGCATGATTTATGACACACATGAGGACTTGCTGACTGAAATGTTCTCAAGAGTGGTGGCACAGCAGGTAGACCCACACACAATAGCATATTTAGTTCAATCCCTAATACATGACTAGCCCGTCAGCCTACAACCGATTGGAAATAAGCACCACCCTCCACAAGATATCTTGAGCGAGGGGATGTCACCCGTGAAGGACAAAATTTCAGTGCCCTGAGCCCATACACCCAGCCACCACAAAGCCATCTTTCATGCAGACCCCCTCCCCATCTTGAATAGCACCTGAACATTCACCCCAGTCCAGCTTCAGCTCAAAGGTCTGGTTTGAGGGGTGATAGGTGCAGATCCTGGGGGGCTATGCCCTTGAGCAAGGTGCTTATATCCAGATCTAAGCAGCATAACAGCTCAGCTCAATGTCCTTGTGCACAAAAACATTAAAGAAATTGTAGATTGCTTACACTATTAAGTGTGTTTGTGTTCAGAATGCATCTTCTACACATCCCAGACAGTACAATGTTGCCTTTGTAGTCCTTGGATTTAGTCTTTTAGCACCTGCTCTGTCTGTGGGAAGAAAATGATCTATACTCAGGGAAAAAAAGAAAACAAAGCTTATAATATATTAACCTACCTGCAAATACTTCCATTCTGAAACGAATCGGCAGCTTATACGCAGAGCTGATACATTTAGCGGGAACAAATTATGGTTGGGATTAGGATTGGAACGAATAACCCAGTGTTTTATCAGCAGGCCCATGTTCCAGTGCCGAGCTGCTTATATTTCAGGTAAACATAATCCAGATGCTGTGCAGCAGGGATAGATTCAATTAAGATACCGGACAACTTTGTTAATACAGCCATATCTTAATACCCCTGCTGCAAGTGGTAATGAATCTGGCTCAGAGAGCAGACTGAAACAGGACCCGGGACAGCAGCCACAGCTTGCTGAACAGTGAGGCTGCTCTGTCTCAGGTGTGCCTCGGTTTAGAGGGATGCTAACTGGCCACTTGCTTACTGGCTAGCGGCTGATTCTCCATGTAATGTGTCATCTGTGCCTGCTCTGTGTGTTTTGCGTTATCACTGATGCTTTTCTTTGTCCTACACTGCCTGTGTGTATTTTTTTTTAATTTTGGGCACCATTCCAGCTAGTTGTCTCTGAGGAAAACTTCCATTTATCCATAATCCCTATCCCCATAATCAGTATCAGCATCAAAACCATCATCTAAATGGGTGCGTTGTATAGCCTTTTTGAGCAATGCGATTTCTCATTGGTGAAGGAAAATTATGATTGGTTCTTCTTAATAGATTTGAACCTGTTTTTAAATTGGACTGAATTTGACTCTGAATTTGAAGTTAAATAACTCTGGCCAATGACATGGAGTTAATCATTGACTGAATCAAGGTAATCCTTTTTATTAATGTACCTTTTGAAACAAAATAAAAAGTAAATAAAAAAACTACAATTAAAATAAATGACTGTTTACTTATTTTTTGTTTTTCGACAAAAGCATATCAAAATGAAAATAGTGCATAAACTGCTGACTAATTAAAAATATGCCGAGTTGTGTAGATATGTGTTACTGTTGAGCATTTAATTCGACTCAGCTGATTCAATCGTGATAAATTCTATTGTCAATTAACAGTGTATGGACCTGTAAATGCAAGCGCACAATTGTGATTGGGCTAAACAACATATTTCTTACAGTCATAGTTTTTATTGTTAGCTATTGTGTGATGTGGCAGCAACAAGCCAAATTGTAACGTGGTTTTACACAAATTACATTAAAACCCTTGCTGATATAACTTAAAATGAACTCAAAACATTATGATAAATATAAACATTTGAACTTTTGGTCCCACTTTATATTAGGTGGCCTTAACTACTATCTACTTACATGAATTACAGATATAATTACATGCAGGTATTTTTTAAAATATAAGTACAATGCTAAAACATGTATGTAAACAATAATGGCATTGTATCAAATTATTCATTTAAATGTTAGCACATAGTAGTTAAGGCCACCTAATATAAAGTGGAATTAAAAAGGTAGGGCATGAAAAAAAAATGCTTCTAGCAACAAAAAAAAGTCTATCACCATTTTTCGGTGGCTGTTCACTCATTTTCTGACTATTTGAAACAAACAATTAGCAAGAATTGATTTAGCAAAACGAGCCAGACTTTCCAATTCTACAAACTATGCTGTATTTTTGCATTGTATTGTTTCTAATGATGGCAATTTAATGTTGTCAACTATTTTAAATATACTGTACATGCATGTCTAAATGCAGAGAATGCTATCACTGCCACAAAATGGCATTGCCATGCCACTGCCTTTTCCCATAGTCACAGCGAGAAAGGAGCTCAATGGATGTGGCTGCAGGACTGGATGTACTTGATTCCAATAATAATATTTATTGACAATAGTAGCCTGGTGTTAAAACAGGCCTCAGGGGCATTTGGCTGGACTTAAGCCCCAGGAGGGCATGCTGACTCAAAGTCTTATTCAGATGATGTGCAGTAGATGCTTGTCCTTGAAGAAAAGGCATTAAAGCTTGCTGGAGTCAAAGAGCGAGAAAGTGAGAGGCAGAAAAGCGAGTGAAAGAGAGCAGCAGAGAGAGGAAAGAGAGTGACTAAAAAGAGGCAAAGCCTGGGATTCTTCATAGGGTGAATGATGTAAAGCACACTGACTCACACAAAAGTGTTTCCACACAGTAGAGCAGACAATCCCCTCTTCAGGAAACAGAGATCAAAGCAGAATTAAGTAGTCAGAGATGTTCCATGCAAATTTGCACTGGCCTCCAGCCGTATATCTTGCCGTGTTGATTTGGGCGTCAAGCAGCGGGGTGTCAAATGCTTGGGCAGTGGAGTTCCACAGCATTGCTTGGCGGAGAAGAAATGGGTATATTTTGTCTAAGACTGGAGCCCATTGTAGCTTTTTTTAATCCAGAAGGAGCCTAAGCATAAAACAACATGAATTCCAAAATTATCCCAAGGAAAAATGAACTGTGCAAATTCCTTCAGAGGTTTTTCTTTCTTTCTTTTTTCTCCAGTATTCCTTCTAATAATATAGGTGTGGTCACACAGGGATTGGATCATGTGAAATAAGCCCACAATTGTTGACAGGATATGATGTCATACTTTTATCCTGTTTTAAATGCATAATACATAAATTACTATTAATAATGTTCAAAATATTATTTATAAAAATGTATTTAAAGGGGTGCTATTATTCCCTTTTACAAAGTCTTGATTTAGTTTTCGGGGTGTCTTATAATATGCTTCCATACTCCCATTTTTCACATATTTTACAGTATTACAGCACCTCTCTCCCCAGTCTGAACCGAAAGTGCCATGTAGTTCCTGTTTCGATGAAGCCCCTCCTTCTGAAAAACGAAATACTGTTATTGGTTAGCTGGCCCAGTGTATTGTGATTGGTGCCACTTAGCGCATGTTCAGGAAATGCTGTTTGAGCGGAGGCAAACAGCTTTGCCCTTTGTTTACATCATAGCAATAACATAAAACTTATAATTGTAACTGTTAATGGGGAACTGCTCCATTTCAGGAGAAGCTTTTGTGCGTAGCCTTCTTTGTACTCTATAGTTTCTGGAAGCTTTTCTCCGTAAAATGTGTAGCACGCGGATAAACGTTGGGGTTAAATTTTAACCACACTAAGTTCATCAGCCTTAGGAAGATCAAACAGGTCTCGTTTCCTTTTTTAGGGGTATTCCGTGGGCGGGGATTATTTAAATGAGTAAAACTGTGACTTCATGAATCCTGGAAAAAACGCGTTGTAGTCCAAACGAGTCGTTTGTTGTAGTTCTTAAAAAGTGGATTATGTCAAATAAAATATCTCCCTTTGGAGTAGACTTTGAGTTTTGTAACCTTGCAGATATTTTTTATGCTCATACATCAACATAACACACTAGCTAAAGTTGAATAAGTGAAAAAGCATAACAGGACCCCATGGTTAACATAACATAAAAAATAAAAATAAAATAGTTTGTATTATTTGTATTATTTATAATGTTTCTATCATATATTCATATTAAATTCATATTAAGTTAATATTATTTAGCATATCAAATCATATCATATCAATCATATATCATATCAATCAATCAATCAATCAATCATCAGTCATATCAAATCAAATCATATCATATCATATCATATCATATATCATATCATGTCATATCAATCATATATCATTATACAGTTTTCACCAGTTTCCTGCAACACTGCAAAATATATTTTAAAAAATCTTTGTTTTATTTGTATTGAGTGAAGAGTTCAATCTTTGATGTTTACATCTCTATTGGTAAAACATCTCTTCATATCTTATCGTATAATATCAATCGTATCGCATGAATCGTATCATATTGTATCAATCATATAAATCACATCATATTATATATCAAATTATACATCATATCAAATCATATATCATATCATGACAATCATATATAATTATACAATTTTCACCAGTTTCTTGCAACACTGCAAAATCAGTTTGTTTTATTTGTGTTATTTGTATTGAGTGAAGAGTTCAATCTTTGATGTTTACATCTCTATTGGTAAAACTCTTTTTCTATAAAAATTAATATACGCAGCATGTGCGCTTGTGTTTCCTTAAAGTCTAGTGTGACTGCACTTTAATAAGCTGTTTGGGATTCAGTAGATCCATTTCCTGTTACTAATGTGTGACCAAAAACCCAGTGTTTGGCTCGAAGAAAATGAGAATTTGGTAACAGCACATTCTAATGAATGATTCAACCACAGACGGCAAGATAGGCCACTATTCCCACATACGCATCTCTCAGGCTTGTGCCTAATTCATTTTGGCCATACAGTGACAGACCGGGACAGCAGTTAAGGAAAGGGAGGAGGGATGGGGCAGGGCAGGCTTGCAGCACAGATAGCGGCAGACAGCGACAGAGACTACAGCAAACTGTGACAGCGTGCAGATAGAGAGGCACAGTATGGGGAGAGAGATAGAGAGATACTTAGATGGATGGAGAAAGCAAGGAGGCAACAAACAGAAATGGAGTGCAGATATGCACAGGCGCATCTGAAGAGAAGGGGGTGAAGAGTCCGTTGTAACAATAATTTATTATTTGCCTTGTTTTACAAATGCTGCTCCTCGAGACATTCAATTTATTGTGGCGCGGAGGATTGTCGTCTATGTGTGAGGAGGTGTCAGCACCATGGAGTGCTTCACCGTCTCCCTGCGTGACAGCACTCCAGATGCTGAGAGGGGGCCGACAGTGGGGGCACTCACACAGATGCAGGCGGACACATGTGTGAGCACACTCACACATATACGCATGCGATTGGGGGGGTTGTTGAAGGATGAGGAGCCAACCTGTGTCCAAACGGGGCCCCCTTACCTCTCAAACTCCACCCCCTCTAGTTAAGCTAGGAAAGGAATTCATTAAAATATAAGTCCTTCTGAACTGCACCCATAATCCGACAGATTAATGGCAGAGCATGAAATCTGCAGTTTACGTTGACAAAAGTTACAAGTTGGGGGAGGGGCGGCAGGGCCCTGCAGTGGATTACGGCGAGCGGGTCTTAATGCGGGAATAATTTGATGTAGCTGCCAATTTGCTGCGCACGCACTCACCGGCACAAATCCGACTTTGCTGCACACTTCTGAGGAAGTTTTATGGGTGAAGAGAGCTTCTCCAGCACGTGGCCGGCAGACCTGATTCTCTGAACACACACAATAGACTTCATCAAGTTACCACACAAATGTGACGTGCACTATCTAGTCGGAGTCATTTGGGGGAAAACGCCGATTATAGGAACAGAACAAAAAAACGGACTGTTTTGTGTTTTATGTTATATTAAACGTCATAATCTAAATCGAGTCGACGTTTTGAAAATTAAGAAAGAATGTTGTTTTGGTGCTCTTTAATGTGGTATGACAGAAAATATAGCAGCACATGAACTGATCATCTTTTCCGCTTTACTACTGTTTATAAGGAATGATGGGCGATGGGCCGTTGAATTATTAGAAACATAATGCACCTCGGGTGTGCATTATTTTTCAATAATTCAGCGGCCCAGAGTCAATTATTCCACTTATTCTACCGTTACAACACCTCAAAACATTGATGTATTTCAAACACTTTTCTTAATCTGTCCCTCTATCGCTAATTCCAAACGTCATTTTAGAGCTAGTAATAGAGGCTTCATGATAGAACTGATAGCAGACTAATGCAGTTAATAGGCTAAGGACAGAGAGAGAGAGAGAGAGAGAGAGAGAGAGAGAGAGAGAGAGAGAGAGAGAGAGAGAGATTGATTAAGCATAGGCTATGTGAATTACCTGAGTGAGTCTGTGATTCTCTGTGTTCTGCAGCAGCGTCTCTACTAATAGTGAAACTGTAAGTTTATCTGCTCCAGTTACCTCGCTAGTGAGAAATGCTGTGTAGCTTTTAAGTTGTTAAAGTATTCTAGCGATAAAATATTCAGAGCACCGCTAATAACACGTGTGTTTGAACTATGTGTGTGTGTGCATTTGAGTGGGAGAGAGAGCATGAGAAAGAGAGTATATGCTTTCCGCACATAATAAAAAGTAATTTTGTGGCCAAAAAAAACATGGAAACATTTTTTGTTGCCTGTCTGGAATTACCTTGCCTGTTTCCCTGAAAATAATTGATCGTCAACCTGATCGAAAATCCGATTCAAGCATCCAACTTCCCTGTAGTATAAAGCATAAAATAAACATGAATGAACATCAGAAGGTATGTTGAAAGATACAGTTCAACAGTGAAATGTATACCTCAGGAAAGTCATTCAGTGTCTGTAACTTGTTTGTTAGCTAGTTATAGGACGACATAAGCATTATTGAACATCATGGTATGTTGAAAGATACAGTACAATTTACTGAAATGCCTAATCCCTCATTCAATGTCTGTAACTGGTTAGTTTGCTAGAAACTTTGGAGAAGGACATTTGAATGTATTGTTATTTAGAGGCCATTTTCAAGTTTTTACAATTGCCACCATTTATAGGCTGTGATTTATCTCGTCAATGGAGTTGAAGCATAATTGATCATTAAAGCAGAGACGAGACTTTCATTCATTGCAGAAAACTCAAAATGTATTTGTGAGTCAAAACGACCCAAAATGATGGAGCAGGTCACAAATTATCATATCAAATGAAACCTTTTACAACAGCCCTAGATGTATGAATTAATTTAGATATAGTGGTCAAATTAGAATAGTAAAGGTCTGTTTTAAATCTAGTTACCATTCACCTCCACACAAATACAACTATATGAATAGGATGGAGATGAGAAGGGGGTGGTGCGGCGAAGGGGTTTAGCTCTTATGCTACAATCATAGGACATTTCCAAATTATCACTCAAAATGACATGAGGAAATCGGCGCAGGTGACCCCAGAAACAATCAACCTCATTCAAGCCCAACACAGAGCCCACCATCTTCCGCCTCCACCCACAATTAATCCCGGCAAACATGTTTGATTGAATCTTTTCAAGCAAATCCTTTGCTTGGGCTTTTGTTAGTTCACTTCTTGTCAACATCCATTAAAATATGCTTTTAATTCTTACGCCCGCCATCTCCGAAGATATGAAGAAACGGGAGGGGAAACAAAAAGGAAGGGAAAAAAAGTAGCGGCAAGCGATCCCACCGTCTTCAACTTTAATCAACTGTACGCTGGCATTCCCCCCCCTCCCCATAATAATATGCTGTTTGGGATTCAGTAGGCAGGCTCCACATCAATCATTCCCCGGAATTTTTTTCCGCGCTGCAATAAATATGCAAATGAGGAGAAGCCAGTCACTGGTAATTTCAAGCTCAGCTCACTAGTGTTAAAAAAGGACACAAATTTATTAATTGCCATCGGCCAAAGGAATCCTATTTCTGTGGGCATTGATTACAAAGAGGCATGAGTGATTATCGGGAATGCTGCGGGCTCCGTGCCGCACCACAAGGGGGACGCTTTGGAGAAAAAAGAGCAGATTATCACATCCGCCGCCACAATAGAAATCCTGACATTACGCTCCTCGGCATGAGACGAAAGGCCCGCGTGAATTCTACGGTTAGGGTAGAGATTTAATTGTAAACTAGTCTTGTGATAAATGACATAAAGATGTGGAAATGTGGGTATACATGCGCTGTGCCCATTGACTCTTTTGCCCATTGCCTGACTGTCATTCAAGTTATGGGCTCAGTGAATCCACAACTGGCTCAACTAATGTAAGATTACGCCATCTGGAAATGAAATATTTCCTATTGATGCCTACCATTGCGGAATATTGCTAAATGTGATTAAAAAAATTGAAGTTTACATATGACACACAAAGTTAATGTGCTTCAAATGGATTTTGATTAGAAAAATAGTTGGGAAATGAAACCGCATGTAGGACAGAGTGAAATTCTCTCACATATTCAATGCGAGTCCAGCTGCACGGCTGCCGCTTGTGTGTTTACAGCATACGGCATTGTGTCAGTATTTTAAGTCGCCGTGCAGCAGTAATCACTGAGTCACTTTTATGGACACACCAGCATGAACCTGTCAGAGAAAACCTACAGCTGACAAAATCTAAATTGATGTTGTGAGACAAAAGTTTAAAAACAACCACAACGCAGGGTGGGGGATAGAGGGCCAGAGAGAGGCTTCTGTCCAAGACATTTCATCTCCCATAAATAATGGCCGTAAACTTTTCCGGCAGCACCAGCTAATTAATTCCTGTGCTATACACAAAAGGAAATGCTGGGTGACAAATGGGAGCAGGGCTTGAAAGCTGCCAGGTCTGCAAAACAGTTTCTTCTTCAATTTACAAGCAATTTTGCTGTAAATCATCAACCAGAACTGGCTGCTTTAGGACAGTGCTGCCACAACATACTAAAACAGTGTTTTATTAATGCAAAAGTGAGAGAGAGACTATGGTAAAATCTGCTAGAATCCAGATCCTAATCAATCATGATTTATCTTATAGAAGCAGCGAAAGAGACCCTGTGCTGTCCATAGACATGTCCTATGTAAAGGTGTATTGCATTTACTTCCACATTTACTTTATCCTATACTTTTAAAAATTACATTATGATAGGGATGAATTCAGTGTGATTGGGACACTTTTTGCCATTGAGATGACTTGGAAAAAGTCTTGACTTGAATTCACTCTATATTTTGTGCTGTTTACAAAAAGTTTTTTTTTGTATAAACTCAACATATAAGGAACCATTCATGAGATATATTTTACCACAACTAATGCTACCTGAAATCTTGACCCTGACTCCTAACTAATCATCTGTCCATTTTTAATTTATACAGTTAGAACAGAAACCCATAGAGAAAAAATAAGGGAAATGTTTTATATCTTATACTCACCAAGGCTAAATTTATGTGCTCAAAATACAGTAAAACAATAATTGTGTTGTGAAATGTATTGCACTTTTTAATTTGAATATATTTTACAATGAAATGTATTCCTGTGATCATTACTCCAGTCTTCAGTCAGATGATCCTTCAGAAATCACTCTGATATGATGATTTAGTGCTCAAGAATGTGATTTCTTATTATTATCAACGTTGAAAACAGTTGTGCTTCTTAGAATGGGTTGGCTTCTTAATATTTCTGTGGAAACCGTGATGCATTTTTATTTTCGTGGTCTTTGATGAATAGAAAGTTCACAAGAACAGCATTGATCTGAAATACAAATATTTTGTCTCATGCCTTTACTGTCACTTTCGATAAGCCGAATGCATCGTTGCTGTATAAAAGTATTAATTTCTTTCACATAAATTAATATGCACCTTTCTATAACAAGGTTGATGACAAACCGTTGAGCTGCACTTTGATTAATGCTTTGTTCAGTTTAAAATAAAATAGGTGTGGAGCTTTGTTGCTCCACACCTAAAACATCACATAAATATTACAATACACAAATTACAGTCCTGACACTCATTGCCATAAAAGCCCATTACTGTTATCATAGTTACAGTTCAAATCGGTTTGTCAGATGTATTTGTATCAGTCTTCACTGTGGTTTCTGAGCTCGCCATTTGCTTTGCCTGACATTTCATTTTTCCTCTAGTTGCCATATTGATGAAGTAAAGACATGAAGAATGTCTGACTGAGGACAATAATGCAACAAAAGTAGCATTTAAACCACTAACGCAATGCTGCTCTCGTGTCAAGGTCTGGATCTAACACAAGGCAAAAAATGAATGGCTGTGTGATGGTACCACATCATGTTTGTTTGTGACAAAGAGGTGAAAAGGCAGTAAAATGAAAGCCTGCCTGACATTATCCTTTTAAACGCAGCTCTTTCCCCTGCTCGACACACAAATCAAGAACATGTTGTTCCCCCTACAGACCAATAGAAGCATCCAAGTGCTTCTCACAGAGCTCTCCTCGGCCACTTGGAGCTAATCAGAGCACAAATAACGGCACATGAGTCTATATGATGGCAGGCTGGAGTGGCTCGTCTCTCGCTTAATGTCTGTAATTGAAATAAACAAACACTGGCATTCAAAAAAACACTATTTTAGTGTAAAATAGGGGTGATATTTGATATATTATCACACATACAGTAGAAAACATATCTCAGTTTTATTCCATCTTTCCTTGATTCAGTCGCTGATTTGAAAATGTTCTTTATGTTTACAAGCAGTGTATTGTCCTCCGAACAGAGGTGTGGACAGTGCCATTGTGTGGTGACCTTGGGTAGCACACGCGGACAGAAGAGCTTGTGGCATGAATAGCTCAGCAATGGCTGCCAAATCTTTTGCTTCTCGGTAGCTCTGCAAAAAACAGGGATCGTTTAAGTAAAACTTCTGCAGCCTCTGTGTTCATAAATTACATTTCATAGATCTCTCTTATCCAGTCATCCTCATAATAAGGTCTATAAAGAAGAGGGGATTCCAAGCTGATTAATTGTTTCCAGCTTTTGTTTTTAATTAATTGCATGGCTACTCAGTCTACTGGAAGTTCAGTCAGAGCTGAGGTGAAACATGTGGACGGCTTTTTAGTATGTACGTTGCGACATATCCTGTGCTTGGACATGCATCTAAATATTTTCACCGTGCTTTAATTCATTCAGCAATGTTAAATATCAGTTTTTACTTCTTTCAATAAACTAAATGTCAATAAACATGTTCTACCTTCACATATAATATTAACAGCCGTTTGTCTATATGAGCTGCAAAAGGACTGTATGGGTCTGAGAGGATGTTGATGTGCATGCCTGCACATTTCCTACCACACACAGGTAAAATACAACAACAAAGACGCGCACATTCAGCGTACACCACTCAATTTCCTCTGTAATCTGTCATCTTGCCTGTAGTTTTAATTCCTGTTAACTGCATGGTTGCATGCCACTGCTTCATTCATTTTAATGGAATTGAATAACAGCGCCGCATGGCTGCACACGCACAAGGCCGCTTTAATTGGAATGAATGTTTAAAAATGTGCAAAATATTCATGCTGGTGGTTTTCCAGGGAAAAGGCCACATTTGTTTTGGGTGACTTCTGCCCATTTCAAGAACTTTTTGCACACATCTGACTAATTCTCCTTAAATAAATGTATATATACAGCACTCGAGCATGTCTCTTGAATTTGGGGTGTTATTGTGATCAGCCATCAAACAAGTAATCATTAACATTTATCAAACTATCAATTTGCTGATCAACAATTAGCTGAGCAATTACTCATTATCGAGAATAGAACTCATCATGTTTGACGAGTAATACAAATACAGTTCAAAATAATAGAAAATACAGGTTTGCAGATTCTGTCTCTCCATATCATCAGGATTTGAGTTTGTAATATATTAGACCCAATGGGTTGTCACACTCAGATCAAAATATTTATTTTGAAACATGATTTATAGCTAGATTGAATGAAATCTTGATTGTGAGGCCTGACCAATTACGCTGTAGATGTGACGGTTTGCTTTATTCAATGTACAAACCTTCCTCATGAAAATAGATTTAGGATCATATAGAAAATATAATTAATTATGGGTGTAGTTTAACTTAACAGGACCAGCCTATAACAAATATGATTTGCCACACTGCGACACACTAAAATTATAAAATCTTTGTAATCTCATTAGTGTTTATCTTTCCTCACTCATTTGATGTGGAAAAATCATATCGCAAAAGGGCAAAAAGATGCCTGATTTATTCTGCATTTTGATTTTTATCTTTTAAATTCGGTCTTGTTTTTGTCTGATAAGCAATTATAAACTCTTTAAATGAAACAGTTTACACATTGTCATTATGTTTGTTTGATTGTAGAATAACGACATCTGCATTCATTCTAATTTCTTTGTTGTACTCTTGCAAAACTCATATATCCATATAACGTTTTAAATATTTACTATTCATAAGGTTCTTAAACTGATCAGATTTGGAAATCTAGCATTTGAATTCTTGACATATTACATATTTCCTTATCCTGTCCTCTATAACATGATTTTACAAAGGACAGTCATTAAATCAATCAATATTCTGTATCTAAAAGTGAACTCACCCAAAGGAACCCCCAAACATACCTTTACTCTCTTGTTATTTGACAATCTGCCCTGTGATTTGTGTGAAAATGAATACAAAGGGTTGGTTCTATACTGTCATTAGTGTTCATTTCAAATAGAAACTAGGTACGTTTTTTGCAACAAAAAAAGTAGGTACATTTCGAATGAGCATATGTTGGTAAAAATGTTGGATCCTGGATATACTGAGCGGTCACACTATACATGATTCTGTTGTTTCTTCAGATGCTTTTGTCAGAATGAAAATCAGCTAAGCTGGTCATTGTATGACGATTGATACTACGAGAGCTGAATGATTGAAATAGATTTGTTTAGTTTTTTTTAAACATTTCACTTTTTACAAGACACACTTAAAATGCAATGTATGTGTTGATAAGCTTTGGAATCAATAACAACAACACAGAGAGAAATCCCTCAGTTAATAAACTATGCATGAAATACACATCCCTTGGTGTATTAAGTTACATAAACCCCACCACATCAAATCTTTGACATAAGTGGGATGCATGTCTGTATTCAAATCCTGCTCTTTAGATAAAAAAATAAAATAAAAAAGGGCATTTAAAAACGCTCCAAACATTTATATTTAATGTGTCGACAAGGTCAGGCCGAACCAATAGTCGATGTTCAATCAATATGAGATTTGAATTTAAAGAGCTTTGGCCTCCCGGGTGACAGAGCATGGAGTCAGCGGTGTGGTTAAGCCCCGGGCTCAGGAGGGCCCGCAGGCCTGTTTAACTCTCAGGACCATGATTAATTCATAGTGGATTATGTGCTGGGTGCAGCAGGGGCACCGCTGGGCTCCTTCACACTAAAACCACACACTGCAATGAGATAAAGGCTTTTCCCCCAGATAGCAAGCTCAATTTGATGCCGTCTTCCTGGCCTCCGTACCTGTGAAGGATTCCTCCCACATACGCTCCCCACAGAGAGTCAAATCAACTGAATCTCATCTGACTCTTTTGTTTTTCCCTATCTATGAACTCAGATATGAAATGAGATGAGTTCAGTGATGAGGTTGTCTCTTCTGAACTTGTTTCTCCATGTATCTATTGTCTCGGATGCCAAGGTGTTGCTATGCATGTCTGATGCCATCTTTGACTATTTTCACAATGTTTTAGAAGAGAAAAAGTAACTCGGAGGCACTTCTAATGCTCTGTGAAAGGACTGTTCTTGAAAAGTTATGATTCTTTGTCATCTGGTCCTCATTGAATATGGTCACGCTTTCGATTAGGGTACAATTCTCACTATTATCTAACTATTAACTACAACTTTTGTTGCTTAGTAATAGTTAATAAGTAAGGTTGTTACGTTTACACTGTAAAACTTTTTTTCAACTTAAAAGAGGAAGGGTTTGTGCTGCCTTAAAATTTTAAGCTTCGGTAACTCAAATATCCAAGTTGTCACTTAGTACAACTTCACATTTCAAGTTGACTAAAATAAAAAATGCTATGGCAGCATGAACACTTATTTAGGTTGAAACAACGGTTTTTTTTTACAGTTGGGGTATTCGGTAGAATTAAGGGATGTAGAATATGGTCATGCAGAATAAGGCATTAATATGTGCTTTATAAGTACTAATAAACAGCCAATATCCAAGTAATATCCATGCTAATAAGCAATTAGTTAATAGTGAGAATTGGACCCTAAACTATACCCTGAATATCTTTTAAATATGGAAACTTGTCAGGTACTCTGGCACAGCCAATATCAAAATTAAAGAAATGGTAAATTATTTTATATATAGTGTATAAAAATTTCAGTTGTATGGCATAAAAATCTGGTCAAAGTGTGAATTAGGTGCTAAATAAACAACAAATGTTATTTTACCAAAACAACACAGTTTTGTCTTAAATTATTATTATTATTATTTAAGTTTTAAAAGAACGAAATATAAATATTAAATAGTAATTTAAAAAAAAATACTGCAGTAAATCTTGCAATATGCTTGCAAGCAGGGACGTGGCAAATGCATTTCCATTCACAGTATACCTCAATGTGAAAAAGGTGAGCACCCATAATCACAGGACATCCTTTTAAAACATTTGATTTAGCTGATCTGATCGCTGAGTAATTTATGCTTTGTTAATATAGTGAAATGCTGTATCATGAAAGGACATCTTTACAAGAGTATTTCACATACAGCAGGCAAGACAACCTTGTGAGGGTTATGTGATGTCCTCCACCATGTCATGTTCATCCTGAGATGCTAATGTCTTACAGTTCTATTCTCAGCTAGGCTGGCACACTGGGGAATATTCTTCAGAAGCCATATTATTCAGAAACCAGAAAGCGCCTGTATTTAGATGCTTATTGTCTCAGCTAGTCCAAGGAAAAGCACCTATCATCCGAATTTCATATTTTCTAATTTTATTAAAAACTCACAAATTTGTTCAACATGTCGTATTTATACAGTGAATGGTCTAATATGCACTGGAGGTCACGTAAGCTTAGGTTTATTAGAACAATAAAAGACATACCATGAGAATTTGATATTTAAAGAAAGTAGCAGCTGCTTGCTGCACATTTGACCATCAATTTCAATAGTTTGGATTTTCCTTTAAAGACACAAAAATAAAACTTGTAGGTCTAAGTATGTTATATTAACAATTTATGAATGTTTTTTTCAGCAGACTAAAAAAATTAAGAAGTCAATACTTCTTATTGTTTTTTAAACACTTACACTTTGTTTCAACACGTTCTGCAGATAATGGTGCAAAGCACTTTTACAGTATTTGTGCTATGTTTTTATTTGGCAACTGTCTACTTGTTTTTTTTTTTCCAGTTTTTTTTTTTTTTTTTTGTAAACAACATTTTGTACAAACTAGCACAGTGAACCACAACCCCAGCAAACTTCCATCATACAATATAAATAAAATCAATACAAAAGTTTGGTTGGTTGCTTGGAACATTTTTTTCTGGATCAAGAGGTTCTAAATCATGGTTGATACTTTTAACTCCTGAATTAAATATATTACGTAAACAGTTGACTGTTCTATGTCCCTTTCAGACCCTTGTTAAAATAATTTTAGAAGGTAGACTTCATTTATCAACATTTCAAGTTCTCTTCCATTAAATAAAGGGTTCACCATCCATACACATTTTAACATTTTGCCTTTTGAAGGCTAACTTCTTCAGATTTGGTGGAATTCTTGGGGGAATAAAACAGGATATGCCCAGAAAGAGAAAAAAAATATTTTTCTCCCTGGCCTTCAGAAATATATTTAGTGTCGAAAAGGTTGTTTAAGTGTCAGTATGGCAGAGCCTTGAAAGGCAAGGAGGTCTGAGGAGTTTTCAAATAAATAAATTAGTCTGACGGCTTAGATCTTTCCTGGAGTCAACATTGCAGGTTAGCGTTAGATCAGCCGCCTTGGGTGTTTCTCTGTAAAGCTGACAAGTCTTTGACTGTAGCTGACGCTGTTAATGTGTCGCTATCGCTGTTTTAGAGCGCCGATTTAACCGGTGGTACATATTGAGCTTCTGGAGGGACGCTGCTGTGCTGGGCCTCGTAGGGAAGTTCATACAGCGACCGGGCCAACAGTTGCAATTCTTTCTCTTCTTGAGTTCGGACTCGGGATAAAGAAAGAAGGAAACGGAACATCAACACAATGAGTTTAAGAAGGTAAATGTCAATGCCCATGCTGCCCTCTGCTGCTCTCTCTGTGAGCTGTCCCACTGCATTTATGACATGGAAAAAAGGGGGGAAAAGACAAAAATGATAACCAGAATGTGCGGCCAGTGTCCCTGTTCCCTCCCCTCCTCTGTTTATCATAATTTCTCTCTGCTGAAATGTCCGTTCACAGAAGCTACCAGACTGTGCCCTCGTTCATTTCTGATGGAGGGTGGGAGAGGTGGTTGCTGTATCCGCTGCCATTGAGGGAGAGGGAGGTAAAGGACGGACTGGGTCCAAAAACATCTGAGGACATACTGTGCAGGGGCCCAGGTATCCCTGGTTCTGGACTGGGCGAGTCTCCTGGGTGGTGAGACATGATATCTGAAAAGCGCTGTACTTCACTGGACGGATGGTGGCCGGGGATAGGATGGTCCATGCCCCCTAGAGGGGTACCGGTGGGTCCTGACGATGGAACAAAGGGGAGGTCTACAGGAGTCTGGGCCTGCGAAGATGGAGGGCCTTGGGGAAAGAAGTCGTAATTCCCTCCCGGACCATAGTACTCGCTTTGATAATCTGTAGATACACAAAGAATAAAATAATTTCGATTTGGAAACAAAAAGCAGAAGAAAACCCCTTGTTTGAAACATTCTGAGAATATGTAGTGTGTCGTTCTTTGGAATAAATCTCAATACGCCACATTAGTCACAGAACATGTTACACTGAAATCACAAATGTAGCTGGGTGGGGAGAACAAAGCTTTGCTAATTACAGTGAGGAAGGCTTCGCCTTTCTGAACAGCTGAAAACTTATAAAACAAGCTGTTATTGATATGATAGTGTATATATAACAATAACTGCCTTGTTTTATGCATATGGGGGAGAATCTAGTAAATTATAAAAACATATATAGGAGGAAACTGGAGCTAGTTATCACAGTTTCTACTTCGGTTCATGTTTCTCAGGGAAAGTTTATTTTTGACAGTCATTTTCTTTATAGGCACATACTCAATGTATCTGTCAATGAGTATGTGCCTTTAAAGAAACTGGCTGTCATAATAATGTTTACCCAACAGCTACAGCAGAAATATTATATTAGGATTTTAGTTGGAATATCACAATTGAATTGTATCCTTGTTTTAAAATAAACAACAGCATTCAAAACCACTGATAGTGAAAATAGAGATTTGTGTAATATAACTTATAAGTACATAAACTTAGGCCAAATATAAAGTGAAATAAAAAAAAACTAGACTAAATAAAGACTACACACAATACTGTTGGAACATGCACGCCATTGTGGATTAAAAACAACGTAAATCAACGAAACGAAGTGCTTAAAAGAGCAACACAACACATATCAAACAATTGTTTTCACAATATCAAAGCATTTAAGTATCAAACACATGGACAACAGGGAAAATTAGCCAGTAGCTACTTTCCTTTTCCATGTTCAGGAGGCCCAGTATAATTACAAAACTAAAACATCTATGTTTTCAGACCATTTAAAACTGAAAACACAAACTAATAGACATTAAAAACGTCATTGCTGGGCAACGCTGCCCTTTTAACTTCTGAGGTGAAACAAATGAAACCAGCGCGAGAAAGAAATACATATTTCAGACAAAGGTTTGATATAGATAAATCTATTATAAACCATTATATCTTACCTCCATAGTATGAAAACGGGCCGTTTGGAATTAATTCTCCAGGCTCGAGTCTGTCCACGAGCGTTCGCATTCTTCTCGGACTCCGGAAGAACGCGTGTCTCCGCGCGCCGAGCGCGCTCAGCTGCTTCATGCGCCGCTCTTTGGATCGCCGGTTCTGAAACCATACCTAGTGGACATGGGCAAACAGATATAGAAATCTTTTAAAAATTTGGTGCTAAAATTGCGGTTAATTGCAGTGGTAAAAACAACAGTGTTCGTTGTATGTGCAGCTTCACAAAACAATAACAGAAGTATTATGGTAGTGCATTAGCCTACGTTCAATACGCCTAGTAATATAAATACACGGCCACATTGGTAAACTTAACATTATAACAGCATATTTGCTTTGCCATTTCTTTTTGATTTTAAGGTTTTTCAGAGAGTCAATTCGATTTTATTTATTAGTATTGTAATTCTATCGTTTTGACAAACATTTAAAACATTTTTTAACTTGTATTTTTTTTATTATTATTATTTTACTGGGAGTGCAATGCAAAATAAGGTGCATTAAAATAAGAGACCCTACTAGATGTGCCAACCTAACAGTCTGACACTATGGCCTAATGTTTACATGTCACGTTTGCTGTTTTTATTGCTTCAGAGCAGCGTCTTCACAGTCTACTGAGGTAGGCCTGTGAAGTGACGGAATACATTCGTATTGTAGTGACAAGATTACTCGTAATTATCGTCACCGTTAGAGAGTCGGATCTAACCTCACTTTAATGATCTTTTAACCCTCCATTTACTCCGACTGAGGGGGCAGCAGCGGTGACTTCAAATCTCTAATTAATACTTAATAGGAGGGTGGTTACCGATATATTAACCGGCTCTATGCAGTTATTATTTCGTAATCTATATATCCACCCTTGAATTCCTTTTGCTAATTATAGTTTACTCTGACGGTCTTAAATATCCAACCTCGCCACTCTATTAATCTCAACCCCTTCCCTGCACTTGATCTTACGTTCAGTCTCATTTTAGGGCATTATCCCCGCAGCACCGATCTATTACGGGGCTTTTAACGATGATGATGATGCTTTATCGGTGTTCTCATCGGATCTCTGACGCTGAACAACATTACCAAGATGAGGATCTTTAAAACGATGCTGACAAATCCCATATAGCGTGCGTAAATGAGGGCGTACATTCGCCAATGTACTGCGCGCCTTGGCTGGACTCTCATTGTTCCGCCGTTCACTCGACAAAAAAGCAAGGATCGATTCTCAATTTCTCACAGAAAACCACCTAGTATGAGGTACTTTGACAGACACAGGGACAGATTTCTGCGTTTCCACTTGACTGAGAACCGTCACAGCATGTCTAAATGTGGTCGCAAAACGTGATGGCGCTGCATTGCCAAGACTCCCATCGTTCTCACCAGTCTGATGCCAGCTGGCGTGCCTCTCTATCTCTCGAGTCAAGTATAAAAGGCTAACCATATAAATGTTACTTCCAAATATTTAAAGGTGCCAGCAAAAAGTGTCCTCATTTAAATTCAAATGGTTTTGCCTCAAGGATTGGAAAGGATGCACAAAGAAGGCTCGCATGTGTTTTTCTTTATTTCATCCAGGAAGAGAAATTTGTACCACAAGATGCCCAAGAATCACACACTCTATAAATTCTCGTCCAAATCATCATTTGTAGGCCTATCTAATCGTGTTTGTAGTCGCAGCAAACGTAGCAACTATATACCGGTAAATACATTTTGTTAGTGTAATGATTTTATGTTTAAGTTTACCTGAATAACTCGCATGTTGAGCCCCGTCTCCTGCGCCAGTTGCTCCCTGATGTGTCTGGTTGGTTTGGGGGTCGCCGCGAATGCCGCTTTCAGTGTCTCCAATTGCTTTGCTTTAATAGTGGTACGCGGTCCTCTCCGTTTGCCTCCGAGGTTCTGGTCATCATTTTCATTGTTACCCGTTTCTTTGTCCGATAAGTTTGCGATTTCCGCATCCTTGACATCGTCCTGTAGCTGGTCTTGCGAATCTGGCGATAAACTAGGGTCACTGCAAGCTGTAACTGAATGTGGAAAGAAGGGCCGTCGGAGACAAGGAGTCGAAATACATTTTTTTAGAATTAGACGAGGGGACCAGAGAAGTGTTCGACACTAAACAATGGAATGTAAAATAAAATAAATAAATAAATAAACATAGGAAAAAAATAAAATAAACGCAAAATTCAATAAACCAAAAAAAGGAAACGAATAAACAAAGAAAGAACAAAGAAATACTGACATTTAGAGCTGACAGAAGTGTCACAATGCGCTAGTTTACAGTAAAATATTATTAGAAAATAAACTGGCCAGCAGTTCCTCTGCAATAGGCCACACAATGAATGCAGAAAAATATCTACTTCATTTCACATGGAAATTGGACGAATAAAATTAAATGCCATGTCTAAAGATTTATTTGACTTTTTAAGAATATATATAAAAAATACTATAATTCGCTTTTGTGAGACAAATTGAACGAACTTCAAGAGAGTTCAGCCTATATGTGTTAACAATGACGTATTCATCAAAAGATACCTTATTAAATGTAAATGTTTTAGCATTATTGATATAGAGAGATAATATGGGACAAAAACATGGGCCCGTGCAGTGTGCTATATCATCTATCTATCTATCTATCTATCTATCTATCTATCTATCTATCTATCTATCTATCTATCTATCTATCTATCTATCTATCTATCTATCTATATATCTATCTATCTATATATATATATATATATATATATATATATATATATATATATATATATATATATATATATATATATATATATATATATATATATATATATATATTACAAGTTATGATTTCACTTTATTAATTTTACTCACCTGAAAGGAGATTGCCGTCTTTTCCGTTCGTGTTGTTTAAGTAATCGTCTTTACAGACAAATTTATTTTCGTCTATGATATACAATTCCTCCCCCGTGGATAGCTGCTTGTTACACATCATGCACGTGAAGCAGTTCAGATGAAACACTTTGCTCCGTGCCCTCCGGACCAAGTCATTCGGCGAGATCCCCTGAGCACAACCCGCGCATTTTGTTCCAAAGCGCCTGCAATTGGACAAAGCAAGAAAAAAAGGTCACTATACCACGATAAAATAGCAGATAAATATGAAAGGATACTATGTTATTATAAGCTCGGAGCAAGGTAATACATTTGAGTGTGTACACAATTTGTTTTCGTAAATGTCTATCATCACTGTTATTTTGGGAAGAATATAAATTTGACAAATATAATTTGTTCATTCGTTATTATTTATGCAATGTCAACGAAAATAAAATAATTTGATATTTGCATTAGTACCTACAAAAAATATGCATTAGCACCAACAAAATATACTTTGGATTTAGATTAATTATGCATGTGTTTTAAAGTGCATTAAAGCATAATTAATAATCACCCTTAACAAAGGGCATGTGCATTCTACCAATACAAACACCATTGCAGTAAATACTCACCACTTCATTGTGACCAATAATGTGTATTGTGGTTCTCTGTACAGATTGTTGATTCTGAGTCTGTGATTACATTGTCTGAGGGTTTCCATCTCAAAGTCGTTTATTATTCAAATCCACTTATCACATCTTAACTCGAACCACTGCAACCACACGCGGGGCTGTGCAGACAGCCTGCCACTGGGCCGCGTTACACTTTCAACTACCCTGGCAAAGCATTGATCCCTGCGGCTTCCCTGGCTGCCATTCGTTGTAAACAAAGTGTGATTTCCTTAAAACCCTTGCTGCGGACGAGTACACAGACTATTAGTGTATCTGCTCGCCATTTTGCATAACAATTCAAATTAACAAGCATTTAATTAATGGGCGTCCTAATCAAAGAATCAAACAAGTCGGGCTTGTTGACAGTACTTAGGGTCACACTTCATGTTGGTGTGAATGTAAGTCCTAAATTCTAATGAAATCAGGCAAAATTGAATATCACTTATAGATATATGCACAATTTAAAGCTTTAACAGCATTTTGAATTTAAGTTAAATACAGAGCACCACATTTAAGTAGCACTGTACATGCTTGAGCGACTGAGAAATGTTGATATTTTAAGCTTCTTCCCAAATATGTGAAATCTCTCTTTTTTAATGTAATTTTAAAATTATATTTTTGGTTGTCTTTTGGTTTTATATAGCTATGTATAACCCATGAACGGTAAATTGTACAAAATATGAAAATAAATAAATCAAATGATTTAACCATTGCTGGGAACCAACCGTTTTGTATATTGGTGTTAAAAAATATCACCAACTTATTTTGTTTTTCCAGACAATTACGCCAGTGTCTCCGAAGCTCACAGTATTAAATAAACTATATTTCCATGTATCACAGACATATCCACAGCAGGAAAAAAAATGTTGATGAGGTCGAGCTCACACAAGGAACTTACCTAAAGAAGTCGTTTTTGCAATAGAGTTTTCCTTCTCGAGAGAAGCATTTCTCTGTTAGGTTACATTTGCACTCGCAGCATTGTACGCACTTGATGTGCCATGCTCTGTCCAGAACATTAAGGAGAAACCTGTCCAATATAGGCCTCTCGCAGCCCGCACAGTGGACCATCGTCTTTGGATGCGCTCCCACAGTTACTGCCGTGGTGTCCACAACCTGAGAGTCTGCTCCTGTTTTCTCTCTTTCAAAATAGAGGAGGGAAAGGGTTTTCACGCGGAAGGATGCTCCAAATCAGTCTTGGCGAACAGGTTTGAAAGGAAAAGATCAAGAAGTTTTAAATATTCACCACTTTTGTGTTTGTGGATGGACCTGTAGCGGTCCAAAATCAAGATGATAAAGAAGATCTTCTCATGAGGTAGTGCTTCAGTTGTCAGTCATTATTTCTCATCCTCTTCCTTCCCAAATTCTGAGATGCATAAATGAAGCCAGCATAGAGAAATCTTTCAAAACACCAACTGTTCGTTGGCTACAAAGACGTGGACATCATTGCGGAAAAAGCAAGTAGCCGTTGTCAACAAGATGAAGCATTGGTGTTGATGATGTTCTTAAAAGTCTTTCATAAGCAAGCTTTTAATGCAACCGAACTAGCACACGAGACATGCGAGCCCAGAGACACTAGAGTGCACTTTACCATGCCCACGTATCCACTGTGTACGTCCCTCTGAAAGATGCAATGACCAAACGCGTTTGAAAAGTGCGTCTCCTTTTGTAACGTGTGCTGTTTCCTCGGTAAGACAGAAGAGGTGAACGATGCTAGTGTGAACAGAATGCGCGTGACATCTCGTTGCAGGACTGATGACGATCCTCGAACAGCCTCCGGTGTTCTGCATGTTCCTGAAAGCACACGAGCCAGCCTTATTCACAGCCTCCTGACGTCACTCCGGGCCGAGGCCAATCAGCGGCTTGCCGTTCAAGTAACCATTAGCTATCCCCTCACCGCTTTACCGGCACACTCTGCGCTATTTATAGGGAACAGAAGACACCAATTGTCAAAAATCCCAGAAACTGTCATATCTTAGTTAATGTGGAGAGTCAGAAAACAGACCTTGCTATTTGAAAATCTTTTTTATTTAGACTTTTTTTTCTCATTTTCCAATAATCGTCCATTCTGGTGGAGCCGAAGGACAAGAGAAGCATTTGATAAGGTACATATCTGATAATTTACGCAATGTTTATGTATAGCTATGTAGATGTGGCAATACTTTAAAATATTAGACATGTTACGTCATGCTGTGAAAACTGTTGTGTAACTGAATGTGACTGCGTTGTTTATTTATTAAAAAGAAATGTCGCGCAAGGATGCTTATTCTGGAATATGCATTGCTTTTTGTTTTCTTTATTCATTTTGCGCAAGCATGAAATGATTTATATGTATTTTTAAATGCATCCGATATGTAACTATTAAGACAACAGAATGTTTCCCAAAGCTTCATGAAGTAGGTAATTGCTAAAACCACACGTTTGTATATCTTGGGCGAGAACTTAATGTGAAAATGTCAAAAATAGTTAATTTCCCCATTCGCTGACACTAAATCTCATTTATAACCATAACATTTCCTAAGAAAGTAGATAGAATAATTTTAGACAGCTTTAAAAACGGTCTTCTTTATGTTCCGTTTAAGGAATTTTACGCAGACAATTTGACAACGTCATTCAATCAACGAAAAGACACTTAATCCTCCTTTGGTCCTTTGTTAAAAGAGAGAAAGTGAAAGACATGAGGGCTCTAAACTTTACAGGATGTTAGATCACCTTAGCAGCCTGTAATGGCCCAAACACCTTATGGTGTTTTGTTAGATCTGTTAAGTCCGTTCTTCTGATTTTAAGCAATATACACCGTGTTCTTCAAGTAGCCATATGTAGCTAATAGTTACATTTTATTGCAAATAAAAATTAGGGGAGGGCTAATGAATTTAGAACCATTTCAGATTGAATGGGTTCCAGCCTGTTTCCTTGTATGGATGGACAATCATTTTATCGATAACCCTTGCATCTTATTTTTAATGTTTTATAATAATTAAAATATGCTCAATGTGTATTTTTTTTTTCTGTACGAGTATTATTTTCTAATATGAAATGTTTTTGCTGTATGCACATTAACTTTAGCTGAGATTTTCACAGCAAATATTTGTATCAATGTAATAATAATTCAAGATCATTAAAGCACACGTTCCGAATCCTAATCTTTTTCGAACCTCTGGTATCTTTGCCTTCATGTGTGACACTGACACCATTCACCAGCATATACAGACTCTGCCATTCCAGCTTACGCACACACACATCACGCCCCTCAACCTCACAATCTCAGCTATTTACATTCTCTCAGCGTATATTGTGCAAACGTTCCAGTCTGGAATCTGGAACCAATACCACGCAACTTTGTGCATATGGGCCATTTCTCATGTAAAACGGCATAGTGGGGCTGGTCCACGGTATGGCAGCAAAAGGCCTTACACAACACACAAAAACAGCTGCCGATGAGCGTCTAGGGAGTGCTCCTCTTTGACTGTGGGACCCTTGGATGACATGTGTTGTTTCACGAAGAATAACAGATAAAAGATGAACACACTCCATCTTTTGCAGTCGCCTATGCGGCCACCACTCCTCCCCTTTCTCTCATTTGAACTAGTCTTTTCTCACTGTTTGGAAGTCATGCAGATCCACTGGATATTTCGTCTGCTATAATAATAGAGAGAATGGAATATAGAGAGAAACGGAATAAAACAGTCTATAATAATATTTGACTGTGTGCAACAACATTTAAACTGTCGTGTGGGGTTATATTCTTTTTTACACCGTCACATTTCTGTTTATTTCGGTCATATTTTAGTGTATAATACATTATCACACTATTAGAGGCTAATGTTATTAGGCCTACTGCATAATAATAATAATAATAATAATAATAATAATAATAATAATACTTTTCTCGCATTGATTATCATTATGACATTACATGTTAACAGTTAAAAATCATTTGCAAATAATTTGACTTTTAACTAGAATTCGTATAGGCCTGATTTAAAATAAACTAAAAAATTACCCTCATTCGTTTATCATATATTTTAGTAATTGCACCCGTTCATCGAGAGGAATTTGGAAAATCTTATATTCAGATTATATAAGCAAAATCTGGTTTCCACTTTGAGTAGAACTTCGGTAGCATTTATATTTCATTTCTATCCTACAAGTGAAGTTTCGTCAATATATAAAAACCCATCATGATTACAAATCTATCCATTTCGATGGCAGACTGATAATTGGACATGCTGACTCATGATGGGAATAAAGCTTTCAATTAGTGGCATCGTCAGGTGGACTACTGACCGAACTGAAGAAGAAGAAAAAAAAAAAAAACGGCCAGTCTGGAGATGGGGCAGTGCTAGAGGGAGCTATCGATCGAAAAATTCTCACCGCTGAGAGACCAATGCCTGTCAAACTACACTGGCTGCTTTACGCATGCTCTTAACGCGGAGTCTTTTTCGAATAAGCTAAACGTAAAAAGTGAGTGAATCTACCCGTTCGTGCTATACCTTAGTGGTTTATAGATACTGTACAAATTCTCCGAAATTTATTATCACATAAACTGTGCAACCTATTAAATCTCAGCCAAGTGCATATAGAGATTTACGCATTTGTAATTTGTTAAAAGGCAAAGATTGTTCACGTTATGATCAGTGCATTTTGCTCAAGTGCAGTGTCATAGTTAATATCATGAGATTCACTTGATATGCAAATAAATATAAAAATTAATGAATAGTTTTTTTATATATTGAACGAACTGCAAGAATTTTAGAATCCTATCGTTTGGAATATATCTAAAATATTATTTTGACAAATTTTGTTGAATAGCCTATATATTAGGATTTACTTCCAAGTCATTAAATAATTCGTTTTAAAATTAAAATAAAAAATCTGCATATAGAACAAAACGTAGTTGAATGCAATTCTTAAAGCAAATGCAATTATTTTTAAGAGAGTGGGTATTTTAGCTTTTTAGTGTATTTTTTCCCCGCATGTGTAGTCATCCTATATAGTTACGATACATTAACTGAGCCAGTGTGGGCAGAGCAGTGTGTGATCGCTGGCCTTACAGGCACGCTGTGACTCCGGTAATAAAGTGAGAAATATTACCCCTTGCTCAGGCTTTGATCAGCTGGTGCACCGGGACCGCCAAGAGCCCGAGCAAAGGGGGGCTCTGTGCCTCGGGCCCCTCTCCATATCGCTCTGCACCGCTGCCTGTTTGTTTACGCGTTTTATTCATGATATGTGGAATGACTGCTAGTAACATGCTCTGTAGTAAAAAAAAAAAAAGCTGGCAGAGTAGGTTTACATAGGTTAGCGACAAACGCAAAATATAGTGCGGATATTTACATTATAAATTCGAAAATAACATATATACATATTATGGTACTTATATAATGTTATGGATTATCTGCTGTAGATTTATGTAACATCTTTTTATTTCCAATCCAACGAACATGTTCATTTCCATGCATCATTTTTTTTTCTCGAAAATAAAATTAAGTTTAGGCCTATTCTTAATTTCTTCTAAAGTATTCACTACTTTTAGAATTACTCTTAGAATGGCTTCATTAAAGTAAGCCTAAATCAATTTTTTAAAAGATCAGTAAAAGAACAGATCAAAAGGCCTGATAAGGCTGCAAACTACCCTACTGAGAACTCAGGACAGTACCTCTGCCCCCACCAAGCGGTATGCGCACGCGTGTGTTTGAAGGGGGAGGGGGGGTGCAATTTAAATATGATTGCAATGAAGCATGTGTCTTGCTTTACTTTCAAGAGAATGTCTTTATTTTCGCAGTGTGGACAATAGGCGTGTGGCGCTCCAGGACCGCGTTGTGTCAATCTTTTCGGCCCTGCGGTGCAGTGAGGTGATGTGCAGCGACCAAACCCGGACCCACAGCATGTCCAAACCGATTAGGGGGCAGGGACGACTGAAGCAAGACCTCTGCAATTATATTCCTTACAGCAGTCTTCAACCCAAACGATGAACTCCAAATCCCAGACTAACTCGTATCTAAAACTGATGACTTGTGGGTAAATAAAGTGTTGAGGAATAATTATCAGTCCATCAGTCAAACCGTGACCACGTACTCCTGTGAGCATAAAAAAGCAAACATAATCCAATAGCTTCAGTATTGACCAGTAACTAAACATTTTTCCTGACTTTCCAACTCGGCCAAAGACTGGCAAGAGAAATTCGATTTTGGTTATAGATCTAGTAGTCACTGGAACAGCTGTTATTTCTCCCCTAAACCCGATAATCAAACACAGACACGACGACCGCTTAGGCCTTGCATCCTAGACAAGGATTAACAGTCTTTTACATTCAAATGTTAACTAGTATGCCAGACGACTAAATGCGAATAATCACATGCAATTATAAAATAGCTTCCAAAAAGCTATATATTTTGACACAATAAATCTTAATATTTTGTTAGTATTCGAGATGGATGAAAAATGATTGAGCAACGAAGGCTCAGCGTGAGAGGGAAATCAAGTTGATGATGACTCACCACCACAAGGCAAATTTATTTCTCCCCAATGGAAAGCGATATGCATATTAAGAGCAACATTATACGTATATAATAACTTTATATTGTCTTATATAAAATATAACAATCGTTCTTGATGCACCTAAACATCAACAAAAACCATAAGAAAATCTACGTCATTATCTCATTAGAGACAGACCACTAGAGAGCAGTGACAAGAAATTATTATATTATTCCCCGCTGGGCACGAATAGAAACGAGCAGTCTTTGAGAGTGGTCGCTCTAGTTTAGATTAATGGTTCCCAGCGCTTATTCTGCAGTGCGGGTGAAAGGGCCAGGATCACTAATGATTATAATATAATGTGTGGTGATAACCACTCCCTTTGAGATATTATCGCGCAGTGGGCAATGCTCGGGGGACGGGCTGCGGGGCTGAAAATCAGCAGATAGCTACTAAACAGGAGCACATTTCGGCTCTGAAGCTCCAACAGCCTGCACGAGCACAGTCCTGTCTGCTGCTGATATCAACAAGGGCTGAATTAAAGCACTATTTTGAAGAAACTAGAATGATTTGTTTTTGGTATTTTTTCGTAAAAATATCCCATGACAAATCTGTAGGGTAGGCTTCAAATGATCAACTTGGAAGTACAGTTTATTCCTTTGTGATGATGATTTAAGATTTTTTACGTTACTTTGGATGTCCCTTTTCACACCAGAGAGCTCGTGTCTAGTAGAACCAGTGCATCATTACTGGAGCTGTCAGACACAAAGGTGCTGAAAACGGGCGAAAAAAATAAAAGATGCAAAACATGAAAATTGCACGCCATCTTTGAGCCACTGAAAGTTATAATTATTATTTAAATTTAATGAAAATGTGTATGACTTGGATAAGACAAGGTTTGCAAAAATTACAATCAAATATATGTTTAAATTAGGCCTACATATGGATGTGTAAGTGGCGCTAGTTAATCTGCGAACGTTTATCAAGAACGTTAATCGAGAACTTGACAAGTAGCTTACAACGTAGTTATAACGTTCTAGAGCTTCGGGAAACCCAGCCAACAACTACTAGGCCAGTTTTTTTACCTATTTTTTTTAAGTAGCCTAAGTAACTAAATAATAATCTGAATATCACGAACCACATAAAACATAAGGAATAGGTAACCTTCAAATTGACAAAAATGTAAACGGTGCTAATCGATGTAATCCAAGTTTAGAAACAAAAAATATGAACAGACCGGACACATCCCTTCTCATGGCAATCGACTGCCTCGGATCAATAACAAAGCTGCCTGACTAACTTCTCCGAGAGTCTGGAGTGAACGCAGGAAAAGGGGGGTGATCCTAAAGGACCACGGGAGACAAGGCCCCGGCAATCCCTCCTCATTCATCTTCATTGCCTTTGTGTGCACAAAAAGCAAGCCCTGCATAAGGTAAAGCCACCATCAAAGCCATGGCTTTATTTTATATCCTATAGATCAGGAGGGAGACAAAGCTTTATTTTCGCCAGGAGAGAGATATTTTACCTCCGCCGTACGGTTTTATGTTGGAGAGGTGTCAGACAGACGAAATGAATGGCTAATGCATAGGCAAAACGCACTCACCCCAGCATGCCTCACGTCAGCAGGCGCTGTCGGGATTTAGGGCCGATGAGAGCAGAGCGCGCGACTGAGCACGAGCATATAAATACGTGATGTTCTCGACTGGTCCAGACACATGTGCATACAGTGCCATTTTTAAACCCACACGCCCAGCGATAGTTATGGTAATCGTTAAGGAGATTTATAAAGGGATTCCTTGCGACACTCCAAATTTCCTCACTCTTAGTCATTACCACCGAAGCAAGGCTGTTTTAAATAGAAATATAAGGTAGCAATTTATGGTTAGGACTTGCATATAAATAATAAGCATGCTTCTGAGATTTGTTTAGGATGCTTGGTCTTATTGTGAATAAATTATAATGCACTGCCAATAACCTTATTTTGTAACCTTATCTTTTATCCTACTTGGGATCCACTCCAAATTATGCAGGGTCCAAACAAGCGTTTTCAATTCGTTATATGGGCAACATTTTACTTTAATGGGACAGTATATTTCAGGGAGTGGCTTATCTGCATTGGCTGTGGCTATATCAGTCACAAACACTGAGCTCATAGTGCATTTGTGTCCATTCAATCATGTTCTGTCAGTCCCGAACAAATCTTTTACAAACTTTTTAGCAAATGTTGATCTCAACAAGGCACAGCCAGGATTGGTAGCCATGCTTGGCTGTATAAATACTGTATAAAGCAAACTAGTAGGCTACTGTGACTGCTCTACTCATGATAAAGAGAAAATGATTGTTAGATGATGCCATTGAGCCCTACTCAAGAATCTCAAAACCATTCCGATTTGAAATGGACAGAAAAAGGAAGAAAACTGCTCACACAGAGGGCAAAAAAACGCATGATGCACTGAAAAAATATATTCTCATTTTCAGCAGACAACAAAAGCCAAGAAACTGGTTAGAATGCCAAATTCCAGACAAACCCATTTTTGCTGTTGGCCCTCCTGTTGTTCCAGGGCCATTAGTTGAATGAGGTGCTGTTCCACTGTACTCTAGCAGTTCCTCATTGCACGTGTGTCGAGATATCTCGGCTGCTTTACTCACAGACTACAGACTTTCATATTCCCCCTGCTGCGTCTCGAGAGCTGAAACAGAGGGTGGGCATGCAAATAGTTTTCTCTATACGGTGGGCTCAGATGAGACCGTTACCTTGTTGGGAGCGGTTTTGCTTTTGTATGTTTGTGCCTGAGTGGGCCATCAGGTAGGCATGGTGGGGGTAGGGCTGTATGACTTGGAGTGATGGGTTGAAAAGGTGAAGAGGTCATGACCTCTGTGTGTTTTATGAGAGACGGAGACTGATTTGTCTTCAGCGGTGCATGTTGTTGGCATCTTCACACCCTTGAGTTGCTGGCTGGCAAGGCAGGACGGGATAGGGGGGTTTCTGGCTGTAAATTAGCACACTGGCATAGTGACAGGCAGTCAGGGCCATGGGAATGGCACCCACCTTGACCTGTTTGCGGGTCTGCCGGGTCCAGATGGCAGAGACCGCTGGAGCAGACCTTAGTTTGAAAATACCAACTAAAAGAGCACATACCCTTAAGGCATCCTAATCACAGTGTGTCTGAACAGACTGTAATGCAAGTCTCTCCACTGATGAAGTTGTATCTAAATTTAATCTATACGTAACATGATAAATTAGACTACACATAAAATTACAGTCCTCTGGAAACAAATAGTTATATACAAAAGGAAGCATTATATCTGTGTGTGTGTGTGTGTGTGTTATACAGTATATTTTTTATACATTTTATATTATACAATTTATAATTTTATATAAAATGTTTATACATTTATAAAATTAAAATAAATGTATACGTTATCTCATCATATGTATAATTTAATGCACATTTAAATTTGAGAATATAAAAAAGAAATATGTAAATAAAATATATGCAGTGGGTCATTATCAACTCGTATTATATACAGTGTAGGTCGAAAATCAAACTTTCAGACTGTCATGAAAAATCAAGAATCATTTATTTATCATTTTTAATGATAAATAAATAATTTATGGGTGCTTCTCATTTCTTATTTGTGCATCCTCGTTTCCTTTCCTCGCATTTCAGCACCACCCCCGTAGGATGTGAGGGAAGGCTGCAAGGAAATAAATTGAGAATGGAGGAATCGAAGGAAAGATTATTTGTATATTGGAATATTCTTGATCACTCAAGCCTCACTTCAGAGCATCATTAGCTGCGCTCAAAGGATCCTCCCATATATGTTGTTGAAGTTTGGTAATTCAAGAAATTAACAAATTATCATTTTAAAGCAAGATGCCCTGATGAAATTTGTGAGTTATTTGGTTTATTTAAACTGCAAATGTAAAGCATAAACTAAAATTATTGTGACAGATGTGAAGAATTTATACGTGCATCAGGTTTCTCAACAAGAAAGACTTATGCATAGGACACACCTGTGCATCCTCGTTCATAGCTCCTTCGGAAGCTTCCTCACTCCTCGTTCCTCACGGTGCAGTTACAGAATTAAGACGTCCTTCAAGATGGCAAACTTTGATCGGTTTCCAGGTCACAGGCTGGAGGCTAGTGGAAGGAGGAGCGAGGAAATGAGGAAGCATCAATTTGAGTATTGAGAAAGCACCCAGAGAGTTTAATTATATATATATATATATATATATATATATATATATATATATATATATATATATATATATATATATATATATATACACACACACAGTGGGTACGGAAAGTATTCAGACCCCCTTACATTTTTCACTCTTTGTTGTATTGCAGCCATTTGCTACAATCATTTAAGTTCATTCAATCATTCAGGTAATCATTTAATCATTAAGTTTTCTCATTTATGTACACACAGCACCCCATAGACAGAAAAACACAGAATTGTTTACATTTTTGCAGATAAAAAAGAAAAGAAAACTGAAATATCACATGGTCTTAAGTATTCAGACCCTTTGCTCAGTATTTAGTTAAAGCACCCTTTTGATCTAATACAGCCATGAGTCTTTTTGGGAAAGATGCAAAAAGTTTTTCACACCTGGATTTGGGGATCCTCTGCCATTCCTCCTTGCAGATCCTCTTCAGTTCTGTCAGGTTGGATGGTAAACGTTGGTGGACAGCCATTTTCAGGTCTCTCCATGGATGCTCAATTGGGTTTAAGTCAGGGCTCTGGCTGGGCCATTCAAGAACAGAGATGTTTTGAAGCCACTCCTTCATTATTTTAGCTGTGTGCTTAGGGTCATTGTCTTGTTGGAAGGTGAACCTTTGGCCCAGTCTGAGGTCTTGAGCACTCTTAAAAAAATTCACAAAATCTAACCTTTCATTGAAGTAAAAGAATTGAAAATGGGGGCAAATCACATTATGAAATAAATGCTTTTCTCCAAAACACGTTGGCCACAATTGTTGGCACCCTTTTATTAAATACTTTTTGCAACCTCCTTTTCCCAAGATAACAGCTCTGAGTCTTCTTCTATAATGCCTGATGAGTTTGGAGAAACCTGACAAGAGATCAGACACCATTCCTCCATACAGAATCTCTCCAGATCCTTCAAATTCACAGATCCATGTTGGTGCTTCTTCTCTTGAGTTCAGCCCATTCATTTTCTATAGGGTTCAGGTCAAGGGACTGGGATGGCCATGAGAGAAGCTTCATTTTGTGCTCTGTGACACATTTATGTGTTGATTTTGATGTTTGTTTTGGATCTTTGTCCTGATAGAAGAAACAACCACGGCCCATTATAAGATTTCTAGCAGAGGTCGTCAGGTCTTGATTTTTTATCTGTTGGTATTTGCTAGAATCCATGATACCATGTGTCTGAACAAGATGTCCAGGACCTCCAGCAAAAAAATAGGCCCTCAACGTTAAAGTTCCAGCTGTATTTTTAGCCGTGGGCATGGGGTACTTTTTATCCCTGTTTGAACAAAACCTTTCTGGTAGATTTGCTGCCAAAAAGCTCTTTTTACAGTTCATCTGACCACAGAACCAGGTCCAGTCTAAAGTTCCAGTTGTGTCTGACCACTGAATATGCTGGAGTTTGTTTCTGGATGAGCGAGGAGGATTTTTCTTGAATCCCTCCCAAACAACATGTGGTGATGTAGGGGTTTGTTTGATTTTTTTTTTAGGCTTTCTGACCCCAAGACTCAACTAATCTCTGCGATTCTCCATCTGTGATCCTTGGAGAGTCTTTGTCCACTCAAACTCTCCTCCTCGCTGTGCATTAGGACAATATAGATACGCGTCCTCTTCCAGTCAGATTCATAACATGAATGTTGATTGGATCTTCTTAATTATTTCCCTGATGGTGGAAATGGGGGTTTTCAATGCTTTAGCTATTTTCCTACAGCCACTTTCTATTTTGTGAAGCTCAACAATCTTTTTCTGCACATCAGAACTATATTCTGTGGTTTTACTCATTGTGATGAATGATTAAGGGAATTTGGCCTTTGTGCTTCCTTATATTTATACTTCTGCGAAACAAGACGTCATAGCTGGACAATTTCATGTTCCTTGTCACCCTGGTGTGCTAAAAAATGTAAATATTAATGGGAATTTACTTCAGAGATATTTTACTCATAACATTTTTAAGGGGTGCCAACAATTGTGGCCAACGTGTTTTGGAGAAAAGCATTTATTACATAATTTGATTTACCCCCCATTTTCAATTATTTTACTTCAATGAAATGTTAGATTTTTGTGAATTTTTCTTAATAAAAGATCAAAAGGACAAACAATGCAGATTTATTTCTTACAGCCATATTTGTCAGGGGTGCCAACATATATATATATATTGGGACACCCCTCCCAATCATTGAATTCAGTTGTTGCACTAACTTCCATGGCCAAAGGTGTATAAAATCAAGCACAAAGGCATGCAGACACTTCTACAAACATTTGTGAAAGAATGGGTTACTCTCAGGAGCTCAGTGAATTCAAGGTTGGTACCGTGATAGGTTTGATGGACGAGTCTGGGTGTGGCGGTTGCCAGGATAACGGTTCTTGCCTGACTGCATTTTGCCAAGTGTAAAGTTTGGTGGAGGGGAGATTATTGTGTGGGGTGGTTTTTCAGGGATTGGATTTAGCCCCTTTGTTCCAGTGAAAGGAACTCTTAATGCAGCACACCAAGGCATTTTGGACAATTTCATGCTCCCAACTTTGTGGGAACAGTTTGGGGATGGCCCTTTCCTGTTCCAACATGACTGCACACCAGCGCACAAAGCAAGGTCCATAAAGACATGGATGAGTGAGTTTGGTGTGGAGGAACTTGATTGTCCTTCACAACCTGTCCTGACCTCAACCCGATAGAACACCTTTGGGATGAAATTCCAAAGCTTCTGCTTCTAGAAGAATGGTCAAAAATTCCCATAAACACACTCCTAAACCTTATGGAAAGCCTTCCCAGAGGAATTGAAGCTGTTATAACTGGAAAGTGTGGGCCAACTCCATATTAAACCCTATGGATTAAGAATGGGATGTCATTTAAGTTCATGTGCATGTAAAGGCGCCACAAAACTTTTGGCGATATAGTATATATTTATTTATTTTATATAAACAGTCTAGGTCGAAAATCTAACTTTCAGTCTTTCAAGAAAAATTTAATTTATTACTCATTTTTAATAAGACCAAATATTATCTGTCTATCTTAGCATTTCCCCATTCACCTTCTAGAGATCTATGCATCACATCATCACAGTATATGCTGTTTTATTGACGCTCTTGTGATGTGAAAGATCCCAGCTCTTTAATATATATTCCCTGTTTTCTTCTAAGGGTGTGGGTGGGAATTAATACTCAAATGCTGCTGGAAGCCAGGCCTGTTACAAATCAAGTAACTCCTGTTACTGGAAGACAAACATGCCTTAGATCTAATCAGGCCTGCAGGAATCCCCTATCAGAACATCACAGGTTCACCGTCTCCCCCGCTTCCCGACCAGCCTCACGAAATGACGATTAGGCCGACCAGCAAGTGCACGCATTAGTCTGAACATAAATCTCACCTACACACTCCATTTCTAGATAACTATATCTGTTAAAGATAGGTAGACAGACGGTTTCAGAGATTTAAGGATGTTGCAACAAAAGGAAGAGGCTCAATTAATCAAGCTCTATCCAATACACTGGGGCACATATCAGTAACATATATGGATTATAGTGCAACATATATGCATTGCATGCATAAAAATGCATCTGTGTTGAATGAATATTACCAGTTTAAACAACTGTGGCTCAGACACACACAGACACGCACACACACACACACACACACACACACACACGCACACACGTGCACAAACGTGCACACACGCTATTCAACTTTTTAATTTCTTATGTTTAATCTGATTTCAAGAACATGTAGCTTTCCTTTGTTAGCAGTAGCTCAGTGTCCTACTCTTGTCCATGCACAGAAACAGATGGGTGTGGCATTCTGCACTGTCAGAGATTCCAGACCCGAGAAAGAACATCAAGATACACACTGAAAGATTGATTGATTGATTGCCAACAGAATGCCCTGGAACTTCCTTTAGCACAAGATAATGTAATTGAGCTAGCTTCACTGCGATGAGAGAGCCAGACAAATACCTCTCTCCTGTAGCATCGTACAGACAAAAGCCCGCTTGATAGGATATTTCTTTTCATTGGTCATGTTCACAATGGGATGAAGTGGTCTTCCCAAGTCCCACAGGTGTGCTGTATGGTCCTGTCTGTTTGTCAGCCTACAGAGAAGTCCCATGCTATTCACCTGAGCCCAATCCTCTGTGTAAAAGCTGATTGTGGTGGTGTTATCGACTTCTTCTTGTAATTCTCTGCTGAAAAAAAAAGGAAGTGGAAAGTTTTATCTCTGTGCAGCAGCAGTGGGGAGGGGTGAGAGTTCACTCTCTGTAAGCTTGAGACACTGAAAATATTAATGCCGGTACGGCTTTGCACACACAGAAAAGCCCCCGTAGACCTTCTCTGTTCTGAGTAAGAGATGGAGAGCAGAATTAACGTAGCACAAAAAAACATGCGAGCGCCAATCTGATTTTGTACAGTGTTTCCAAGATTTTTCCCATTTAAACAGCTTATATGTACTTGGATCTTGCATGGATCAGTGACAGAAATGGATTTGACTGTAAATAAACAGTGTGAGCGGATTGACTTGGCATGGTTTTAATGATTATCAGAGAGCTGGTGAAATATTATGGTAGAATTTAACAATGTAAAGAGAGAAATATATATGGATGTATGGTGCTGTGTGCCCAGCTGCTGTAACTGATGGCGAAACATTATTACATTTCAATTTTAATAAAATTGCAAATTTCAATAAATGTAACATTTGTCACAAATAATTGATTTAAGTGTGTTTTTTGTCCAGTGTTGTGAGAACTCATTTGTGTGTGTGTGTTGTGAGAACTCTCACTCGTAGGTGGTTGTTTAAAAAAAGTAATTTATACAATTTGTGTTTCTAAAAAAAATTATATTCTAAATATATTATGAATTCCTATGCAAACTGAGTTCTATCAAGTCACACCAGACAGTCCTGTGTGTGAATGCTGCCTATAGAACAGAGAATGAAGGTCAAGAGGACAGTGTAAAGGTACGGTGAAAACCCCTAAGCTGTTTCATTTGCATGTACATAAATTTAGAATTACATAGGGACATTTTCCTCTCTTGTCCTTTGATTCTTGCTTTACCTCTTTGGTTTGTTTGCATGTCTTCCAACAAGACACACCCCCTGATCCCCCCACCCTTGATGCCCTTCCACCCTTTGTGCTCCTCTTCAAATACAGCACATCCCCAAAATAAGAAACAGCAAATCTGCTCCCTCTTAGCCATAGACGTGTTTACCATCCCATAATACTGCTCCCAGATTTGTTCAGCCCTTTGGATTGCCTTTTCTGCTCATATTTCCCCTCTGCTCTTATCACCGAACAAAGCGGCTTCTTCCCCCCCATCGCAAAGCTCAGAAACCCCGATTGTTACAATGGTAAGTATCGGAGGCGTTCTCCATTTCCACTGTAAAACCTGGAGACTAATGCACCGCAACCACACCGCGCTGGGGGAGATTGCTGTCAACACTCTCCAAAAACTGCAAACTCAGATTAGACTCTGCTCTCGACGTCGATTTCAAAAGGCTTGCGCGCTTATTCAAGCCCAACGTGAAATAATCTGCATCTATTCAGATATAGAGAGGGTGTATGGAAGTTATTGATGTCAACTTTGCATGCTGATTGCTACCTTGGTTCTGCTGCTGGTATAATTGAACTGAAAAGAGGCATGAAAAATGGCTTCCCTTGAGTCTTAATACCCAGGTAAAGAATTCAGTGTTTGGTTTTTGAAAATATGTAATTTTCTAAAGTAAATGGTATAGCTGGCTAAAAGAGCCCAGTCTGGAATACCCACGGCACATTTATTTTACCATAAAATACGTTTTTTTTTTTTAGAGGAGGAGGAGGTGGGATATTTTCATAATACATAGCTGCACAACTGCTGTACGGTATTATGTTCACTTGACTATTGCTGCCTGTTTACACAGCATTCAAATTTTAATATATATCAAACACCATTTTCTCTTGTTCAGTCAATAGCGGTTTAAAAAAAAAAAAAGATTTTTACCCAATCATTTCTTATAATAACAAAAGCTTCACACTTTTAATGATCATTATTGCAGTGATTATTGTATGTTTGTGGCATGTTATATGCCTGGAAACAGTTATTCTAACTCTAATTGATGGAGTGTGTAACTTTCCATTTCTTAAACAACCATCTTGGCCACAAATGTATGCACCTCTGCGATCAAGAGGTGCATCAATTTTTGAACAAGTTCTTGTATTGCCAATGCAAGAGTCGAAGACTCTGTAAAGTCTACTCCAGCACATCCCAAAGACTTTCAATGAATTTAAGGTCTGGACTCATGTGGTGTCATGTGAAAATGATTCTTCATGCTTCCTCCCAACCATTCTTTCACAATTTGAGCCTGATGACTCTTGTCATCCTGGAATATGGCCATGGTGTGTCTTCCTACATGGTTGTTTAAGAAATGAAAAGCTACATACTCAATAAATTAGGGTTAGAATAACTGTTGCCAAACATATAACATGCTAGAAACATAATAATCACTGCAATAATGATCCAATCATAGACTCTTAAGCTTCTGCCTATTTAAATCCAATCAGCGATTATAATTTTTTTGGCTGGGCAGTGTACTGTATATATATATATACATAAAGAACTCTAGAAGCACTATAGAAAGTCAAACATGAGTCAAACATAGCACATAGCAGTATGTCGAATAACAGCACCTCACATAACATGCATATAAATGCAGTCTGCTTAGAAGTGTCAGATGGCTAAGCTTGGAATTCTGGCCATGGACCTGCCAAATTGCCCAACAGAGCTTGTATATGTGTGTGTTCAACAGAGTTTGTGTGTGTGAGTCTGTGATGAGACACACGCGCACACACACACAGCTCAGGTTAAACTGCATGGGAATCGCACAGGCTACACACTGTTTGTTTTGGACTCAATAGCATCTCATTTACACGTGTTAATTGCAGCTAATTGGTTCTAATTGGATGAACAGGAAACCCTCTGGGACCATTCATACCTTTAATTTGAGGTAAATATCATTAATTAACATATGTTAATTGGAGCCAATTAACATTGATTAAGAGATGCCAGCCACAAGAAAAAGTACAACTATCAAAATTCGATTGAGTCAGATACGTGCTTGCAGGACGAGATGCGCGTGGATGAAGCAGCATCTGGACCGATGCTGTTTGGGTGGCTTTGGGTGACGAATTGGGACGTTCAGACTGGCATGGCTGCGTTTTGTCTTGTGCTGCCCCTGCCCCATGGCACACCTGCGCAGGAAGTGCTCCCATGGACAGAGGGCATCTGTAGGCCCATGAGGAGCCAGCGTGTGCTGCACCGTCGGAGCGCGAGAGATTAGAAGAGCTGCTGCTGAGTCCGGCAGATAGGGAGGGGACAGAGACAGAAAGAGCGAGAGAGAGAGAGAGAGAGAGAGAGAGAGAGAGAGAGAGAGAGAGAGAGATCGAGAGAGAGAGAGAGAGAGAGAGAGAGAGAGAGAGAGAGAGAGAGAGAGAGAGAGAGAGAGAGATGGAGCTGCAAGCTCCTATAAGTATGGACGTTGAGGCTTGCAATGAATATAAGATTTGTTGAGAGAGGAAATAAGGACAGAATGTATCCTGAGTGCAATAGCATTTTTGGGAAGGCCACAATATACTCACTATTAAATGCACATTTTAGATTTTTCTTTGCTTATGGGTAAAAAGAAGTTTGAAATATCTTTGCAGTGATATAATGTTAGCAAACACTCTGACGTCAACCTTTGCTGCTCAGAACGGCGTTTAGATAAATATGTGCTGCCTGCTTTTTACTCAATAACAAAACAAACACAACAAAAATGACAGCGGTGAGAAAACAGCAGTTAAGAAAGCATCTGATCATAGCAATGTGGATATGTTTGCACCAGCTCTGCAATTTGGCACACCAGTCAAGTCGAATGAAGCAGAGGAGATTTCCCTGTCAAACAAGGCAGCACCTCAGAGCACACCTACCTATTACATAATCACCATGGACCAATGGTAGTTTGAAGCGTTTACCAGCCGGAGCAAACTTTTCCGTAAAGTTCGCTTTGATAAACTTTCTCAAACTCCCAAAACTAACTTCACATGAAATTCCTTTTGGCCTGATTATGTTTGAAATAACGGCATACAAGTTTAATCTTTCGATTTCACATTAAGTATATTGCGACCTTGAGAGAGCAACGTGTGTCGATACTAAAGTAATTATCAGACATTTGAGATCCTGCAAATAGCCAAACGATGCCTGACATAGCTTATTCTGGTGCTTTCAGACTGAATATTTGAGTTAATATGGGCATATGGACAGGCAGACTGTTGGAGGTTTTTAATACGTCAGTGATTTGGCTGGCAAGGGCAGGTGATTCCCAGTCGGGCGAGAGATCGAGTGAGAAGAGGCGCTTGTCCTGCTGGGCCAGTAACCTGTGTCAGAGACCTGGAGTCCTGAGCTGACATTGACACAAACACATGAAAACAGGCGCCTGGCAGGAGTCTGAGCACACACTGGCATCAGCAACACTCTCTATTCCTTTTCTCCTTCGTTGTCCAAAGTGTAGGGCACATGACAAACAACCACAAGCGATGCACAGTGTCATCTTCTGAATAACTTTGCCTTTTAACAAGCACACGTGAAAGTACTTGCTTCAAGAAGACAGCAACGCAGTGTACGTGCTTACACAGTGCCGTGTGCGCTAGTAGCTTTGAGCGCTGAGGGATGGTGGCAGAGGCCGGCGGTGCCCAGTAGGGAAAGGTGTGAATGTGTGTCAGATGGTACAGTGGGCAGGCTGGCATCGAATAGGGTAGTAAGGCTGGCACAGCTTTAGCGGTCCACTCAGGCAAGGAGAGCTGGGGCTTAGCCCGCCTGACATGCTGCGCCACCCAGGTAACTCCAAGACAGTCAGCCAGCCACCCACCTGCCCCCTCAGCCTCCCCGCATGCCCTGGGGCAGCATCTTACATACCAGCCTGCCTGAATCACTGAGCCTGCTAATCATCTTAGCTCCAGACACACACATAGCCTTCTGTGTGGAACTAGCCTGTGTGGAACTAGCCGGGCTTGTAATGGGAAATAATACGCTTATAACTCCTTGACCCATATGATGTTTTTTTTTGAAAATGTAAAAGAAAAATTATTGAAAAGGCGTGTGTTTGTATAAAAATGGATTTAAACTTAATTATGCAAAAATATTATGAATACTAAAAATGGTGGATGGACGAATGGATGGACTTTTAATATGGACATACACATTATTACTGTATCCAAAACTGTTTTTGAATTTTTTTGTTGAATTTTTTACTTCATCTGAATGGTACGAAACTTGGTAAAGATTTTGGCACTTGCTATGTAAACATAAAAATCATTGGTAATTAATGGGAGACGAATTTCATCTAGTGGAAACTTTTGGCACTGCTTCCAAACAAAATCATACTGAAAGCTCATTTTTTGATAGATCAAGCTCAAATTTGGAACACAACTTGTTTAGATAAATGGCTTTAATTTTTATATTGTTTTACTGCAGTTTTACAGTAAAACTTGTTTTTGAAAATATGTTTCATATAAAAATTGAAAATGGTATTAACAAAGGTAAAATTCTGTGAGTTCACTTTTTAAAAACTTTTTTCACTTTTCAGAGACCAAACTTCAGTCAATGCTCCAAAGCATTCAGGTCCATTCTCAAAAAGTGAATAAATGGATTACTACTACAACGTAATTCAAATTTAATACCATAAAATTCTCTAAAAATACAAAATATTAAATAAAAAACATTATCAAACTAAAATATAGTACATTCATTTCATTGAAATAAAAATGTGGTCATTTTTCACCGACACGCGAAGAGCACCAGAGGGTCAAACCAGAAAAACATAACTATACCATCTTCACTCTTAGTCAGTTACACTGTGTTCCTGTGGCACTATAAGTAATTTATGGAGGTGTTATGGTAAGTGTAAACTTAATGTGTGTGTGTGAACAGAGTTCATCTCACAGAGTTGAACTCTGTGCTCCCTTCGCTGACTTTAAAGACAACTGGTGAGGTCTAATAAATCCATCAAAAGCTGTCCGCCTGTCATCTCTGCACTGCTTTTACTTTAAAGGCTGGACAGGAGGGCAGAAGTCCCAAAACAAAGGCTCAGGAGACAGAGGGGGTGGGAGGGACGTGAGGGGTGTAAACCCGCCTGTAGTCACACATCATGAATATTTAACAGAACTTGTTGGAGTGAGCAGAAAATGCTAGGGTGGGTGAGCTTAGGGATTGTGTCTGCGTGCGTTTGGCGTCGACTGCGTTCAGCGCACCCTTGTTCGGAGTGTGCGGCGGGGTTTGTTTGTGAGATTGGGGTTGGGTGGGCAGCATCAAAGGATCACCAAGGGACAGCAATTCCCATGGCAACAGTTCGTCAGGTAGGGGGCTTGGGGTTCAGCTGCCCCTGCAGGTCCCTCGAGATGGAGAGAGAGAAACGGAGAGAGCGAGGAGAGCGGGAAGCATTTTGTCTCAGCACACTTGACAAAACAAAGACAACTCACTCCTCTGGTTTCATGCCACATTTTTTATTCATAAACAAGCTGCTGGCTGTAAAGACATGATAAAGCGGCGCGGGGCCTCTGCTGAGATGGCCACCCATTTGAATGCAAAGCCTCAGCTGCACAAAATCCTCCCGAGCCCCATTATTCTCTGGATTTCGCCGCTATTTTCGTCAGCCGCTAAGCTGGCCATGGATCGAGACTGGAGATATGTCATCAAAATGGTCTCATTCAGCTACCAATGGCTATTAACATAAAAATTAAAGAATTATAAAACAAGCTTGAATGAATGAGGGATGAATAAAATGAATAAAAATCTCCACCCGCCTTGACTCCAATCATTTTCGCCTCCTTTCTCATCCCACAAAGTGGGGGATTGCTGCATTCTTCCATTATTGGATTAATTGCCTTTATTTGCTGTAAACATGTGTTTACTGTTAACATGTGCCGACAGTAGAAGAGAGGCAACGGACTGTGTGTGGCACTTGAGACTAATATTTTTAGATTTTAAGAATCAGAAGTGTCATTTCTGCACTACTTAAATGGAATTGACAAAAATAATCACATACATAATATCAAAATAATAATAAATGAGGAAAAAAAGTTTACTAAACACTATCTTCCACTGGTCAGCCTAAATACACACTATTGGTTGAGCCAGATTTGCTGTGTCAGATTTTATAAAATATTGACTTATAGTCGTACCAACAGTGTATTTAGTGCGGGATTATCTTTTAGGCTGTTTAGTCAACCTTTTTTTTTTAATATTTATTATTATTCTGATATTATTTATGTCATTGTATGTCAATTACCTTAAAATCAAAAAATATTGGTGGGGAACAAATATACTTTTTTAAATAGAATGTTTTAATAAAGCCACAGAGTCAGAAACTACAAAATATTTACTTATAGTTGTCTGTGTGTATTAAGTTGAAAAAATAACATTGATAATCATACTTTGCGTTGAAAGAAATTGATTAAAATTAAATTAATTTGTCTGTCCTTTGTGCAGCTTAATTTTAAGCGGGTCACCCAAACCTCCCCCTTACCATTACATATGCATATTAACAGAGGGGATTTCAAATGGGTATACAGGGAATTGCACAGAAGATTTGAGAGAATTCTTGGACAAAATATATATTTTTTAGGTCTAATAAAGTTAAATTAAAGTTTTAATATATATATTTTTTAAATATTTTAAGCATTTTTTAATACAGTGCACAATCTTATTGTTTATTTTAAATTAGAAAAAATATACAAATTCAATAATTAAATTGCCAGATAATATTTAAATGATTTGCTTCAGTACAATTAAAAGATATAAAACAATTATTTTAAAGGGGATTTTTTTAATAGATCCCTTGCAAGAGGATCATCATATTTGGGCATCAAAAAGTTTAATATAATATTAGACACTGTTGGAGTTGTTGGCCAAAAAATAAAATGCAATACTTATAGACTTTTTATTAAGTCTTGTTTTATATTGTCAATGCATGATGTATGATGCATGATATCTATCTGTCTTTTGAATAGTCTTTCTCAACCCATTTTTCTTCCACATTCTCAGCATCACACTTATGATTTATTTAGTCTGTTGTTTGTGTCAGACTGTTGTCTTGGTTTGCCTCTATTTGAAAGGTGTTTATTTTGTCAATGACTTGAGTGTTTGCCCAGCTGGCGCCATGCCAAGGTTGTGCCAGCACAGTGCCTGGGGTACGGCTTTAGGTTTTGGCTGGGGGGAGAGGAGATGCGGAGGGCGGAGGAAGGGGGCGTTCTGGGTGACGTGGCAGCATGCCCAATCCTCCACGCCCCCTGTCCGGCAGAGTGTGGGCTTGCAGACCTGTGAGAGCCTATCAATGCCAGTCCAAACGCCGGCAAAGAAGAGAGGCTTAGCTGTAATCCGTATTGACTGCTTTGTGCTTTGTCTGCCAATTTATATCATGGATTTGTCCCACTCAATGATGTGCTTCTGTCAAGTTCTCCCACATTAATCCATAACATTATTAGTTTTCAGTACAGCCCTAATTATTCCAGCTCTGACCTAAATGGTAACGGGATGAATGGAAAGATTTCAAACAAACAAACAAACATTTATAGCCAAACACGATGTGGTAACAATGGGGTTAATTCTATATACGTAATTGTCAAATCATTGGCTTTGTCTTCACAAAACGAGTGTGAAATGAAACATCAGACACACAGGGCTGTAGTATGCAGCGAAGAAGAAGAGGTCCTATTCAACTCAGGACGGCACTGGCAGAGGAACGTCTGGCACCCTGCTGCTAAATCTGTAGATTACAGTGAACCTCCCCCTGGCAGGTCTCTGGGAGTCTACCTGAGCCAGAACCTGAGGGGAGACAAGCAGGGACTAATTTAAAGATGCGACGCAGCTCCAGGGGGACTTTATCAGCCTAGTTTGTCAGGACAGGACAGGGGGCATTTCAGCTTAGCCCCGGCCCAGAGTGAGTACCCCTGCTCAGTGTGGTAATACCACTCAGAGGCAACCTGTCATGACTTTAGACAGTTCTGCAAGCCCAAGAAAATCAAGGTGAACAGATATTGTGCTCTCAGTGCTCCTTTCACCCAGCTTAAAGGGTCAGTTCACCAAAAATGTAAATCACTCTTGTGTAGGTGTCCATACAATAAAAAAGACATTGGGGTACAAGACAACATTAGAACCCACTGACAAGTGATTGTTGTTTTGTTTTAATAAAAGTCACAACCAAAAACTTTTGATTTCAGAAATATTCAGTATGTTGTGAAAATGTTTACTTTAAGATAAAAATGATTTAATCTGAGCAATTCTTTTGCAGATAAGTGTAAACAACCGTCATTTTACACCATCATAAGTGGACAACAGTGTAATATATTTATAGACAAGCCTGCAGTGGGCTACACAGCACTGCAAATTACATTCAACGCAAATATAGATCAACAGTCTACAGAGAAATGTTGTATTCCTGTGATTAAGTCTCACACCTGTACTGAAGCCATGATGCAGCTTGGTGCAATAGTCAAGCATGCATGCAAGCTCTCTCTTTCCTCCTCTCTCTCTCTCTCTCTCTCTCTCTCACTCACTCCCACATCCACACCAATTTGTTGTGCTGTGTGTTGTTTTTCCCCCCTTTGCCCGCGTCCCCTCTCCTGGGCCAACGCTCACATCAACGGCGAGTTGATAACGCCACTGGAGGAACCCTGTTTGGAATTTAGATTAATGTGTGACTAGCAGCCAGATGGAACGATAAGAATAAAGGAAAATAAGCTTGGAGAGTACTTGAACGGGAACAAAACAACAGAAAAAACAGAGCCACAAAACAACCCTAGTTTCTCTCTCTCTTTCAGGTTGCACCATGGACCGAGCGAGACGGGTTTGAGGTCATAAGTGAGCACCTGAATGAGGGACTAGAGGTGTGTATTTGTGTGTGTAGGTGATCACACCCCTCACGGCTGATCAGATAACAGCACACCTTTAATCGGCCAGTGTGTAAGAGAGAGACGGCAAACAACCACTTTTGTCTTATCTGCTATTGTTAGCGAGGAAACCTAACAGACATCCCAGCGGTTCTAGTCGTACCGTGGCCCAGTTCAGCTCCGCTTCAAAACCAGGCCCCCCTGATCCGTAATAACCTCTTCCGCCCAAACCCCATTTCAGCATCACCGGAGGCGGATAGCCGCTTCTGGCTCTCCCACTGCCATTATCACTGTGCAGCATGCCTCCCAGGTGAGTGGCAGCACTGGGACTAGCGGGAGGAAGAAGAGACAGGAAGGAGGAGAGAAAGAGAAAAAAGCAAAATGATTGGAAACTGTGCCAGCATGTAACAAGCATACAAAGAAAGTAAAGCAATCAATTAATAACAAGAGTGAGAGGATAACAAGATACAAGTTACAGATATACTGAGACATATATGCACTTTTTTTGCAGTTTTTTTCATCTAAAATAAGGCTGGTGCTGGAGCCGGTTTATTAGAATCTTTATTAGAACCAGCTCACGTTTTCACTAACTTGAGAGCTCAAAAATGACGCAATGGAATATATGCATAACAATGTATCAGTCTTTTTTTACACTGCAAAAAATGTTGTCTTGACGGATTTTCTAAAAATATTTAAAATTAGAATGATTTACTTGAGAAGCAACACTACATAAGATATGCTTTTATAAATTACATATTTAATATAAATGAATATTCACTTGCTTTTAACTTATTTTGCTTAAAACGCAATATGTTATGGAGTGTTGCTTCTCAAAGAAATGTATCTGGTTTTAAGATTCATATTTTAGATATTTTAACTGGAAAATAACTAAAATACTGTCTAAAAATAGGATTTTGTGCAGTGCAATATGGAAATGTTAATTTGGTGTCTATTTATCCTCATTGTATTCAAGCTATCTTTAATTTAACATGGGTAATAATGTCACAATTATCAACGGACAAATAAAATACATTCACTTCAGATGTACAGGGGAGATAAAGTGGCTGTAGCAGCGAGAAAAAAATGCTAATGCGTTTGTCAACTTGATGTGTATCACATCATATCTATGAAGACACATTCACTGCATATTAAGTGAGAAATCTAGTGTAGTACCATCTAGTCATGTATTTTGATGTGGTGTTGTTTTTAAAACTGCTAATTTTAAAACTCCTAACGTTATAAAAGAACAACCTAATCCCACCTATAAAGTCCAACCTCCAACCCAACCCTTAAACTGAACACGTTTGTACACTTCCATACAATAACATATGATTTCGCCATCTAATACAAGTTCTTATAAAGGTCCAGACTCACTTTTACTTGATTGTGCATCGGCTCCAGAACCATTTTGGTGGAAGAGGGGTATTCTGAGTTATGGGCCGCTACAGACTGGGTCTCCTCCCTCCACCTGTGTCCCAGCCCTCCCCTTTCTCTCTCCCCCAGGGCAAGAGGGTGCTGTAAGGGGCATGTGCTTGATGGGGGCGGAGGGAATGGGGGGGTTGTTGTCAGGGAGGCTGATCAGTGGGAGTCAAGGTGCAGCGGAGCAGATAGCTGAGGTCTATGCATACTAAACGGCCTGGCAAGGGGGGCCTGCTGCTCTCGGCTCGCCCTTATCACACCTCTCGGCTCACTTTATCAGATTAGAGCCCCCGGCAGTCGAGACGAGAAGAGAGAGAGAGAGAGAGAAAGTGGGTTTGGAGGGTGATGGGGGGGCTGGAGGAAAGTCAAAGAGAGAAACAAGGAGAAGAAGAGACAGGGACCGAGAAAGAACGAGAAAGAGAGACACACTCTGTTCCATGTCAAGCGTAAGTACAGTTGAGATGTGTTACATGACCGGCAACACACTTCACTGCTCTCATTGTCTAGCAATCAGACGTTCACCTCATGCTGTTACTGAATTACTGTTACCAGTCAAAATGAAGGAGGAGTCATCCGTGCCACCGCATTTCCATTTTTCTTTTCTTCCCAAAATAGGGTTTGGAATTTGTCGGCGAATCATTTACATTACTCTGTCCTCAGATACCTAAACATATGGGTATATGTTTGCTAATCAGAGCTTCAAAATAATCTACACAGATTTAGTCTCATAACCTAATTAGGCAGCATATCAGTTCTACACTTGTGCCAAGTTCCTTCCGTGTTTAGCTCACTTATTGAAAGATGTTACATCCCATTTTTGCGTATAATCTAATACTAAACCCTCGCTTTAGAGCTTCCGACTGGTACCGCCGTATGTTGTGTACGGACGCCTACAGATTCATCATGGATCATTTGATGTACTTAAAGAGATTTACATCCTTGGCTCTTCACCGACCCATTTTCATTCGTGTTTGTTTTGGTGTCAAATGGAGACTCTTGTATAATCGTTTTTGCTTATGGGGTTGCAAAGGGAACAACACAATAACTGTGGATTGTTTCTCATTTATACTTGTCTCATTTTGTGAAATGTGTGAACGCTGCGACGGATCTTGTCAGAGTACGTGTGTCTTTGTGATCTTGGCTATGTTTGCTAACAGAAGTGTATACTCGCCAGTGTCCTAGATCAGTCATGCCCTGAGGCGTGTGCCCTCTGCCACTCCATCTGCCCTTTGAGAGCAGCATGGTGCTTTGTGTCACCCGGACACCCAGAGGCCAGTGAGGCTGCACTGCACTGACTCTAAATTATATAACATTAAGTAAAAGTACAGGTAAGCCTTATGCTGTGTCACCCATATAATGCTATTTTTGCTTATGGAATACATAAGTCACTGCTCACTAAGATTGTTACTAACAGTAAAAATATCAAAATAAACATAAATAATATGTAAATATACATAAAATTGAATAATTACAATATATGTGAAGAAGTGGTTAAAGGGTTAGTTAAAAATTAAAATTCTGTCATTAATGACTGTCTGTGTCCAGAAAGGTAAAAAGAAAGGTATGAAAAACATAATCAAAGTAGTCCATGTGACATCAGTTGGTTAGTTAGACTCTTTTAAAGCATCGACAAAACATTTTGGTCCATAAATAACAAAAACTATGACTTTATTCAGCATTGTCTTCTCTTCCATGTTTGTTTGAATCCGCGGTCACAAGTCCACAGTGACGCTGCTGACGTAAGACGCAAAGCGCGCGTCTCCCTCAGACTACATGGACGCTCTGGCGCACCAGATAACACGTCAGCAGCGGGATTCAAACAAACACAGAGAGGAAGACAATGCTGAATAAAGTCGTAGTTTTTGTTATTTTTGGACCAAAATGTATTGTTGATGCTTCAAAAGAGTCTAACTAACCCACTGATGTCACATAAGGAATACTTTGATTATGTTTTTCATACCTTTCTTCTTATTAACTTTCTGGACACGGACTGTATAGTGTCCATACACTTTCAATGGAAAGACAAAAGGCTCTCGGACTAAATCTAAAATATCTTAAACTGTGTTCCGGAGATGAACGGAGGTCTTACGGGTTTGGAACGACATTAGGGTGAGTCATTAATGACAGAATTTTCATTTTTGGGTGAACTAACCCATTAATTACTAGCCCATGTCCAGACATAAAAATAAATCATTTTTTGAGTTTTGAACATGGGCTAGACTTGGGCATTGGGTAGCAAGATTAAGAGAGAATAATGACAATATATTTTGGCCTTAACTGGTTTAAGAAGGTCTTCCAGGCTGGCCAAACTATTCTGCATATATTCTAGTTGGTCTCAACAGCGCTGCCCAAAGCACCTCTAAAACCAACCGACTAGTTTGGGAGACCAGCAAACCACTTTAGGCTAGTCTAAGCAGTTTATTTTTCAGCAGGGGAGTTTTATGGTTTACTTTTATGACACTTTTGTAGGGTTTTTATGTTCTTTTTTGAGCTTGACAGACGTTGTGGTACTGATAAGTAGTTATTTAAAAAACTATACTGGTACTAACAAAAATACACAATAAACAACAGCATACAGACATTAGGCTGAGTAAATACTTAAATTCTCATATTTGGGTGGACTAATGAGTATCAACAGATTTGACCTTTTGTGCTGTTTATACTTAGTTTACCTCAACCTTGACATTTCCAATCATGGATGAGGGAGTGAGACAATCTGACAAGGCGTCTGCTGGATGCAGATGTTCTACAGGGGAAGCCATCTCTCATGTCCTGCATTCTGGATGATCACACTCACTCTGTTACACATGCAGGAGCTGAATCCACCACGGTACAACACAGAGCGGCGCTGTGGGCAGCCGAGGCCATGGAGCAGGAGAGAGAAAGAGAGAGAGTGCATGTTGCAAGCTCCAGGCTGCAGAAGGAGAGCAGACCCGAGGGAGCAGCCCCGCGCCTGCAGCACCATGATGATGATTGATGCAGGCAGGACACACACGCCCCAGCCGCTCAGCAAAATTAAAAGCCTATTTTGTAAAGTTGTAAAGGAGCAGAATGGCACAGGGCTAAGGCAGCCTCCCACCCCTCCTCCCTCCTCCCACCGCGGGGTCCCGTTTAGTGTCTTTAGTATCATCTACTCCTGAGGGAGCAGGCAGAGGGACTGTTACACGCCTTTCACTCAAGCACATGAATGCGCACAAACAGACACACGCACTCAACCTCCTGTATACGCCCTCAAGACTGGAGCGTGTCTGCTTGATGAATGTTTCCATGTGTGTGCATGTGTCTCCGCTGCCTCAAAGATCATAGAGATACAGCATCACATGAAAATACATAAAATGCTAACGTTTTATCTGCACTGGCTGGCGGATTTGGTCACGTTTTACTAATTATTATTATTTTTTTTAATGTATAATCAAATTACAATATAAATGTACACATGATTAATATCTTGCAGTTGTTTAGACCTGATGTTACAACTCAATATACAGAGACAACTATAAGTGAGCAACTAAAATAATAATAATATTTTTGTTACATTTAGAATAATATGCATCATATATTATATACAATGACTTGCTATGATTAGTATTTAGTTATAATTAGCATTAAAAACTAATATATATTATTAATACTAATTATAGCAGGCATATAAGACTCAATATAGTAACTGCTGCCTCAATATTTGGTGTGGGATTGGAGCAGAACTTCCTGTTTATCCAAACAATGGAAGACTGGGATGGTTTTAGCATCACTGACAGTCTGGTTTATTAGTGCCCTGTAGAGGTAAGTGTCTGTCTATAGTGCATTGGCAGATGAGTCCTGATTTGCACTTGTTAATAGGCAGAGAAAAGAGCTCTCGAAGACACTTACTTGTTTGTATATCATTTGCAAATCATTTATCCACAATGTGAATTTAATTGACCAGGCAACCCCAGAGGCTCCTCAAAAGTCTGCCGCCCCTGCAAGTTCCCATCTATCCCCACTTCCTCACCCAGACCTGGCAGTCTGTATCCCGCCCCTGCCCCACCCCCTTGGCGAAGCCAGGGCGGGCTGTGGGAGTGACAGGCAGCCAGAGAGGGCCCAGTCGGGCCAGAGAGGCACACACTGGAGAGGTCAGGACCATGTCAAGTGGGGTGTGGAGGCCAGCTGAGGAGCCCTGCCTGCACATTGTGCTAATTTGTGCAGCCAGTGTAGACAGGGAGGGCAGGCCAGGAGGAGAAGGAGGGGCAGAAGGGCAGCAGGAACCGGCATATGGGGCCCGGCTGAGGAAAAGACTGTAGAGGGTCATTCGGATTCACTCTAGCACACTTTCACTTCTTCGTACGTAGATACTCAGACACGCACATACATGAGCACACACCCACAATCACATCACCCCTGCTTGAGTGGGGCCGTGACAGCCACCCATCCCCTCCATCTGCAAGGCAGACCATGCCAGTGCTTCTCAACAGGAAAGCATCATACTAACCTTTTCCAACCTTTCCACACATCCCTCGATGAACTTGGCAGTAAGCTGTGACTAACTACCAGCAGTCTGTGGTAAAAGCTTTTTGCCTTGAGGGAATGTGTAAACATGAGAACGAGACTTGCCAGTGTAAACATCCTACTGACTGATGTACAGATCTACTGTGCTCAGTACTCTAAACCATGTACATATACACTCTACGCTGAACTTATGCTGCCAGACAGATGAGATGTGTGTTTTTAAACCAGTATGATGCACAAATTAACTCACATTTGTTCAACTTTATAATAAGGTTAAATTAATTGACATTAGTTAATACATTAGGTCTCATGAACGAACAATATATATATAGTATATATTCAATTCAGCCGCCATTATAAGTAACAGCTGCTGAAAATTCATCTTTCCCAACACAGAAATATATTACATTATTTAATATAAATGGATATTTAGTATTTGACAATATTGCTGGTGAGAATGAGACTTCTTTCAAAAACATTAAACATAGATTTTTTTAAATATATTTTTTCATTGTTAATCCATGTTTACATGAACTTGATATCATTCATATATGTAGAAAATAAGGTTAACCCAGATTGAACAAATCCAAATTGAATATGTATAATATTACAGTATGTATTTTATTTTCTTGTCATCTACTTGACTCATATAAACTTAACAAATAAACCAGTTCCCACCAACTAAACGCCACTGCCAAAGTTGAAACAATTCAAATACACTACTGAAAGTCACATTAGTATGAAAAAAGTGTCCGTATCCATATGGGAGTGTGTGTCGACAGCCTGCAACACCATTTGTTTGGGTTGTGGCTGTGCTCTTCCAGTCTTACGCTCCGAGCACCATGATCAGCTACACCTGCTGAGCCAGGACAGGCTCTCTCTGCGGGAGGCACTGCTCAGCGCTACTTCATGGAAAAAATGGCTAATATCCTCAGCATCCCAGTGCAAGAGAGAGGTGGTATCCTCCATTGCTGATCAGTCTAGTTCCCATCAAAATCAGGTATCTACAGTGCACCCTTCTGGCCTAAGCATTCAGCCTCTTTTACAGTGGGGTCGTGACCCTGGCTGAGTGATGGGAGAGTCAAATTGGAGCCAACCTAAACGGCACCCCCTCCTTCAAGCCCCATCCTTTTCCTCCCACACAGGCGGGGCAGGGGGCAACACCACTGTCACAATCAATTGCAACTGAAGGGACAAATAAAGCAGCCCTCCCCAACTGGCCTGTAATAGCAGTCACTGCAATATCACAGACCCAATGAGCTGCCATGTGAAAATATTACGCAGGGAGCCAGCAGAGGGGAACTAAAATATACAAATTCTACAAAAGAGATTCTGGGTGTCTGGCAGGCTGCATGCCTTGTGAGAAATATATAAAGAGCCTTTGGGGATGGTGGAGGAACTAGCACCTACTCTGAGACACCGAGAAGGGTGTCTGTGTGTGTGTGTGTGTGTGTGTGTGTGTGTGTGTTTTTTTGGTCTTGGCTGCACCCTCTGGGTCCCAACTGGGCCTTGTGTCACAAACAGATGGGCGCCACACAAAGGACCCCCTCACCTCACCAAGCTGGTCCCCGGCATGCCTGATTAAACCCTAATACCAAAGTTAGAATTGATACAGTGACTCGGTGGTGATTCAATTAGGGCAGTGGGCATGAGTGAAGCTGTACAAAAGAGATGGGGCAGTTACAAACTCATTTTAGTTTGATTATCATGGCATCCTGCACGTGGAAGCAGAAAATTACGGACTTGCGTGTCGGAGACTTGATATCCTCTGGGGCCGTATCAGAGCTCGCATGCAAGCTGAATGTCACAGCTGACAAAATCACATACCCTCCATAGATTTGAGCATTGCCAAGTAACTCCTTAATGGCGGAAGAGCTCACAAGGCAAAATAGAAGCAGTATATTATGGAAAACTCTACACTCCGTTAAAAAAATCCGTAAAAATAGGGCACAATGTACTGCATTAATTTGACTGAAATTTCCGCATTTATTTTTACCTGCATTTAGATTTTTGAACTTCATTGCGTTGTGTTTTAGGGCTAACGGAAATGTGTGTAAAATTACTTTATAATGTCCAGGTAATAAGTTACCAGTACTTTTTCCATTATTTTCCGTATTTATTTTTTACAGTGTAGAAAGGCACCTAACATCTTCAAAACTTCAAAACCAAGACTTCTTTGTGTGACAAATGAACAAAATCCAAATTGACTTGGTAAAAAAGCTCCTGTAATGTTTTATATAAGCTTTTATATGATGCACACCATCAGAACCGTCTGAATTATTTTCAAGCTAATTATTAAACACTAGACATTGAAGTGAAAAAATATTGGAATAGCATAAAGAATAATAAATGCAAAAATCAAGTGCAATAAAAGAATATTTTCACACACACGGTCGGACCACCTGCGAGCACATAAGTGTTGCAAACATCTCTCCTCTGATATTAGTCTATGTGATTTAAGATTCCTGTGATGTTGATAATCAATACGGCAATTGCAATTGGCAATGATGTATGCACTAACCAGAAGTGCATTAGTCAGGACGACACCACACTGTGCGTATTGACAGCAGGGAGCCAATACGACACACATGAGGACATAGACGTATTACTATACACAGAAAAACATGGAGATACAGAGATCTCAGATGCCCAGCACAGACAGTCAGCACTTTATCTACAAGTTCCTCTGAATGACAGAGAGCCGAACCGCACTGCAGTTCTTATACTGCAAAAAGAGAGACACCTTTTCAGTAGCACTGCATGTTTAGCATCTAGCTAGTTCACTTCAGGTCAAAACTTTGGCCAAATAAAATAAAATAAAATAAAATAATAGACTTGTAATATATATGCACATATTCTTGAGAAGGTCAGGAAACACGTTGTTGGCACAACACCCCAAGGGCTCTTGAGCTACATTTAAGGGATTTTGTGTGTGTGTGTGTGTGTGTGTGTGTGTGCGTGCGTGTGCGTGTGCGTGAGTGTGTATCCATGTGGAAGAACTGGGGAAGCCTCTTATCTCGCAATGTTCCCCTTTCATTTCTCACTCACTACCTCTCTATCTTTGTCTGGTCTTGCTGATATGCTAATCGGTGTGTAAGTATATCCTGTCAAATAATTATGCCATATTAATACTATCCTCATCTCTGCATAATTTGCCCATATGCATAATCGTATTTAGCTTTTTCCTCAGAATGTGAGAACTAGAAAAGATAGTCTTACCTTGGGCAATTTAATCTGCATTGATTGAATATCAGACTCTTCTGAATGTGATAAAGACTTTTGCGGCACAGACAAACGTTTTCAGATCGGCTTTGACAGCTTGTCATGGGATTCACTGGTCAGAAGATACTGCACAAATAAAACACACAATACAAAACATTTCTGTTTCTTTTTTGTTTAGCAAATTAACGTATTTTAACTTCACATTTTGTGTTTGAAGTAAAAAACTGATTAATTAATCACTAAAGTTTCCATCCAGACCAGGTTTCAGAACAAAAATCACAGAAAATACATAAATAAACAAACACCTTTAAAATCAGTTGTATAAAATCATTATTTCATGAATTATGCTGCAATGGGACTTCAAGGGTGTTACTATACAGGCACATTTTGATAACAGTGAATGTAAAACCATGAAAATGAACCACAGGATGACCAGATGAATGCAGGTTTGTGTGGGTGTTCTATAACTATCATACAAGGTTTAAAGGAAACATGAAGGATTACAAACACTTCAAAGATGGAGGAGGATCCATTTTGATGCTTAATTTAAAAGTGAATATGGATGTTTTACATACAGTACTTGATTAACTAAGGACGCCTGCAAAACCAAGTCTTTTTCTATTGCAGAAAGTAGTTTATAGATGTGGACATTATGCAGAAAAAGAAAGGGCAGACCTGACTCAGAGCAGGTCACGTTAGGATGAGCCACTCAAGGAAATGACAAGTGTGGAAGATAATGGTGCGAGAGGCTCACCAAATAGGCATTCATCTTTGTTGCTTTTGTAAGGCAGGGCAAGCCAAGGTCAGCAGCTGAGTGAAGCATCTTTGTGAGTAGGCGGACTTAGAGAACAGCAGACTGGACAGGAGGCCACGTGTCGCTGGCAGGATTAACAATGGTCATTTCACAGAGGAACAGCCCTTTCTCTCCTCCGTTTGTTTCGAACCCCCACAACACCCTCTAGCCACTTAGGGCCTGCCCTCTCCTTGACATTTGACCCCTGACTGCTCACAGGTGCTGGCCCCACACACAAGTACGACGCACACATATTCAGGTCTCTTCCGTGCTGACACGAGAAAGAATGAGGTGCAAAAACCTTCCACCGGTGCCCCAAACACCCTCAAGTCTCTACCCATGACCTACCTCTTTCACCTTCTCGAAGGCTCGGAGAAAAATGAGAGCAGCTCATGTTAGGAAACACTTTCAATTTGTCTCTGGGTAATATGCGAGGTATTGCATTAAAGACAAATAGCATCCCCCTCTGTTTCCTTTATCACTGTCAAGGCAATTAATAGGCCAAGGACCCTTTTACTGGGTTAGCAGACAGAGGGCAAGACGAGAATCTCTCATACACGATCCAACACGTCCCATCATCACCACTATCAGAATACAGGTTAGCACAATCATTTTAAAGATAATAATCTATCTGTCAGCTCGTGTTTTAATGTGCAGATGGTTGGTTATGAGTTCATACTGTACTAAATGAGAGGTATAAGCAGGTCAAGGCAGCATCTGTACACTTTTCACATTTTGGAAGAATATGAATTCACATTTACACGTGCAAATAAGTCTATGCATTCTCTGGGAATCGAACCCCTGACTTTGGGGACGCCAGCACCTTGGTTTAATAATTTGAGCCACTGGAAAAGCATTTAAACAGATCATACTGTACTCTTATTAGTAGCTAAAAGTATAATCAAATCTGTGTTCATTTATTAAATGATTAGATATAAATTCTTTAGATATCTGTGGAGCTTTCTGCAGATTTCTGCGAGACCAGATTCCATTATAAGTGGTACTTTTTTCAAATTGATACTCAATATACCAACTCACACCCTGTTTTCAGACTACAATATGAAGAAAACTGTAGTGTCATGGTGGACACAATAAAAAGATGTTTAAAAAGGTGTCATTCCACATTTTTGGTTTTATCTATTATTAACATCACCTACTTTTCATTAACATAGTCAGTCAAAGACACCATCAAATCTGCATACATTTCTCTGTATCACTGTCCATAAGAAACTATTATACAATGACAACTAAACAAAAGCAGTGCCACACTTTGTAAGTGTTTATGTTTGGGGTGTGGGGGGGGTTTATGAATAGTTGTCAGGATCTTTCTCCTTTTTTGCACAAATTTGATTTCGAGGAAGTGGCCGTTTGCATGTAAGTGTGTGTAACAAAACGATAAGAGAGGCAGGATCTGATACAGAATGATAAAACACTTTTGTTGATGTCGGGGTGGATTTTTGCATTTCACAGGGGAGGAATTGGATGTTATCTGTGTCAGGGGAACATTTTTCCCCCGGAGGCTGCCCTGGGGCCATAGCCTTTCCCCGCTCACCCACAGACACGAAGCTAATCTCTCTGTGCATTACTCAACAACATACAGCCATGATTTGTGAAAAACAAATGAATGGCATATAAGCAGCTTTAAGTTCATTGTATACACATAACAGACACCTTGGGAAAAACATGTCCATTCAGATGATTAAAGTCAGTTGCTGTAAGTAAAATATTTACACTTATTAACATGTATGCATTTAATATGCGAGCATATATAGAAAATATAATAATAATTGTTTTATGTAGTATATGAAAAAACTATTTTATATGTATATATTTGTGAAAAACAAATGAATAGCATAAAAGAAGCCTACAATATATATATATATATATATATATATATATATATATATATATATATATATATATATATATATATATATATATATATATATATATATATATATATATATATGAGAGGTGTAACTTCTCTGTAAAAATTCGACCCACACCCTTCTCCACCTAAGGTTCGGCATGCACTTGCACTGCAGTTCATATTAAATCTGACGATGCATGCACATCTAAAATATAGTTTGTTATAAATAACGTGTAAAACAGACAGGCAGAGTTAGGCTAAAATATATTTCGGTGGCTTGAGCATTTACGGCTTCCCAAAACATTACTCTTTGTAAACTTTGTTTAATGCGAGTGCCGTATGCTCGAACATGACCAGTCATTTACACCGTCATCACACGGAACAGCACACGCTATCTGTGTTTAAACTAAACTTATTCAAGGCTTGTGGGATAAATTCACAGAAAATTATGTCAACATGTCCGTCTTGGTGAGTATTCTATAGTATACCATAATCGCTTATGTCTTAAGTAAACGTTAACAGTCGAGAAAGACAACGCATGTGTATCAGTGTACTGGATCCATGCATTATGTCTTAAAGTGACAGCATCCTATATTCCTGCTGTCTGTGTTTTAAATGTTAATCAAACAAGAAAATATTTTTTTTTGTATTTGTTAGCAAATATTGGCAAATACCGAACTGTACCAAAACTGTGATACAAACCGAACTATGAGTAATTTGAATATGAATTTGGAGAAGTTGTATGAAAGCTTGGATATCCAAGCTTTCATACAACTTCTCCAAATTCATTTAACGTTGAAAATATCAACGGCTGCTCAAAGCAGTTAGGATGGGGCAAAGGGCAGGTGAGGTCTGTGCCTGTGTGCGTGCAGGAGGCAGAGTGAGAGAGAGAGAGAGAGAGAGAGAGAGAGAGAGAGAGAGAGACACTTAGATATCCTTGGCTGTACGCCTTTCAGCTAGTCCAAGCCTGATCTCCGACGGCTGCCCAGCTACTTTACATGTCTCATTTGAATATATTGATTGGGCCATCTGTAAGCCATTTATCTCTTTCAAAGAACCGTTAGAACAAGCCACCCCTCCTTCCTTCCCGCCCACCCGTGTCTCCTCTCACATTTACACACATACACGCACGAATGCTTGCACACACATACACGCACACACAAGCACGCACACACGCCTCCCCCACCTATAGATAAATCCAAACGAACACATATGTGCATCTAAACAAAGCCACCACTCCGACATGCTAATGTACAGATGACGATAATAGAGACGCAATATGCAAACAATAAATCAATACATAACTGACAATGGCTTTATCTAATCAAAACTGTCATTCATCTGTCTCTGTGTGGAGTTTTCTCTGGGAACAGATTTAGGACCATGGACAGCGCTGTTAATGCCTGATTCACCTCTGCGACATGTAGGCAAAAGTCCATTAAGGAAGTCAGTTTACTTGGCAGCCATCTTGGTAATTCCTTCCAGGCAATTATGTTTTCTATTATATAAGAAGTGCTGTTATTGATAAACAAGAGTAAAATAATTAAAAATAGTAATAACTGAAATAAAGCTGAAATAAAATAAAACCTAAATATTAGATGAAAAACTTAAACTTCAAAAATATAAGATTACTAGGTAACGCTTAACGATAAGGTTCCATTAGTAAACATTAGTTAACTACTTTAGTTAACATTAATTAAGAATGAATTGCACATTTATTAATCTAAATTAATGTTACTTTAATGTAACATTTACTTATACATTATTAAATTCAAAAGTTTTGTATTATTAGTATTATTAGTTAACACTGTGAATACACAATGACTGCATTTTTATTAACTAACATTAACAAAGGTTTACAAATACTGTAGCAAATATTTTGTTCATATTAACTAATGCTAACTAAACAAACTTTGTTGTAAGGTGTTACCGATTACTTAAACTAAAATAAATCGAAATAGATATAAAAACACAAAAACTAATACAAATTACAAATGCACATAAAATGTAAAATTTAAAGTGAAAATATAAAATGTTAAATATCAATAAATAGGTTACTATAGACACTATAAATAACGCAGGATACAAGTATAGCTCTTATCTATGTAAATGGAGAACGACTGAAATCTCTGTTGTTTGTTTGTCAAATTACTTTTCAAAACAGTCACAATCTGACAACAATAGTATCATGTTTATATATATATTGATCATGAGCTGAAGTTATTAATAAGTAATAAAGCCACGCTGAAATAAAGTTAAATGTACCTTTGTATTTTTATTTTAAAGAGATAATATTTGTATTTTAAAGAGGGAATGGGTTCACATAGAATGCACATTCTACCTTAAAGGTGCAGTGTGTAATATTTATGAGAATCTATTGACAGGATTGCAATATAATATGCATAACTATGTTTTCAGTGGTGTAAAAGACTTTACATAATGAACCGTTATGTTTTTATCACTATAGAATGAGCCATTTCTCTCTACAAACACCGCGGGTCCCCTTACAGTGAAGTCACAATTCTGCGCCGCCAGAAGGGTTAGGCTACCCTAACCCTAACCCTAACCTAACCCTAACCCTGACCCAAACTGCTCTACAGAGCGCTAGCTACTCTCTGCTGTCTCAGACGAGGACATCTTTGTCCTGTGTCGAGTAACCTCACCCCTAGATGGTGCTACAATTTACACAGTGCACCTACACAAACAATATCAATAAGGCAATTCTCTATTTAACTGTAATTCAAGAAGTCGCCAAATTGAGCATCTCATCCTATACTCTTTCTGATGTAGGCACAGTAAATATATAATATACTAAAGCATATTTCTTTTTTTAAATATTATTATTTTTTTTTTATAGAAAGAGAAGAAAACAAACTAATTAATGCATTGGTGGGGTGAAGGCAGCTGTGGTAATCTTCTCATATCACAACCGTCATAGCATTAGCGTGTTGTTAGAGTGAAGGCAAGGTAGAACCATCTCATTGTACCGAGACGTAGGGAGCCATCTGCAAGCAGCTGATATTATTTTGAGATACGCAAGCTCTGTGAATAAAGCAATTGTGCCACTTTGCCTGTCTGAGCTGTGCGAAAACCTCTTGTTACAGTGGACTAGACACCAGACGTCCTGTTCTGGCCTCGTCTCAGCTCCTTTTGGCTTGTCTGTGCTTCTACATCATCAGTGGAATCAGCTGACACAGCACTAACCCGATTGGCCGGATGCCATTTCCTTGCCTGGTTTTGCACACACATTGAGAGGATCTGGTCTCATCAGGTGATGTTTGTGATGGCAACAATCATGGTGGTTTCTCACAGTGTCATTTGAATTTTTACGAGTCAAGCAGAGCTGACGGTGACCTTTCTGTGGTGCGTAAGTGCAGGCCCAGCAGATGGTGGAAAATTGGACGGACTGTCTGGGCCATACGGAGCATATGCAGTGAGTTTGTGGAGCCTCGCCGTAGAGCGGCGGAGCCCGGGACGTGGACGGCCGCCCGGTGAGACTGGCACAGCTTGCTGACATTGGCACGGTGCAAAGGTACAGCACGCCACCCTCCGAGCGCCTCTTTCCCTTCTTATCCCTTGTTCAAACAAAAACCCACTGGACCCAATGAAACGAAGAGGTACTTAACCCTGTGCTAATCACATTTAGAGAGACAATGAGAGCTTGCTCATGGCTCTAGGTTAACCTGAGGACTGGAAATCACAGAGGTTTGTAACAAACCCAGACCTGTATGGTAAGTGATAGCAATAAGTGAAACGCAGTATCACTTTTAGTTGTAAGCTGCAATGAGTTGCAGTTAGTTTTTAAAATAAGTTCAAATGCATTATACAGTTATTCTTAATGCATTACAATACAACCTTATAATATGTTATATCATACAAATAATCATAACAGTTAATACATTATAATACCTATCCCTTACCTATTTGTGGTTATAGCTTTTAAGAGTAAAATGCATTATAACACCAGATGAAGCCTGCATTTAAAATGCATCATAAGGGCATTCTTAATGCATTATAATGCACATATAATGCCTTGTTATGATTATTTATCAGATGATAAAACATTAAAAGGATGTTTGTAAGGCATTATGCAGAATACCCTTATAATGCATTATAAATACAGGCTTCATAGAAAGTGTTACCATATAACTCTTTTAAAATGTAATTTATTCCTGTGATGGCAAAGCTGAATTTGGTGCTCAAATAACATTTCTTATTATTATCAATGTTGAAATGGTTGTGCTGAATAATATTGTGTGGAAACCGTATTTTTCCATGATTCTTTGATGTATAGAAAGATGAATTTGAAATACGTTATAAAGTTCTTTTCTGTCCCTTAGCATTCATTTCTTTAATAATAATAATAATAATAATAATAAATACATCTTACTGACCCTAAACCTTTGAATGGTAGTGTATGTTTGAGAAAATCTCTGAATTGCATCCACTTTTATGACAACCAACATTTAAACCAACATTTAAATGATTATATCTCGAGAATGGTTTGGATTAGAAGCATTCAGTGATGGAGCAGGTCACCAGTCAAGCAATGGCTTTTCTATTGTATGCTCTATGTTAATGGAGGTAGCAGTGTCCCTTTCTTTTCACCGCGACTGTTTGAGTGGCACCTGCTCTGACTGTTGTGTTCATACGGCCAACTTTAGATCTGCAAGCATCTTATTGTACTGTGTCCTTCTTCCCCATCACTCTGCATCAGCAGTGTTCTGTCTTACTCCCAGATAGCATTCCTTTTTTTCTTTCTTTCCGCCTCTCCCCCCTTCAGATGTCAGCATCTGTACACAATTCCTGCGCTGCAAATCCTTCAACTGGATGGATGAACGTCCGCAGCCCATTCATCATCGCTCTTATCCCCTGCCCTCGCCGCTGTTTTTACATCATCCTGTAGTCAACTTGACAAGTGATGTCCCAGTCTCTCTTTCTCTCTTTTTTCTCTCTTTGCCTTCTCCCCACCCTCTGTCCATATCTCTGTCCGTTCCTTTCCCTTCTCCAGCCTGCACCACTGGGACCAGTGCCGCACTGTCCGTCCGCTCTAGCCGTAAAAGGCCTATAAAAAGCTAACACGGCGAAGAAAGGGTAATGATGAAATTTAACTGCTTGCCTTGGCGCACCTGGGGTCTGGCGTGGCCCGGGGCCTTAAATCGCTTCCCCCTTCGTTGCCACCGGAGGGCCCAGTGCACTGAACCAGAACTGCCCCGTCGAGGTCAATGCCACTGCAGAGAGGGAGAGTTATTTCGTTTTAAAGATGTGATATAGATTTTGTGGGATCTCATTTGAGCCTGAATAAAAGAGCTGGCCAGAGGAAGTTTGAAATATGGTGGACGAGAGACTCTTCCAGTGAAGGACAGTAACTGCTGTTTAACCTGCAGCAGGCCAGATAACTGCTGGAATCAGCATCGCATGCTCGTCCTTAGACTTGGCTTGTGTTTATATTCACATTGGGGAAGTTGGTTTGAAACTGGCGCTTCCCAAGCTACTCGTAATTTGAAGTTAAACTATACAGGCAATATTCTCGAAAAAGAGATTTTTTTTTACTGGAGAACATGTCAACAAAACATATAAAACTTGTATTTAAAGTAGTAAAATAGCATTTAAAAACATATTAAAAATAATTATATTTAAAAATAAAAGTTTTGTTATCTTTTACCCTTAGTTGGTTGACCTAAACCGATTACACTTTCCTTCATCTTTGGAACATAAATGAAGATATTTTAATATTCTCTCATAATTTTTGTTCACCCATTTTGTTCAACCAGTTCATAAAGAGACTATAAATGCAATCAATTTAAATTTTTAGATGAGTATGGTATCCAAGAGACATAATTCCTTTATATGCTAAAACAAATCTTAATTTGCTTTCCGAAGATGAATGAAAGTCATCCAGGTTTGGAAAGACTTGAGGGCGATGACTGATGCATTTTCTTTGTTGGGTGAACTATCCCTTTGAAGCTACACTTTGTTACAAGTGTGATTCTTAATGAATATTTTAGTTTTTCAGTTATTATATATTTTTTAACAAGTTTTAATGTATTTTGTTGACATGTTCCCCAGTAAAAATATCTAAAAATCCCTAAAACAACAATAATGTATTTGAGAAACAACACTGCAATTTCAAAGAATGTATCTTTGTATCTTTCAGATAATGTATCTTTAATTCAAATAGCCTATATTTTGTCTTATTGCACAGCAAAAAGTGAAAAAAAAAAAATGAAAACAAATCATAATATCTTACACATTGTTGCTTTTCAAAGTCATCAGAAGTTTATTTTAAAGTGTCCTTGTTACAGTGTAACTATAGATTTAAGTACTGAGTAATTTTTATTAGCAATATGTACTTATTATAATTCGGGTTTGGTTTAGGGTTAGTTGCATGTAATTATGCATCATTTTGCAACAGTAAGTACCTTTAACATATGTAACAAGGACACTGTAAAAAAACACTGTAAAAAAAACAACAAAAGTAACTATATATATATATATATATATATATATATATATATATATATATATATATATATATATATATATATATATATAGTTACTTTTGGTGGTGTATTTAAAGCATTGTAGCTTTATTTAAAGCAGTACTTTTTACAAAAAAACTAATGTTTTAAATGAGTAGGATACAGTCATAAAAACAGCATTTAGCTAAATGTTAACAGCAACCAAATGAAGCAATTATGTGAAGCAGTTTGTAAACCACTTGATTTATATGAACTGTCTGAATGAATCGGTTCACTAAAAAGAATGAATAGAGGACACTTTCAGAGTGCATTTAATTACTCAGTTTGGCTACAAAGCTGTGTGCTCAAGCAATGTGACAAAAAAACAGCAATGTAAAGCAACACCCTGCTACTAAAGTAGCTTGTTACCTAAAAAACGCAACTGTTTTGAAAACAGTTTTACTACCACGCTACTAAAAATGTAGTGTCCACTCTCACATGTATACAGTCATACACTGGCTGTATCTGCACACCTCAGCATGCCTGGTGCTGTCAGGGTGTCAGGGCATGACTATTTTCAGTTCAGTGACTGACTGGCCCATGCCCAGAGCTCAGTCAACATCCCTGGAGTTGAGATCCTGGCAAGCTATTGTTCAGGGCTCCGCCTCCCACCTGTCCCTGGCTACGACACAGGCCCTTCTCTCTCTTTTAGCTCAGAGCCTCCTGGCCCGCCGGCATGGAAAATCACCCTTTGATGGGCCAGCAGGGCTGGCAAAGGAGGCAGCCATACTGCAGAGATATACATACATACATACATACATAGAGAGAGAGAGAGAGAGAGAGAGAGAGAGAGAGAGAGAGAGAGCTGCAGGAGAGAGTAGAGAGAGCAGGTAAACAGCTATTGTTATCCCCCATTAAATTTTACTGTTAATAAGCTATTTTAGGGTGTTTAAGTTGTTCTTGCATTGTAATAATGCACTACTATTTTAACAGTATAATCTGTAGCTAGTTTGCATCCAGTATAATATAAATTCAATTCTTGGCTTGAAGGCTAAATATGTACTTTATTTTGAGTTTATTTTGCAGAAATGGCAATAAAAAATAAGTCTGAAATAAGTCTGAAAAAACAACAACAACAGTTTTGTTCCTGGATGTCATTTTATGAATACAGCGTTCTAGTTTGTAATATAAAATATATTATATTATATAGGGTATATACAGTATATTCACTGATTAGGCATAACATTTTGACCACTGACAGGTGAAGTGAATGGTGGAATGGTACCACTGTCAGAGCATCTCCAAAACTGCAGCTCTTGTGGGGTGTTTCCGATCTGCAGTGTACAGTATCTATCAAAAGTGGTCCAAGGACGAACAGTGGTGAACCGGCAACAGGGTCATGGGCGGCGAAGGCTGACCTGTGTGGTCCGATCAAACAGACGAGCTACTGTAGCTCAAATTGCTCAAGAAGTTAATGCTGGTTCTGATAGAAAGGTGTCAGAATACACAGTGCATCGCAGTTTGTTACGTATGGGGCTGCATAGGCGCTGACTAGTCAGGGTGCCCATGCTGACAACAGTGGGCATGGGAACTGGACCATGGACCACTGGACCATGGAGCAATGGAAGAAAGTGGCCTGGTCTGATGAAGCAGGTTTTCTTTTACATCAAGTGTATGGCCAAGTGCATGTGCGTCGCTTACCTGGGGAACACATGGCACTAGGATGCATTATGGGAAGAAGGCAAGCCTGGGGGAGAGGCAGCGTGATGCTTTGGGCAATGTTCTGATGGGACACCTTGGGTCCTGCCATCCATGTGGATGTTACATTGACACATACCACCTACCTAAGCATTGTTGCAGACCATGTACACTCTTTCATGGAAACGGTATTCCCTGCTGGCTGTGGCTGTGGATAATGCGCCCTGCCACATAGCAAAAATGGTTCAGGAATGGTTTGAGGAGCACAATGAGTTTAAGGTGTTGACTTGGCCTCCAAATTCCCCAGATCTCAACCCAATCGAGCATCAGTGGGATGTGCTGAACAAACAAGTCCGATCCATGGAGGCCCCACCTCGCAATTTACAGGACTTAAAGGATCTACTGCTAACATCTTGGTGCCAGATACCACAGCACACCTTCAGGGGTCTGAGTCCATGCCTCGATGGGTCGGGGCTGTTTTGGCAGCGAAAGGGGGACCAACACTATATTAGGAATATGTTAGGTTAATATTAGGTCATAATGTTATGCCTGATTGGTGTTTATACACACACACACACACACACACACACACACACACATATACATATATATATAATATTAATAATAATATTCTTAATTTGCTTAGTGAAATAACCTGTAAATTAAAAAAAAAAACATGTCCTAAATATTTTATTATGTGTAATCTTTACCTAAAGCAACTACACAACACACCATTTAAAAATCACAGTAAACTAGACCACCCATCAGAGCTACGCGTGTGGGGTTGCCCACAACAAGCCTATTTTCTGCTCTTGGAAATGACTTATTACTAAAAGGATTAACATGACACACATACAAACACAAACATGGTAATCCTCATTAAAACTTGGAAAGCCCCACCAATGCAATCCAACTGATGCCCCTGTAGAATGGGCTACGAGTACAGCAGCCAAAACACAACAGTCCCCATCAGCCAGGAGATATCAGGCCCCTCTCATCTACAGAGGTGCTGACTGTAACGGGATGAAATAGAGGGAGTGGGAGACTGAAGGAGGGCAGGAGAGAGATGCTGGAGCAGGTGCTGGAGGTCCAGAAAAGAGAAGCGCACAACAGAGAGGAAGAAAGAGAGAAAGAGAAACAGAGGAGGAGACAGAGAAATGCAGCCAACGTGGTTGCGGCAGAAGGGCCCCCTGCTTTTGATCTGCCAATTCGAATGTAATAACAGATAAATAGACAGGGCTCTCTGGGATACAATGGCAAACAGCTTGGGCCTGCCAAGGAAAGAGAGCTAATGCTCTCCCTCATGCACAGCCCCTGCGGCAGGCCTGGCTCTCTCAGCCCCACTGTCACACTGAATGATAAAGCAGACAGATTGCTCAGAACGGCAGACACTTTGATACCCAGCAGCTCCTGAGGCGCAGCCGGAGTGCCTCTTTAGCCATTCACAAGTTAATGTGCCAATTTGTTTTCCAGCATGCCTCAAGGAGAATTTATGGCGATGGACTGAGAGCAACGGGTAAATACTAATAAAATGCTCTTTTTGCAGCAATTTGTTTAATTGGCCACAGTGGGGATGGGCTCGTTGAGCTGGAGTGAGATGACCCTGAGAAGATGCTTGTGCAGATGTTTGCCGCGTCTCCCTTAACGGTGATCTAAGCACCGCCGTCTCCCCCTCTAATCGGCCACCCGCGGAAGCACTTATCGGTGCTATACTCGCATAAGCTTGCTAAACGCATAAACGTAAATGTAAATAAATAATAAAGAGAACAAATTTTTGACCTTCAGAAGTACATAACAGAGGGATGCTTAGACTTGTGTTCGGTGTCCTCCGATTAGTAACGGAGCAGGAGATTTGGTAAAGCTAGCTTTTCTTAAAGCTAGCCAGATACTAATTAAAGGCCTCTTTGTTCTGCACATTATCTCTAGTTGCACTGTAAATTAGGCATGCAGATTGCAAAAATCAACTAATATTGGATAAATCTACTACACCTAGCTTGAGGGAGTCATTTACATAAAAGAATTAAGTGTTAGTCCTCCATTCAATCTTGTTCCCCAGATTTGAATAAGCTGCTATGATCATAATTTAAATTTTACAGTATATATATTTTTATACATTTAATAATTTATAGTATTTTTTATCATTATATAAATAATGTATTTTTTTTTGTACATTTTTTTTTACATTCATACAAAAGATTTTTTCTTGTGGTGCCCCCTCAGCACTTGGTGCCCTACACGCAGCGCGTGGTGGGAGCAGCGGCACCGGGGGTAAAAAATGTTTTTTTTAATTTGAAGATCAAGGTAAGTTGTACTTAATTTGTCTTCCAGAAAACATGCAAGTTTGTTGCTTCCGAAGGGCAGTACTAAATGAAAAAATATATATATATATTTAACAAAATAAAAAATCTTTATCCTGTTCTTAATGCACCGTGTTTCCTTCTGGAGCACCAGTGAATATTTAAACCTTATTTAATAGTTGTGTTTGAGTCCCTCACACTTGTCCTCAGTGTGAAAAGATGGATCTCAAAATCATACAGTCACTGCTGGAGAGGGTTCAAATATTCAAAAGATGCTGGAAAACTGGAGGATTTTTCTGAAAAACATTGGACAGTTTAACTGCTCAGGACAAACAAGAGACTCATGAACAACCATCACAAGACAAAACAAAACAAAACAAAAAACAGCTTTGGATCATCCAGGTAAGGACACAGTATTAGGAATCAAGGGTTCATAAACTTTTGAACGGGGTCATTTTAATAAATTCAGTTTTCCTTTTGTGTCTATGTTAAAATCTTTATGTAAAATATCTTATTAAGGACACAACATGTTAAACATGTACTCTTATTTTGTTAAAATGACTCACATTTTCACAGATTTCACAGAGAAAGGAAATGTATTTGATCAAAAATACAGAAAAAAACATTAATATTGTGAAATATTACAATTTAAAATAATGATTTTCTATTTTAATATATTTTAAAATATTATTTATTTCTGTAATGAAAAGCTGAATTTTCAGCATCATTACTCCAGTCTTCAGTGTCATGATCCTTCAGAAATCATTCTAATATGCTGATTTATTATCAATTTTGTTGTGCTGCTATTGTTTTTTTTTTATAACCAGTGATACTTTTTCCAGCATTCTTTGATGAATAATAAAAAAGAACAGCATTAATTTAAAATAGAAATATTCTGTAACAATATACAATAATGTTCAAAAGTTTGGGGTCAGTAATTTTTCTTTCTTTTTTTGAAAGAAATTAATACTTTTATTCAGCAAGGATGTGTTAAATTGATAAGTTATAGTAAAGACTTATATTGTTAGAAATGATTTCTATTTTGAATAAATGCTGTTCTTTTTTTACTTTTTATTCGTCAATGTATCCTGAAAAAAGTATCATAGGTTCCCAAAAAAATTCAACATTGATAATTGATAATAATTTCTAAGTATCAAATCATCATATTAGAAGGATTTCTGAAGGATCATGTGACACTGAAGACTGGAGTAATGACTTTGCATCACAGATGGGTTTTAAAGTCAAAAGGTGATCACACCACCAATGATTTGATTCAGTAAAATGATAAATAAATTGATAAATAAAAACTCTTTCCCTCATTAGCTTTTTACAGTTTACCCTAACCAAAATCAATCTACAAACAAACAATCAGAACCACTGAGTACAAAATGAAGCAGAAGCACACACAAACAGCGCTGCCAAACTGTGGTCTAAAAAGTGAAGAGGCCTGTGGCGCTGTGGAGAGAGGTGTGTGGGCTCTGATGTCAGTGCGGGCCCCGAGCCTGAGTGTGAGAGGTGTTAATGGGCCCACGCAGGGCCACAGCTGAGCACTGTGCTCAGTCTCGGCTGGTGCGCTCAAGGTCGAGGATTATGCCACGTCCTGTGACCAAACAGATGCTTCTGACAAAACACATCACACCAATAGAGACTCCTCCCCTCCTGCTGTGGGGCCTCATTCAGAGCCAAGATGGAGGAGAGCAGCCACTCTTTTCAACGTCTCCCACCTTCATTCACACACACACATACGCACCCCAATCAATACGGCACACTGATAAAGGCGGGAGAGCAGCCGCCTCGGGCAAGCAACATGAGCCTCAGGGCAACCATAGGCTATTCTTCACACACACACACACACTGATGAAAACACACTTTCGCACCTGTGTAACAACACAAAATACTGAAGCTCTGAAGTGACTTTAAAGCTTAAAATGACATGTACTGTATATAAACAGGAACAGGTATTAAAGGGATAGTTCACTCAAAAATTAAAAGTCTGTCGTCATTACTGACCCTCATGTTGTTTCAAATCTGTATGAGTTTCTTTAGGGAAATCAAAAGATATTTTGAAGTTTCAACTGTTTTTGTTCATACAATGAAAGTCACTGGAGTCCAGTGTTGTTTTGTACCTCATAGATTTTCATTGTATGAACAAAAAAATGGAGCACGGTCAAATAATAAATTATATTATCTTTATAGGCCTATTTAAAAATACTATACATTAATAAATTGGTAATTCACCCATTATTTACTCACTCTTATGTTGTTCCAAACCTGAATGACTTTTGCACAAAAAAAAGTAAAGTATTTTTCCAGATCATGGTTTATCATATTATCCACAATATTAAGGTTGCTAGCACCATGCTTGACTATTTAAGCTACAAGAAAGCTCAAAGATGCTTCGTCATTTAATTACAGGACTAATCACAAGGTGACCACTAAAACAAGGCCGTTCTGTTTTTTGTTTTTTTTTGAGCCGCAACGTTCCCGCAGGGATCTGTAGTGATGCAGGCCACAGCGGAGCATGGGCAGACTCAGGGGAGGTGTGCCGTGATGGGGTAGGGTGAGAGCAGATGTATAGATGTGGTATACCCAAATGACAAGCCCGTTGGACCCATGGCAAGCCGCAATTAATGACCCATGCACACATTACAGGATGAAAAATGCCCACTGTCCAAGCGGTGCGGCTCTGCTTGGCAGCTGGAATTCTTCATTACTCTAGATCTGCCATGTGCAGGAAGGGCTGGCAGACATACTGCAACAAACACACGCTACACAAAACACCTAAATCTACCATAAACCTGGCCAATGAACAGCATTTCAAAGTCAACGTTGGTTTATTATCATTTCCTGAGCTGTACTTTAAAAAAATAATTTCACTACAGTTTACAAATTATATGCTACAAAATATAATTTGTAACATATTTACTTGAAAATCAAAATACCTTGGATTAATGCACTTTTTAAGAGCATTTATCTTGTTCATTGTGGATTTTTTAAAATATTTTTAATGTAGAACAAAACAAAAAAATCTTACCACAGATTTTGTTTGTTATTATTATTATTATTATTATTAGGATATATAAGTAAGAAAACATTTATAATCTGATGGATTTTCTTGACTGAATTATTTATAACCTGCTAAGAGGTGTGGTAAAAGATATAAAGATAAAAGATCATGCAGATGCGCTGGGACACATCATCAGTGATGTATCCTGGGGTCATTGGGTGTTTCGGGTCTCTCAATATCAGACCAGACGACCCAGCCGAAGTTGACCAGACCCTGGCCTGTGTTCCAGCAGCACTTGTCCATGGTTCTGCCCTCTTAATCCAAAGCCACCCCGGTGATGCCTAATAGTGTGAACACTTTACAGAGTGATCGCGCAGCAAATCCTCTGCAGCCCACCTCCAGAGGCTAACAACGTGCTTGCCAACCCTGTCTCCTACACTCTACCACTAGCTCTTGGTACTTGGCACGCTTCCTCTCATTGACCTTGTCCATACGCTCTTTCCAAGGGACAGTGAGCTCTAGCAAGATCAATTGCTTGGTAGAATCTGAGACAGTGATCATGTCTGGAAGAAGCTGCGTAGATTTTATCCTGGTTGGGATCTTCAGCTGTTTGCCCAGATCCACCTCCAGTTGCCAATAAGTGGCGCAAGTGAGGAGCCCAGACTTTGCTCTCGGTTGTGGATGGAACTTCTCTCCAGCTCTGAGAAACTTGATGGTCATTTGTTTGTGGTGGCCCTTTATGGAATTAATGGCTGTGGCTATGCTCTCTGCAACTGCCTTAAGCACCTGGTTGTGGCGCCAGTGATAGCGCCCATCTTCAAGGGTTTTTGGGCAACTGCTAAGGAGGTGCTCTATTGATCCCCTTCCTGAAAAAAGGGACAAGATGATTTTTCCCCAGACGTGGAGGTTTGCTGGACTCGGTAGGATGTCATAGACAGTTTGGACTAAGAACCTGATACAAAGTAAATATGTTTTCCAAATATCGGCCCAGGTGATTTTTCTGCGATCCATTTCCTGCCTGTTCGCACATGTATGCCAGCTGCTGCCACCTTTGGATAACTGGATTCTCTGTACTGCCATGCTTCCCATGTCGTTGACATCATGAACTCTTCAGCAAGGCTGCTGATCAGGAGTTGCAGGACGTTGAGTCTTTGAGACTGCAGTCAAAGAGCTTACCGAGGCTCTTGACTGGCTGCTTTGTGATGGACGGAATGGTGGCTCCATCGAGTGAAAATCAGAACCTATCCACTACTTTTCCCCTTTTGAGCACTAGCGACCTTGATTTTGCTGGTTTAAAGCTCATCCTTGCCCAGTTGATGAGCTTCTCTAGCCCTTGGAGAATCCACCTGCTGCCTGGTACGGATGTGGTGGTGACAGTCAGGTCATCCATGAAGGCTCTTATTGGGGGATGTCACATACCAGATCTCATCAAAGGGCCTCTGCACTCTACCTCTGCTGACTTCACAATCATGTTCATGGCAAGGGAAAAGAGAATGACTGAAATGGTGTAACCTGTGATTATGCCTTTCTCTAACCAATGCCATTCTGAAGTACCTGACCCAGTGGTGTCTCTTAGCCTAAACTTGCTGTAATAGACCAGGATAAGGTCTGTGATTCTGCTGGGAACATGATGTTGCTGGAGGGCAAGCATTTGTGAGGTATGGATCTATACGCATTAGCAAGGTCCAACCATAACACTGAGAGATCTCCTTTTTCACGAGCCTCCCTGATGAGTTGTGTGATGACTCCTGTGTGTTCCAAACAGCCAGGCACTCCTGGGATTCCACCCTTCTGAACAGAGATGTCAATATAGTTGTTCTTCAGGAGGAACTCATTTAGTGACAGGATACTGAATAATATATTACCTTCAACGCTTAGCAGTGAGATTACTCTGAACTGACTGATGTTCTTTGAATTCTCCTTAGGAATCCATACACCTTCTGCACATCTCCAATGCTTGGCAACCCTTCCCCTGCGCCAGATCACCCTCAAACTCTTCTACAGGTGCCGAAGGGGTTGTGGGCAGTGCTTATACACAGTGTATGGGGCTCAACTAGGCCCTGGAGTGATGGCTGATCTGGCTCTTTTCACCACCTCCTGAACCTCCATCCAGCTGGGCTCTCTCATGACAAATTCAACATTCAACAGGTTGTGGGCTTATGAGGGCTGTGTGTGGTTCCAGCTCCAGGTCCCTATCTGGGTCACTAAAGGGGTTGTGCAAAAAATAGTTCACCCCTCAGATGAGCAAACGAGGCTGCCACTGCGTTTGTCAACCAGAAGCTTCTTGGTGAAGGAGAAAGGATTGGAAATAAACGAAGCAGCACGCTTCGTTGCTCTATCCATACCCTGCCTCCGGATCCATTCCGCCCTGCACAGGGACATGAGCTTCTTTCTTAAGATGTTACGAAGCTCTGCAAGTGGTCACTTTTCTTCTTCTCTAGCCACCTTGTACTGTTGTTTAAGTATTCGAAGCTCTTGACGCAGGTTATGTATCTTTGTGGCTCTACGGTTCCTAGTGTAGGAGGGCTTGGTGTTTCCACTCTCAACATGGCCAAATCTCTCAGCCACATAGCAGACAATAATTGCTGTCATGCCCTTGAGCCGGCTGTCCACTTGTCCCTTTGCTGTAGTTTTAAGGATCTTGGTAACGTATGAATCAAACTGCGATCACATGGTTTGGCTGTTAGCTAAAAGCCACCAGATCCGCTTCTGTGGGACTATTCTGCATCTTGTTTGCATTGTTGAATTTCCATTCGCATGGGTCAATACCATTGGGTCCATCCTATTGGGTGAATTCTCCCCCCTCTCTGGCTCCCCTGGGTGTATCTCTGTTTCGGGCTAAAAGGCTAAAACAGTATTTTAGCTTAGCATAAAGCTATATGTTTACATAATAAACTACATGACTTGAAGTGGTTACACTTTATTTTACAGTGTTACATGAAGTTACTACAGAAATAACTATAAATTATGCATAAAAACATGCAACTAACACTAAACCAAACCCTAATCCTAACCCTATAAATTTATTAGTACATGAAGTTACTTAATTTTACTCAGTATAGCAAATACACCTTAAAATAAAGTGTAACCCTTAAAAATTTCTGCCACACAGAACTTATTTTAAAACCCAAGTGTATAAAATTACATATTTTTCTAATCGTATGGGCATTCTTTTTTACATAACAAGAGAGAATATATTACTTGTATATACTTTTAAATACAATACTACAATACTAAAAGCTTAAGCATTAATAATCTAAACAAATCTAAACATTATTCGGTTGCACTTTATTTTACAGTCAGTACACTTGTACTTGCAGTGTCCTTACCTAAGTAAGTACTGGGCATTATAAGGTAACAATAGGGTTAAGTTTAGGTTTAGAGGTAGGTTCAGGGTAAGTACCTAGTTATTACCCAGTTATTTTAATAACTATAATACATAGTATAGTAATATATAAGTACAAATGGCTGTAAAATTCTTTTAAAAATACCCGATACTGCATCAAGAACATAGCCGTGGTATTTGGCTCTATACAGTGATACTGTGATTATGAGCTTCAACAGTGAGTCATTTGAGTAATGTGCACAAAATACACTTAGATGAGTGTTTTGTGGGGGGTCGCCATCACCCAGGCCAGGTCTGTGGAGATGGACTGTCTACCGAACCCAGAGCTCTCACTAGTGCCAATATAAACCCTTCTGACCTAGAGAGTAAATGACCAAATCGATCGCATTACTGTGAGACCAAATCTGTGACAAATATAATCACACACAATGCCTAGTTCACAATGCCAGATCATTGTGCATCCTATAGAACATGTCACACTGTTCTGTGATACAAAAGAATGTCATGTAAAATAGTTGTGCATGTGCATTATCAACCTCTTTTAAAAAATAAATAAATAAATAAATAAGCGCATAATCTGGAGATCTAAATTGAATACAGTGTGTAACTGCATGAAAAATCACATTAAAAGAGCTGGCTTATCTTATCTGTGCCATCTCCTATATCAGGAGATATCGCGTTATAAACAGGCACATGCTGAGCCACCACTGTTCAGGAATGTTCTTCATGAAATTCAAGGCTCTTCAGGAAGACACCAATCACATTCCCAGCATCAACAATAAACTTTTAAAGGCCCAGCTGCTCCGGGTGTTAATTGGCATTTATAAAACTAACAGATCCTTTTATATTAAGTGACCAATTATCTGATTAGAGGATACGTTAATTACCAAATTGTGAAATGTTTGATGAAAAATTGCGCAATTTGTTTAAAAATTACTGTTGGGGTCACTTACAATATGATTTAAAAGGAAAGATAATTACAAGTAAATTATCTTTCTAAGGGCATGTCTTATTAAAAGTTAACTAGTGCTCGATGACAATTATTAAGACCTTAATTAAATATAGATGATTGTTTGGCAACTGAATCTATCTTAGACTATCACAGTTTTAGCTTTGTATTCTGAGCAGTGACAATAGGGTTATGATACAAGTTTAATATAAATGCCATGAGACTTTAACTGTTTAATAATTTTGTAATATATTAAAGGGCACTACATGGAAAATGTACCATTTTATAAGACATTTAGCTCCAATAATTCACTAAGTTTCCTTCTCCTGCATTAACAATTTACTATATGGTTTGTTAAAATTAGTTAATGCAATATCTAACATGAAATAACAAACAACACTTTAAATAAACCACAGCGTTTGTTAACTTTGGTCAATGTTAATTTTGGCATATACTGATACATTTTTAACATTTCAAGTGGTATAAATTAGCATTATACTGCACTAACATGTTTAATTGGTCCTTTTATTTCCCTGTTTTTAAGTAAAAATATATCCAAAAAACAACAAATTGACATGATAAAAAGCACTGAATAATTTAGCATTTTATGGAATTTAATTGAAATAAAAATAAATTAGTTGATTCATTTTAATTGTAAACTTAGCCAAAAATATTACTGAACAATATGGTTTGTTGCGGTTCATTTATTATATGCAAACAGGAATCAACAACGTACAATAGTTTTATGTTAAATAAAATATATTTGAAATTAAATCATATCAAATTTATTTGAAGTTTTCAATTATAAATAAGATTAATACATGCTATATTAATAAACATTGTAGGTGATTTATTGCATTTACTAATGTAAAAGAGTTACCAAAAAACAACCACAATCCATTTCACATCTTGTACTTGATCTTAATGCAATATGCATCCATAGTAGTTTTTAAATCACTAATTACCATTCTTGTCATTCAAACCGATTTCTGAAACTTTTGTGTATGTGTGTGTGTTTGTGTGTTTTCATGTCAGTGGGTTCACACAGAGGGACACAGGTGGCTCAATCTCCACTGGGCTGAGGAGACAATTTGTCAAGACCCCTTGCCATGATTAACCTCCCTCTACATCAGAGCGAAGAAAAGTGGAAGAAGAGGAGGAAAGCAAGATGGAAGTGACAGAGAAGGAAGATGAGAAAAAGGTGAAGAGAGAGGAAGAGCGACAAGCAAGGAGAGGGAGATTTAGATAGGGCTGGGGGGAGCGGGAGGACACGCTGTTGATGCCCCAGCGACTCTGAGCGGGTCGTCTCACACTCACATTTATCCCTCAGAGTTCCTCATCCGGATCCTTTCCCAGGACACATCCCACAGCTCACCGCCCGGGAGAAGTGTATGAGTGCGGCTGAGGTGGCCTCCCCACTATGAAGTTCCCAGGAACGGCTCTCTTTATCAGTTGAAAACACATTCATCAAAGACCTCGTCGGGCGTCTGAACGAGTGGTTAGCCGAGCGTTGCCCACCAAGTCCTTTCACTCATTTGTTTGTTTATTTTTCTGAGATAAGGGTCCTCCATTGATCTGGATGGACCCTCCCTACCGCAAAGAGCAATAACCAGCAATAAAACAAGCTTCAAAATATATATATAAGCCAAGAATTGGGGGGAGGGAAGGTTCTTGGGTTGTTCAAATTCACAGAGGCTTAAAAAAAGGGATAAACCATGTGGCACTGGCAGTGTTTGGAGAGTTTAACAAATATCTTTGCCCCTCCGCCCTTGTCTTCCCTCCTCCCTCTTCCCAGGATGTACATGGAGAGTGAGCAGCGTGGATTAGAGTGTCAGTGCACTAGAGCAGAGATGTGGAGGGGGGGCGGGAGGTGGAAATAGAAAGGACACTGGCCCGGGCCCCGTCAGTCCATTAAGCAGGGTGTCTAACATCCCATTTCCCTTGCACTTCCTCCCTCCTAATCCCTTTATGCGAAACTCACTCAAGAGTAAGCATGTGTGAAATTGAGGACTTTCTAATACACATTGCGTGGCCCAGCTTGGCCCCTGCGGCTAGAAGGGCATTGCTGGGGTGGCTTTATAAAACTGTGGCAAGCAGAATTATATCATAATCAACAGTGACTTCTCCCGCTATGACTTTCAATGGCACTGACATCCACACCGGGGCATATCGGCCACTGTGCATTAAGACACGGAGAGCTGAGCATAAGGGGGACAGGTCACGCTTACTGGAGCCTGTCCTCAAACCTTTAAAACTCGCTATCTCGTGAATGATGTGTACTGACCAAACTGATCAAATGAAGTCATTGTTCTTTAATCAGCATTACTCAGAGACATCAGCCATGCATGCTCTGCCTTAGCTGGACTCACCAGGGTTGAAAGAATGCCTCTTAAAATCTTTTAAAATGGCCGGTTTGAACATTCTGAAAGAATTTAAATGTACTAATAGATTAAATTTATATATTTATTTGTTTATGTATAATAATGTATATATGTATAGCCTGACAAGCCAGTCCCACATCAAGATGTTGGGTCTGGGAACACACCATTGGCAGGGCTCAATCCGAGGGGCAGGATAAACGGTTGTCTTTCAAATTCCCTCTGCACGCAATTGGATATTACTACAACTAACCAGAGCAACGTGGAGTGGAGCTAGTTGATAGATTAAACTTTCGCTGTATCCGGTCAGCAAAACTCCGAACACATCTTCTTTTCCTCAGTGCCGTTCTCTGTTATTTTCTCAAAGAAAAGCTTAACACCAAGTCTTCCAGAGTCGCGGCCAAAGCCGATTTGAAAGACCGCCGTTCACCAGCTTCTTTGTTTACAAGTAGCACGCGGAACCTCTGCAACTCTGCCGTCATTACGTTAAGCCCGTCCACAAACTCTACACGCGATGTGATTGGCCTGACCAGAGTTTGGTTTTCCAGTTTGCAGGTCTACAGAGAGTTGCTAGACTACACTTGCGACAAATTAGATTTGCTGCCGCTAGGGTGCGTCTAGATTTCTAGTCTAATGTATATCTATAAAACAGATGAAAATGTATGTAATTGACGAATGGCTGGATGGATGAACGGATGCATGGTAGAAATTCCACACCTGACTTAAGTTTACCTAGGGCGACTCCAGTCGACACCCAAGCGTCTATAGTCGACACTTAATATTTATACTCCAGCTCGTGTCTACATTTGACAACCTGCTTTGAGTCGGACAACGTCTTGCCCCTTATGATCTCTAGTGTTCCACTAACCTGCTGCACAGCATTAACTAGACAGAATCCAGACAATGCCTTCAAATATGCTTTAATAACAGCCGGGAGGATCAACTGAGAGACCAATTTCAGAGAGAATCCCACCAGCAAAAAGAGTGCAAGTTTTTATAGAATAGGAGCATGGCAAAGGTGACATGATTCATTAAACATTTTTTCAACAATATGATTGGTTCTTCATATGTATAATTCAAATCATTTTGTTACTAGGTAAATGCAAATCTGGATTTCTTGATTACTTCACTTTGTTTCTCAAAGTCATAAGTTTATATATTTAGATATCTGTCTAGTTTCAGACCCTGACTTTGGTCCAAGGTTTGGGGACATTTATGTTTCAAAACCATATAATCATGCAAGGCAATAAATGCTAGAAATGATTAATCAAAAAATTCCTTAACAATGGATGATAGATAGATAGATAGATAGATAGATAGATAGATAGATAGATAGATAGATAGATAGATAGATAGATAGATAGATAGATAGATAGATAGATAGATAGATAGATAGATAGATAGATAGATAGATAGATAGATAGATGATAGACAGACAGACAGAGTGTGATAGAACTTCTGGGGTGTGGCCAATTCAAATTTCAACTCATGAATTCTTCATTTTTGAATTTTGCCCAACCCACCTACTCACAACGTCCACAGAACTACTCGACACTCCACTATGATTTTCTGAACCATCATGGCACAAGCCTCATTTGTAATATCTGTCTTTACTTGACCAGTTCCACTCCCTCATAATGGTTCTTCGCTCAGCCACTCGACAGCAGCGGAGTCCTCCATTGATATTTGTTCTTCAATTTGTGTCATGAGTGCATATTATTACTGGATCTCTGCTTTTCACATCTCAAAGTGTTCATAATGCATGTGCCTCTCCACATGAGGACCATTGCGAGCGCTCTCCGTTGTTTGCGGAATACAACACGACTCCCCCCACTGTGTGGTAATATGGCTATTTGCTCAGTCAATTTGCTGTTCCCAGCATCCAAGCACATGCAAATACATCGGCTGATGTGTGCCGGGCGACAACATTTTGTGTTACAACAGCTTGCAAACTATTCCAAACAGTGCCGTTTTTGAGGAGCTACAATAAAAAGCAGATTCTGGAGAGCCTGTCTGGAGTGTGACCTAATGACTCTGCAAAGGCATGAGGTATAAATGAGGATCTATGCCACCTGGAGGTATTTTGAAATTGCCTGTCATTGCCCATGCTATTACATGTAACATGCAGAGCATCATGATTACAAACGCTCAATCAATAACTAAGACTTTACTCACCCAGGTTCATATTCCCATAATCTAAATTCTACAATGACTTTTACAAGACCCGTGGCCCATCTTAGTTTTCACTGTCTCTTTCATTCCCTCTTTCTCTATGTCTAGGTGTCGCTCCTGGGCCACAGCGGAAATGTGGGCAGGTAGTGAAGCGAAGCAGAAAGACATGAAGGAAATGAAGGCCAGTGGCCTGGAGTCAACCTTCCTGTCAGGACAGCACGACGTGAGGAACACAGCCCTCATCTCCTTTGCCAATTACAGTTGTCCCAGAAAATGCCACAGGACAACAGTGTAAACAACAACTACACCATCCTCATAAAGGAGTGAAGTGGATAAATAACAGCTACATGTTCATACATAAAAATAATACCTTAGAGAAACTGCTACATAAGCGCTTGGGGTAACGTTACAAGTAACATGCATTTACACAATAATATAAGCTACTTTTCAAATAATAATGCATTCAATGTATTTACTTAAAAATACAATTCAGAATCACTCATGTTGGTATAGTGTGGCTAAGCATGATGGGTATGTGCATGTTGTGCATATATACAACCAGCATGGCTAAAAAGTTTGGAATAAGTCGCCTTTGTTTAGAATTTGTTTAATCAAAAATACAGTAAAACAGTAATACTGTAAAATATTATTACAACTTTAAATAAAATTTAAATTCAAATGTACAGAATGCAACAAAAATGTGTTTTAAAAACCTCAAAATATAAAATAAATCAAAGTGCTTCAGTGAAATCCTGTTTTGTAGCAGACACAGGGACATCATGAGATGGGATGGCTATAGAGGATAACAATATTATAATTCAATATTTATACATTATAATATAAACTCAGCAACAAAAAAAGTCAATTTTTAGTATACTGTATAAGGTAATTTTGTAAAAATCCAAATAAGCTTTGCAGATATTTATTGGAAAGTGTTCAAACAATGTTTTTCATGCTTGTTCAATGAACTAAAAGCATTTTTTTGCACAATATGTTTAATTACTTTTACATTATGCACATGCACCTTTGGAACACCCTTTAAAGGGATAGTTCACACAGAAATTAAAAATCTGCCATCATTTACTTTCAAGACTTTCGTTCATCTTCAGAACACAAATGAAAAGTCCCTTCAGTCTATGCAACTACCACTTTGACGCTTCAAAAAGTTTATAAAGAGATTGTAAAACGAATCCATATAAATATATTTATATATGATGATGACGAATAGACTGAATTTAAGCTTTTATTCACATATAAACATTCATCAACTCACACATCAGTTGTGGTAAACGAAAGCTCAAGCAAGCTTGCTTGACGTGCGAAGACCAATGAGATTCATTCTTGTGTTATGCAGAACGTTTGAGCTTCCACAAGAACCAATGAGGTTCATTCTTGTCTGTTATGCATCACGTTTGAAACCCAATGAGGTTTGTTCTCACAAGTCAAGCAAGATCACTGAGCTTATGTTTATGTTAGTTGATGAATGTTTATATGAATTAGTTTTAGTTTTACATTTACTTTTTGAAGAGTCAAAGTGGTCCCCTAATCAAAGCGTCTTGTCCCTTGTTCAGGGACTCGTTATTCCATTTCTGTTCATGAAATGTTTTTGAAATTTGTTCTGTTTATGTCTGTTTATGTTACTCTTTTTATGCTTCTATTAAAAAAAAAAATGTAATCAAGTTATATTATAAAAATATGTAAATATGTATTTTTTATATTATTATAAAAATTGCTACATAGATTTGAATAAAAGAATAATAGTAACAAATTTAGTTAGAAACATTTCATGGATGTTTCCAGCAATTCCAACAAAAGTCAGAATAAACATTTCTCCACTTTACAAAAAAAGCACTTATAAATGCATCAAGCACATCACTTTAACTTTAGTGAGGACAAATATAACGTAAATTTAATTAAACACATTCAATACAATATTGTAACTTTTAGAAGTGTTTTTTAAACACTGTACAAGATACCAGAAACATAATAGCTGATATGTGATAACTTGGTGATCATTTAACTCTGATTTTCCAAGTCCATCAGTTAGAAAGCCCCTTGGTAATGGGGGTCACTGTCTGCAAATCATCGTTTTTCTCTTCAGAGACCTGAGAGGGTTTGATCATCTTCAGGCCAGGCCGTCCCCCAGGACTCAACATTCAGAGTCAGAGACAGCGATAGCATCAGTGCCCCCTGTCCCTTTCCCTGCACACTGCACATTCACACTGATACAGCTCCCAGGAGATTGGGGGGATAACAGTGTCGGACCCATGTCGGGGCTGGGGCTATAGTCCCCTTTGGCCCTGACCTGAGCCGCCTCAAGGAGGGCGGGGCTCCTGCCACGGGCTCTGTCTGTCTGCTACCACTCAACCATGGCTGGCCAAGATAAGCTTTCCTCCCCCCGTGCTCCCAAAGTCCGACTCCTATATCTCAGCCTCTCAGACACATACATGATGGAGGCTTTACCCCGTCTCCCGCTTCTTCTCCACGCTGCCCCCTGCTGCACAGGTGCTGGGCCCTGCTCTATGACAGTTGCTAAGCAACATGCTTTGAGGACACCCACCTGCCTTCAGGCTTCAGTGGTCTAAATTTTGTCTTAATTGCAAATTGAGTGGGAGACGAGCGACGCCTCCTGAATGTGAAATAGATGCTGGCGAACGTCGGCGGGCTAATCAAGAGACAGTGATGGGAGGCAGCCACCGTGATCGGGGTAACACACACTGTGATGTCATAACCATTACAAAGTCATATCATTTACTCCATCATTCTTGACTAATATAGTACTGAACGAAAAAAAAAAAAATCAAGGCTATTAAGGCTAAATATGATGGGAGGAAAAGAATAAATCCTCTTTGTCAGAGGCATGATATTTCCCTTTCTCCGCCAAAAGTCTCACACCAAATGCACAAGCCCATTTGCTGGATTCAATTACCAGCTCCTGTACCAAATCCGCAAGAGACTATGTTCCAAAGGATGCTCATTTCAGCTCCTCTCTTGCCAAATCCCAAAAGAAATCTCTTTCATTTGGACAATGCACTTTTTCCTATTTAAAAAAAGAAAGAAAATCAATATCTGGTTTCAATATGAGGGGACAGGAATCAATATTGCCAGCCTTTGGGTTTTTTCTCTGCTTGCTTTCCCTCTTCTCGCCCGTAAACAGAAACAATGGAATATGGTTATGACAGGGTCAGGGATGGCTCAGCTGATAGAGCCTATGATTAGGTTCTTGTGTTACAATCACCCCAGCGCTTTACTCTACTGATGCCTTTAACCTTTTCATGCCATGTGCAGCTCAAACAAACTCAATAGCAGTCCTTTTTTCCCCGACCCCGACCCCCCCATGCCTCAGTGTCTATGTCCAATGTGGTGGAAGCAGGATCATCAGACGGTGAATGAGGCTTGGATTTGTCACTTTCTTCTCTCTGTAATCCTTTATGAGTACAGGGCACAATGGGGCCGCTCATTGTCCTCCGGTTCTCAAGCTTCATTGGAAAGGGTTGTTTACCAGAGACAAGAAATTGGAAAAGTCACTGTACAGATAAAAAAAAAAAAAAGTCACTTAGGTTGTGCAAATTCCCATTTCCTTCATTTCTGTGGCGAATCTGATGACTAAAACGCTGAGTCTTTAGAGATAATGTCATGAAATTTTCCAGGATCCACATGTTTTTTAGATTATCCAACTAAAACACAACCAAAATAATGTAAATCCAGAAGTGGGCTTGTCTTTTCCCCATCTGTGCTACAGCATACACATCTTGGCTTTTTCAGATCATAATATACCTATACTTGAGGCACAGTGGGCACACCTGAAGATGTTTTGGACCCCACGGTGTCAATGTCTTCAAGAAAGGAATTACTAACAAATTGCTGTGGGCCTACACATAATTTAGTGGCTGGTGGCAATTTTATGACTTGGTAATGTTCCTAATTACATGCCCGTGAAAGGCTTAATTAATTGAGGGAGGTAGGAAGAGAGAAGAACCCGGATCGAGAGTAATGAAGAAAAAAAGAAACTGGTGAGAGAGGAAAAGTGGCTGGTGTGTTTGTTATCGTGGTTCCACTGCATTGGGTTTTACTGCCTAAGGAGAATTTAGTGGCTCTTTATTTGCTCAAAGAAAATGCAAGTCTCCTGAAAATACGACCATCACGATCAACCCCTTGCTGATACCTAATATTCGTTCTCCCACCCTCTCTGACTTTTTCCAAAGTGGCTGTAATCATATTATTGTAAATGTTGGCGCAGTTAATTGCATCGGGAGGAAAATAGGTTCCGCTTGGTGGGTTATGGAGAATTTTATAAAGTTTGTTTTCCCATAGGAAGATTGAGTCAGTAATAGTGTTTTTGGGGGGTAGCGGGTGGGGAGGCAAAGAGGGCGTGGAGACATTCAGATACAAATGTATGATTCCACCTTCAAACTAGACAAAAGAGCTGCATGCGTGCTGAAGCTCTCGTATCACAAATCAACTTTCTAACACACACACGTTCACAATGCTACTAAATGCTAATAAGGTTTGGACATTCAAACAGTGGCCAAGGTGTATCAAGTTTGACTGAGAAGATCCTCTTTTTCCCTCTCTTAGATATTTAGATGCTATAAATGAGAAGAACACAACGAGGCTGCACTATAAACACACAGCTCCTTCGCATCTCACTAGAGATTCATCGCTCATTTTCCACGCCATTGCTATGTGCTTCATTTAGAGACGTTGTTCCCAAATGCCCACCAGCATCGCCTGAAATTCAGGCCTGAGCAATTTAAGCTAATGTATGCACAGGTAGTTTTGTTTGACGCACCAAATGTTTCCATTAACTGGAAAACCTACACTATGGGAAACTACTTTGCAGTTCCTATAAAGAAAACAGCTTCATTAAGGGATTTTGGTTTCACATTTAGAAATGGCAAAAGTTAAAAGTGCACTCTGTATTTTGTTTATGTGTTAATGTGCCAGATTTGTAAACCATCACCTAGTGGTGTGGATGTTTAGCATTATGTTTAGCATTATGTTTAGCATAGTCTTGAGACAACCAGTCACCCATGATTAATTTATTCCACGTGAAAAACGCGTCTAATAAAGGTGATTACTGAGATAAAGTAGGCAGTATTTAGCCAGTCATGTGATCATGTGATTGCAATGTGAATTTGAATGTAAGAAAGTGGATGGATGGATGGATGGATGGATGGATGGATGGATGGACGGACGGACACAGTAAGTGTCAGATACAAAAAAACGTAACCCTTATGTTCTAAATTCTTGTACTCTTCTCCTCACAATTCCCCCAAAAAGCACAAGCCGGGAATGGAAGAGGGGGCAACATTCATCCTGTCTGTCAAAGCGCTATCACAGTCACTTCTAATGGCGTCTAGTGCAGTCTGGTTCCAGCCCGTTATCTTATAAATTCAACACATGTTCCACATAATTCACACTAAGTGTGACAATCAAGGAAACAGGCAAGTGCGGGCTCCTTACGGCGAGATCAATGGGTCTCATTCTGCATGGTACTCATTTTTAATTCATTCTTATTTATGGCAGGTGGTTAAAGACAAAGACAGCAAGAAGAAAAACAGGGACAGCGGGATGAGATTATTGTTCGAAGTTCTTCTTCATGGTCTGGTTTAAAGCAGACGATTTGCTCTATTTCTGTTACTTTTTCTGAGATTTGTGAAGTATAATTAAACCTGCAATACAAATGGAGAAATGGAATACTCTCTGATATGGAAATGAAAGTCTCCAATCAAAAGAAACTGAAACTTTAAATCTGTTTTAGTGACCTATATTAGATAGACAGTATAGCTCACTACAACAATGTAAGTGGGGTCTAAAAGATTAAATGATTTCAATTTAGCTTTTGTTGCATGAACTGACATTTTGTACAAACAAGTTCACACGTTCACTCTTCCGCCAGAACTACTTGCATATGACAACAACATCATACGTTTGTTTATGCCTAAGCGGAAGCCAGTGTTTATAGTTTATAAAGTTATAAATATATGGATATTTTTCTTTATTTCAAAAATGCTTCAGAAGGCCTTTATTAACCCCCAGTGGTACCATTCACTCCCATTGAAAGAGCCAGGATATTTTTTTTTATTATAACTCTGATTGTGTTTGGCTGAAAGAAGAAACTCATATGGCTTGAGGGCGAGTAAATTACGAGGTTCATTTTCATTTTTTGGGTGAACTAAACCTTAAATTACATGTGATTAGTGACCTAGAAATAGTGAAGAGTCTTAAATATTTCTTCTTCATTTTACATCATAACTTAATCTTTTCAACAAAATCATTAAACTGTTCAACTGTAATTGCAGGTTAAGATGACAAAATATATCTCAGATTATGAAAATGATCTCAGATTTTTAGATATCACTTAAGTTTAATTTAATAAATAGAATACATAGTTCTAAAATATATTCTCTATATATTATATTGGGGGTGATTTCAACATTATATACTTATGCTAGTGAGGAAGAATGTACAATAAACATCATCTGTAAAAATTCTACAAAAAAGCAACATCCATATTATTGATATCTCTCTGTGCATGTCCTACATTTGGTCAAGGGGTAGAGCGAGAGGTGTGTGTTTCACAGCAGGAGTGTCAGTTAGGGATCACTGTACCCCCATCCTGTGGAGAGGGGCACCTTCCGCTCCTGTAACAAAATGCTGACAGAAGACCTGACTCTCCATATGCCTTCAACCCCTAGAACCTCATCACCCCCTTTCTCTTCTAAACCTCACAGCATTTTCATAAACATACCCAATGTTTGCTTAAAAATAAACAATAATAATTTATTATTATTAATATAATGAATAATAATAATTTAGTGTTATGCGCATCCATATTTGGAAGATTAAATCAATGTTGACATAAATCTACATGCAAGCATTTGTAATTCAAATGGTTTGAATTACGCTTAACATTTTTTCCTATGCATAAATGCATAAATACTAGTACAAACCATGAATATGAACATCTCCATCCTTCCCGGATGGAAGTGATATTAATATGCTTTAGCTGCATGTCTAAGTAAATATTCAGTGTTTATCATGCTGTGCCTGGCTTGGTTGAGAGGGTAAGCAAATGAATTGGAAAATGTTGGTGATTAAAGGTATGGAGGTTAAATGAGTGTGCTATATGCTTCACACACTATTACCACTGCAGTTCAGATTGGAGTAGCATTTCTTTTTTTCCAAGTGGGCCTTTCGAACATATCCACTTGTACATTTGTTTATCCAGAATGTTGGTTGAAGGTCATGATTAATAATATGATGGCACATCAATAATATGTACAGTCAAACCAAAATGTATTCAGACACCTTCAACATTTTCTCACATTATCACAGTTTATTCGCTATAGTTTAGAAAATGGTAATAAAATATGACAAGAACTCAGAGTTAAACTGTGTCAGAACAAATGATAATGTCAGATAACTTTGATAGAAAGGTATGTAATGGATTACAATCAACCAATTAGCTGTCAGCTGCTAGATTTAAGTACACTATTAGATAATATCAATTTAGATCAACCAATTACCAAGCAATGCTTCATTTTGTTCAGTCTGTGGTGTAAAAGGTCACATTAGAAATGAAAGAAAAACACTTGAGTAAAACACGGCTAGGTCAAAGTGTCTGAATAATTTGGGTCACAAATTTTCATAAATTGTACTGGTAGTCCGTTATATGAAGAATTTTAGGGTATAATATGTCACAGTTTACTTTATTTTGCGATCCTCACTTACATAAATCAATTATAGTGTTCTGCACCCACTAGTGAGAAATTATATCTGGTGTCTGAATAATTTTTGGTTTGACTGTATATAGGTTTAAAATGATAACACTGTAAAAAATGTTATCTTATTTATTTAAAAAAATGATGGTAACAATATTACACTATATTTTTGAGTAGTTTTAAGGCTTGTTTATAATGGAATCTACCTGAATAAATCATGTAAAATCTCATTAAGTATCTATGAAACAATTAATTTAATATTTTTAGTGAAATGTGCTTATTTATTTTAAGTTGGGTATAAATTAGAGTGAATAGAAATGACCTGTTTATTTTTGACTTTGAGTTGAATTACACAATGAATAGACTGTATACTGCTACCACAGTAGAAATAAACTTGTTACTACAAAAGCATTAGCAAAGATTTTGCTCATTGAACAAAGCAACATGCTTTATAATATTAGTATACAAGCATGCAGTTATCCACCTGACCATAAGATCTACTCTTCTGCACAATGGTAATGATCAAAACTTCAACATAAAGAAACTCTTTCAAAAGTCAAACATAACTGAACATTAAACATTAACAGATGTTTTGCTTTACTCAAAAACACATAAAACACATCATTTTAATATTACTGCTCCATTTCCAGTCATATGCAAAGCATGCTGGGAACTAACAATGGTGTCTCTATATACGACTGCACAATTGAGCTAACTCTGTTGAAATACATAGGTAGCCTTTTTCCCCTTCATTTTATCAGTTCCTCAATTCAAGCCTCAAAATTGTTTAAATTTCCTTTAAAAAAAATTGGGAAAATGCAGGTTTTATTAGTGAAATGTCTATGTTCTATACAACACTGAACCAAAATTGTATTAAGAAATTATACACAATTTATGTTGTAAAAATTACAAGACCCATGATTCATTTTTTACAGTGAAGGAAAATAACTTTATGTGCATGTCATGATGTGAAAAATTAGTTTTTGGCTATTAGGAAAGGTCACAGCTTACATTTTTTTTCAGCTTGTATAACAAAATATTTCACTTTAAGATACAATTGTGACCTGCATAGTTTGTTTTTTATTAACTCAAATCTTTCTTTTTTTATTCAGTTGCTACACAACATCATACGTTTGTTTATGCCTAAGCGGGCAACATTAGAGAGGGCGATTTATCAATAACCAAAAAAAACTGGGCCGTCTATTGTGACCCGGCCACTTCTACTGACACACACATTTCAATGTTTGGAACGAGTGGCAGCAATTTTCCGTTTTCAATTTGCTGACCACTTGACCATGTGCTCCCGGTACGAGCTCGTCTCCAGCAAGCAGACATACACCTGCAGCCCCGCTGATGAGGAGGCCACGATCATCCGCACGCCCCTCGTCTGTGTACACCTCACACATGCCTCGTTCACACACTCAGCTGCGGGTTTAAAATTAAGGGATGAATTTAAAGCTGTAAGTGAAATACGGTCACAAACGCAAGGTGAAATAATAATGCACTCATCTAGGACAGGTTGGGCTTATTCCTTTTACAATAGCTTGTGTATGTGTGTGTACTGCCTCTCCACATGAGTGTGCATCGCAGCCACCGCTGCCAGAGGCAGCTGTTCCACACCATAGTTTTGCATCATTGTTCTCATCCTCCCATTCTCTCCTTCACTTTCTGTTTCAGCGACTTGGCTGCGGTTTTTGGACCACTCATCCTTTCTCTTTGTCTTCCTCTCTTATTTTCCCCCATTCATCCTACATTTCCTCCTCTCGATTGCCATAACAAGGCCAGCCTCCCCAGAGCGTTCCACAGGGCCCTCTCTAGCCGATAAAGTCTTTTCATGTCGAAACCCTCAGGCTTCGAGGTAAATCCTACAACTTGGCAGACCAATGTGCCAAATGAGTGTGCCAGGGTCTGCCCACATTGCAACACACCCTTAGTGAATTTGTGTTGCTTTGCCGTGTCATCCCAATTGATTTCCCCATTTCAAAAATCTTCATCTTGCCCCTCTTCTGTTTTCCACAATGGGCCATTATCTGCTCTTGTCCTAATGCCTGCCTCTGTGACTGTATAGGAACTTGTGTGCTACAGTCTGGGCAATGGGCTCCAATATACAAAATACAGCTTGGGTGTCATTTAAAAAAAATTATAATAATTATGCACAAGTGACTAGTAATAAATACATTAAAATAATTATAATAATAAAATCTAGGTTTATAGGCTAATTTATAATATAATAAATACATTTAAATAACAACAACAATAACATGATTATCAATAATCTATCTATCTATCTATCTATCTATCTATCTATCTATCTATCTATCTATCTATCTATCTATCTATCTATCTATCTATCTATCTATCTATCTATCAGTCTGTCTGTCTGTCTGTCTGTCTGTCTGTCTGTCTGTCTGTCTGTCTGTCTGTCTGCCTGGCTGTCTGTCTGTCTGTCTGTCTGTCTGTCTATCTATCTATCTATCTATCTATCTATCTATCTATCTATCTATCAGTCTGTCTGTCTGTCTGTCTGTCTGTCTGTCTGCCTGCCTGGCTGTCTGTCTGTCTATCTATCTATCTATCTATCTATCTATCTATCTATCTATCTATCTATCTATCTATCTATCTATCTATCTGTCTGTCTGTCTGTCTGTCTGTCTGTCTGTCTGTCTGTCTGTCCATCTGTCCGTCCGTCCGTCCGTCCGTCTGTCTCTCTCTCTGTCTGTCTGTCTATCATCTATCTATCTATCTATCTATCTGTCTGTCTGTCTGTCTGTCTATCTATCTATCTATCTATCTATCTATCTATCTATCTATCTATCTATCTATCTATCTATCTATCTATCAGTCTGTCTGTCTGTCTGTCTGTCTGTCTGTCTGTCTGTCTATCTATCTATCTATCTATCTATCTATCTATCTATCTATCTATCTATCTATCTATCTATCTATCTATCTATCTATCTATCTATCTATCTATCTATCTATCTAACTAAATAAATACATAAATTGCTGCCGAAACCTTAAATGAATGGATAATTAAACACATACATAATAAATAAATACATAATAAAACAAATAAATACTAATACTAATAATAATAATAATACTAATAAAATAAATAAATAATTGCAACTATATTACTATTATACAAGGTGAGTATGAGTAATAGGGTATTGTAAGTGGGAACTTTGCCTTGAGGTCATGCTGCGTGATGTCATGCACACCTTATGACGATACGTGTTTAAATATTCAAAGTGGCATCATGTAAAATCCTTCATTAACACATAATCGAAACCACAGGAGTATGTTCACACATTCTCATATCTCTCCATATAACTGTACTCATGGGTCACTATATGTTGTTGGAGGCTTTGTGAGTCAGTCCAGTGGGGAAGGGTGTGGAATGGAGCTACCCTCACCTTCAGCAGAGGTGACCCTCCACAAGTGCCCTCTCCTGGCTTTTATCTGCAGGGAAGGTATATATAAAAGGCCCGGGAACAAAGAGCGATAGCCAAGACATCACATGCTGTGTGGGCTCTTCTCACTCTGTCTAGTCCTTTATGGAATGATTTGCATATTGCATAGGCACTGCTGTTTTTATTGAGGTCATTTTTTTATCAGTTCTCCATTGCTCAGGCTGCACACAATGAATCCAGCTTACTTCAGGACATAACTGACCTTTTTTTCACATTCTCTATCAAGTTGCCCCACCGCTCCTCCTCTAAGCTGCCTTGATCCCTTCAGCTCCCTCTTTTTTAGTCCTCTTATTTCGTGAAACCCTCAAAGTCTCCATTAAACACTGGAAACATCAACCTAAAAGATTTATTCTGTTAACTGCCAGAGAACATGCAGATATCGTTCTGTCTATAAAATAAGGCAAAATCCTTCTTTTTCAGTGCTAGTTTATATCAATCGGTCAAGGTCTTACTGGTTAGTCATGATAGCACCTAATGCTACAGTAGATGTAACTACACATTATGGGGCAAAAACGAGTTTTCTCTGTTCAAAAGGGACCATGCATTCTGACAAAAATCTTTTAGATGTGACGTCATGTTTCTTTACGAAAAACATGGGTTACAGTGAGGCACTTACAATGGAATTGAATGGGGCCAATCTGCAAACAGTAAAATACTTACTGTTTTAATATAGAAACAACAATCATGAAAAAACAACAACAACGTCATTACCTTGACAACACAACACAAAAATGACTATTAAAAAATGCTAAGCTTCATATTTCTGCTAAACATTACTTTAACTGTAAGTGGCTGTAAATATAAATATGTTATTTTTAATTATGTTATGTGGTACTCACTATAATGCCACAAATGCTGCTGACTGAGTTTAACTTGTTCTGAACCTGTAATATGCTGTTTTTAAAAATTAACTTTATATATGGTACCACAGGGCTAAAGGAAACAGGGCGCCCTGAGGTAAAAGGCTCATTTGATTTTTTTCCCCCTCTAAACCATTAGATGCTACAAAAACATGCATCAGCACTTTCCGAAAATCCACTTTTCAAGATGCATGTGGAAATTTGGCTGATCCTTGGCATGATTGTGGGCAGCAGTGCAAAGTTGATTCTGCACACATTTGATCTAATATTTGAGGTTTTTAAAAATGTTTAGATTTAGGTAGCAAATAAAAATTGCTGCAATGATTAAGTATATTTTGAGACAACGGCCTTCTTAATGATTTTCAGTTTTGTTCAAGGTAATTAAAGAGTTTTTTTTTTAATAATGGAAGAATATTTAAAAGTATGGTATTTGGGGTAAAAGGTGCCCCTGCTGTTGGGGCAAAATGCACCATATTTAACATGATAATAAATAGTTAGCTGGCTTCTACATTTGTTGACATGATATGGTTAGATTCAGATTGTAAATAAAAAGTAATCACCATATTTATAATGAAACAATTTAAGATTATGATATAATCATATCATATATAATAAAATATAATTTATTGTTACTACTCTAAATATATATTAGATTATTATGGGATCCCATTCAATGCTTTCAGAATCTTTACTGTTTAAAATTATTTTGTTTCTATATTTTAAAAATATATTTATTATGTTAACATATTTTAATGACAGCATATTTATTGAACAAAAATGTATTCTTTTATTTATCAAAATAAACAGAAAACAGTAAAAACTTTGCTAAAGTGATTGTTTTGAACAAGTATTAACATATTATTTTAGCTGTTCTGTGTGCCTTTTGCCCCATGCTGGTGAGTCTATTACTCCGTGTGTGGGGTCTTTTACACCCTCTCCAACCCCATACATTTATAAGATTTTTATAAAAAATAAACAAACACATGTATTTTTCAGAAATCATGCATTATGGGATTAATGAAAAGCTAATTGTTCTTAAGGTGTGCCTTTAGCCCGCTGTACCCTAACTACCCAATGCTCAGATCGTTTTGTATTTTTGCATTTTGGCACGAGGAGTTTAGAATGAATATGATTCTGTGCTAGCTGAGCAAGTCAAAATGAATGGGAATGCTAACCCATTCAAGAACCACATAAGCAAGACCTTCTTACTAGAAATCCTCATTCATGTGGATTTGAGTATGCACACATGCACACGTGTATTTGCAGAGACCACATGCAACCCAGACATGCACCTGCAGCTGTCTCTGGTCTCCTGCACTGATCTGAGTCCTGATCTAGGACAGCTGTTCGGGGGGATTTAGCCTTTTAAAACAAACTATTCCCCAATCTGCTCCACAAGAGCCCAGGGCTGGGGTCCAACCCTAAGCCCTGGCAGAACCTCACATCTCCCGGAGGGACTGTTCCCCTGAGACAGCCTAACAGAAAGGGGACGAAATGTGTCCCTGTCAATATAAATCAGCATCCGGTTGGCTGAAGTGCACCGATAGGCAGAGTCTGAGCGTGTGATCCTGGCTCATAATGATGTGTTCATTTTATTTACGGGTTAATGGCGGCAAAAAGACTCTTTGTAAAGGAACTACATACTTCGCTCAGCTATTCCCAATCACAGCCGACAGGGTCATCGCTGCAGATTAACTCAGAATACCCGATTCCAACCAAGCTGCCACGGACGCATCTATCACGCTGAGACACCAGCATGCTAAATGTGTCTATTTGCATCCCCCTTTTAAATAGGAAACCGAAATCCATCTCTCTTGTGTTTGACAGTCCACATTAAAAAAGCTGCATGCGAGGAGAGTGCGGTGGAGAGGGGAAACTTGTTTCTCACACTGTTGTGACAGCCAATGCAAATAGCCTCGGTTTCCCTCGAGAGAGAGAACCAGGGGAACAAGAGAGATCGAAGGAAACAGAAACGAAAAAAAGAAGAGAGACATAACTAGTCGACGGGAAATCATATGAGAAAGCAATCGCTACCTTTGCTCCTCTAAAGCAGAAAAAACTCTGCTCTACCTGCATGATGTTATATCAATAATTGCTGGGAAAAATTAAACAAGTAAAACAATGAGCTTGCCTGAGGCCTCCATCTCTTCAAATCAGTCTGTGCATTTTAAAAG
>CM040911.1:29838878-30016378 GCA_023029165.1 Gobiocypris rarus | reverse complement strand
GTGCGTAATCCACAAATGGCATAACTCCATTGAAAGGAACATTCCTTAGACAGAGTGATGCTGTACAGTATCAGTAAACTGCTAAATTACGATATTGTGCTGCATATACTTACATGGATAAAAAAGACAGGGTGCATGAGTTTGACTGAGTAAATTGAATGACTTAGTAGCAAATCCACAGCATGAGTGGAATTAGACCTGCCTTTCCCTACTAATGACATCAATTAGGCAACAGATTTGTCCTCATTTTAAGGCTGGCTCTCCTCTGTTTTGTTTCCATCCCTGCCTTTGCGGCATTCTTTGTGAACTGGAAAGCAGCAGCAGATATTTCCCGAGCTCCTCCTCTGCCTTTTCCTGCATGTGCTCAGAGTTAATGAGATGCTAGTGTATGTGTTATCACGAAGGCACCAGCAGCTGCCAACAGGTACGTTTTCGGGCTTTACACAAAACGGGCAGGTGGCGGTTCAACGGCTGCTTGCAGGAAGCTTAATATCTCTCTCTCTATCCCGAGCGGCATTAACATGGAATGCTACCACCGAATCGTAGAGAGAACGGCAGAAAATTAATCACTTGAGTTCGGATTTCGCCATGCGGCCAACACAGAGACCTTCAATCGGGGAGGGAGTATATGTTTTGAAGAATATTCCAGAGGCTTTTGAGCGAGACGCTGGTTTCTTCAGATAATTTTCAAGAGAACAACAGAGGAACCGGCAAGATGCCTGATGTCTGTACATAATGTTTCAGTACTCTTGCAGAGAGCACACGAGAAATGGAGAGGGCGGAAGATTGATCAAGGACGGTTCAGTTAGAAGGGCCAGCCATGACCTTTGTTTGGTCCACTATGGATAACGCCAATTAATCTGTCAATTCTGATCCTCAAATAGACTTTTTAAAATAAACCTTTGCCCCAGACACTGGTCACAATTAACGCTGTCTGGCTTCCCCTCTAAATACAGCAACAAGCTTGTCTCTGGTACTTAAAATGGTGCTGACTGCTAGTCATTGAGACTGAAGTAATTAGCACCCATCTGTCTATCTATTCGAATTATTGCCGTTTGATCTTCTGATTAACCAGAGTACCACACAAAACTTTATCACTTTTGAAACTTTTTGGGAACAATAATGAACTAAATAAAGCAATTAACAAGGTAAAAAAATATATACATAAAGAATATTCTATAAAATAACTAAAAATACTTATAGATAGATTACACAAATAAGAATCAGGAGTCACATCTAAATTTAATCAGCTTAATATAATTCATCAGAGTCACCTTGAATACAGTCTATGATTAATTTCCAGGTGATCCCAAGCATAAGTGGACATGTAAGTGTGTGAAATTTCCATGCACACTTGTTTTGCTATTAATAATGATGGATTAAGAGACTTAACTTTCTCTCTGACTCCCACAACTGTAAAAACAGGCCTGGGAAATCGCATGGTCCCCCATCCTCCCTCTCTCTTCCCTTCCCCTTCTTCCATCTGAGCTGTAGACGGAGACCCAGCCCCCTCAAATCATGAATAAGGAGTTGTGGCAAGGCATATTTTAGACCTCCGCGGTGCTTTTAGTGTCAAGAGACCAAACAAGACCAGAATACATTAGGGAGATGAGAATCAGGGTATTGTTGAACATTCAAATACATTTACATTGGGCGTTTGTAAAATGTCTCGGAAATGTTTGTATTTTACAAAAAAGCGCTGGTTCTCCAATACAATATTTAAATATTTTTACATATCTATGCCAATGTGGCATGATAATGTCAGTAATCACATAGAATGACATTATGGAAGACATTTCCACCCCGTCTTCCAAATTTAAGGGTAATCGAATTGTATTTCTCGTAATTGGACCTTTATTTCTTGTCATTGAGACTTCATATCTGAAAACTGCAACAGATTTTTCTCATAATAGATTTTTTTTAACTACAGTAAACTTGTGTACTTGTGACTATTTCTAGATTCACTAATAGATTTGTTGTTATATTTATAGATATTTATTTAGTGTAATGGCGACGATTTCTTAAACTGTTAAATTTCTTATTTTATTTTTTACTCAGAGGTAGAAACATGCTTCCATGCTACATAGAAATTATGACCATTTTTAGGGGAAAAGAGGCCAGTCTATCAATGTGCAGTGAAAATGAATCATGATTTGGGTATTTCCTACACTTCAATTCTTATAATCTCTCTGTTGTCATAGTAAAAATGAGTGAGAAAATGCTTTACAGAGTTAATTATTTTACACGGCACCAACAGCATATCAGACAACACCTGTATCCTCTTCTGTCTCATGGGAATCTGCAGCTGTCTTCTCTACAAACGCACAGACAATCCAAGGACAACCTGCTTGTCCTCTGATCTCTGACCTTGAACACTGTTCTAATACCCTCAGCTGCCAATGTCATGGCCGCTTGGCAGAGGGGCTTTTGTTTCCGTGGGCTTCACCCTTTGCAAAGGCAGATAAATGATTTCTATTTGTCCTCTGCAGCAAAGGAAGAAGTTATCGATACAATCCACAAATGATGTCAGGGATTTGTCAGTGAAGCTTATGAATGACAAAAACATCCCCCACCCCCCTCCAAAAAAAACACACCTCTTCTGGCCAAGAAGATTGAGAGCCCAAACACATTATTGATTTTTTTTCCCCATACCTTCTTCTAAATAGAGGCTCAGGCTACAAAAGCAGGAGCAAGGGCTTTGTGTGCTAAAATGTGGCTAAAAGCTTTCTTTAAAAAAGGAAGATAAGGATTATATAGGCCCACATATAACATCAAACTGTGTAACCACCAGATGGATGCAAGGTGGAGGATACTGGGTTGGCACACTTCAGGTTTGGCCCAGTTGTTTGGGGAAAAGATTAGGGGGAACAGCTGATAGACATAAGTAAACTTTGTGTTGTTAACCAAAAGGGTGCTGAATTAGATCGAAGCTCTCCGGTGAGAATCATCTTGATTACCGGTACAATGGCACACAGACGCTCCCTCACTGCCAGTCGACGAGATAATGCAGGACAACATGGCAGCCAGAAATGAATCACCACAAAATAGAGAACAAACAAGTAGGGGTTTGAAGAGGTACAGAACGGATGAGAAAGAAAGAAATGTTTTCTAAATGTCTTTAAAAAAAATAAACACTACACTTACGGGTGAAAATAAAATAAATGAATTAAAATGTAAATAAATATAAAATAAATTTAAATTGAATATAAAATAAATAATAATAAATTAAATTAAATAAATAATAACAAAATAAATAATCATATATTATTTAAATATATATTAAGATCCAGACCCCTTAAAAATGGTCCTCTTCCCCTTAGTAGTTTGAGTCTATTTTAACTACTTAACATTAAGAATAAATCAAATAAAAATATAAAAATATATAATAAATAAAATATAAACAAAAACTAAACAAACAAAAAACAAAAAAAACCATTAAACAAAACAAAAAACAAAACAAACCACAAAACACAAACCACAAAAAAAAAAAACACTTCATTTGTTGATGCAGTACAAAAGCATGTTTTAAAGGTTTTATAAAAGGGCTGCCTGCTAGGGCCGGTGTCTGTCCCTCTCAAGTCCCACCTGCAACACAGAGGAAAACACAAGAATTGCCATCTCCAGGAAAGAAAAAAAGAAGAAGCTCTTTGGCAAACATAGTGCTGATTAAAACGAACAGGGAGAGAGCTGCCGGCGGCAGAGAAGGAAAGGGCAAACAGGCCGTCCCCACAGGAAGTACACAGACAGCAGTTCCTCTCACCATTATCTGACTCACACACTGAGACTGAGTCTGCTGAGTCAGAGACAGAAACAACACTGCAACCTCTCAATATCAAACCAACCTAGAACACAAAACCAATCAACAACTTCATGAAGGAACTATGTCATTTATGTTCAACAGCTAAACATGACCTTTGGGTAAAAACAGACTTAAAATCAGGGCTACAAAAAACCCCAGAACAAACTAAAATGTTCAGTGTCAACTCACTAACTCAATTAAGGCAATGTCATTTTTGTTGTTACACATTTTGTGGTTATTTTATCACAACTAAATAGAGAAGCACAATACTTTAGTTATGCTATGAATAAAACTTTGAAGCCTGCATACTGAGAAAGAAAGAGCCATGCAGACCATGCAGTGGACGACTATGGGAGTGATCTTGCCCTTTGCCCTTAAAGAAACAAGGTTAATCCATATCTCACACATTTCTCTTCAGAGAGTCTCAACACTCAACACCATAGTGTCAATCATGGTCTTGTGAAAAGTTGTCCCATAGGATTCAGTGAATGTCCACACTAGACATGCTTGTAAGAAAACCATTTAAGATTGTTTGTTTCAATGAGGAAAGCCTTAAGTGTGCAAAAACGGTGTTATTTGTGGAACTATTTTTAATTTAGCTAACCACATACTTGAGGTCTGTCCTCCGAGGGTGGCACAGGAGAACAGAGCCGATGAAGAGCAGAGAGGACACAACTCCCCCAGCCGGCTGATGGCTGTCATTTGTCTGGACACAGAATGGTTTTAATGTCTTGGCTTAAAACAGCAGAGGATCCTGCCAAGATTAAGTATCAGATCTCAAGGCATTTGCAGAGCATGTGAAATCACTCTCGATGGCCTCATTCTCCCCTAATTGAATTAGGAGCTTTCCCAGCAAAAAGCTCGGCCCGATGTGATTTTTTTCTTCTTTTCTTTTTTTCCCCTGGAGTAGTAAAGCTACGTGCCCGAGGTGTCAGGGCCAAATCCTTCGCTTAAACCCCGTCGTCTCTGCACGCAAGTACCCAGATAAACATCTGAAGTGAGGGGGGTCAGCCAGGATCCCATGACATCACTGATAATAACAAAGCAGCTCTCAGCCAATCAGAAGCCAAGGAACGGGGTCTGCTCCATCATTTTCATGATGTCATGTCTATGGCTTTCTGGACAGACAGCACCAAGTGGCCAGGCAATGGTGTTGGTACATGGATAATACTTGTCTTCTTATTCATCTATACAATAGTAGGACGAAGCCTGTCAGTAAACAATTTATCAAAACAAGAAATGTGTACGTACAAAATGAATGCTACTTGAAGCAATATATTTTAAATATTCAATATTTAATCATATTTTTAACTAAACGGGACATTTGTAAGAATTTAAAAATGTAATGTTTTCAAATTAAATAAAAAATATTTCAAATAAATATATTTAGGTTAATAGCTTTAAGTGTAGAGAAGCTGAATTCAAAGAATGATCATGAATACAAAAAAAGACAAAATATATATGTCTATTAGCCAGCAAACCAAGAAATGTATAGACAATTAATGCGATTTTAATAGAAATTAATTTAAGAGAAATTAATCAATATGACAAATCAATCGAATGTGTTTATTAAACAGCACACATGTTTTCAACATTGATAATAAGAAATGTTTCTTGAGCATCTAAACAGCATAATGATTTCTGAAGGATCATGTGACTGAAGACTGGAGTAATGATTTTGAAAATTCAGCTTTGCCATTAACACGAATTGCCATTGACACAAATCAATTCTATTTTACAAAAACACACAGAAACACTTTTCTTTACGCATATATATGTAAGTATTGTAGCCTAAATATTTAAACGTGGTTAGCAGTTACTAAGCAACTAAGTGTGATAGATCCATGACAACATTTTTCTCAATCATTTCTGTTGTGGTTTCATGGGCTTTGGCTTATGTATCAGCGTAAATCCAACCATAGCTCCAGGAATGAGAGCTGTGACACCTTCCCTGCCTTAATCCTGACCTTGAGAGAGAAAAAAAAGTTGCACAACTTCTCCTTACCTCAGGATAGAGAGAGAGAGAGAGAGAGAGAGTTCTCTAAGGTGGCTGACACAACTGCACAGCTGCTTTCTCTATTAACCGCCTGCCCATATTTACATGAGGCTTATAAACAGGTCTCAGCGTTTGGCTGTTGCTTCTTGGAAATACAATCTGTCTGCCACTTATCTGAGAGGATTACTGTGCCCGGGCCAGCTACCGCAGATTAAAGACAAAGGAGAAATTAAAGAGGGAGCTATCAACAAACAGAGCGACAACATGACAGGGAAGTGATCCAATTTCAGTGATAGCCCAGTGACCCTCTGAGGTGCAAAAGATACTGAGCTGAGAGGTAGACCAATGATGGACCAACACAGGTTAGGTGAGGAAACATCACTGCCATAAAGGTAAATGAAGTGCATAGAATTAGAATTAGTGTTGAGAATTGCACAATGCAGCAGGGGGGGAAAACATGTTGGTTAAGGAGAGAATAATCAAACAGGTATTGTGAGGATTATGTAATATGTGAAGAGGGAACATTATCAAACAGGTTGTTTCTATCTAGAATAATAGGTTTTTCTATGTATTATATATTCTTGTCCATGTAGTGAAAATCTAAACTGGGCACATTTTAAGCACTTTACAATACCTGTTTTATGGAAGATGGGAAAATATACTGTATTTTACATTAAATAAAATAAAATAAAAACATCATGATATTATTCAACAAGTTATTTTCATTGTTTCATTATGTTCTCCGCAGTAAACTTATTTGAGAGAAAAACAAATATGCATCATACAGTATAAACATTGTATAAAGATGCTAAGCATTTTTAGTAGAGAAATTGTATTTTATAATTATTTTACTTATTGGGTCAACTAAGAATCATGCAGGAAACAGCCCAGCAGGAGATTAAAGCCTTGAGTAAGTAATACAAATGTCTGGCAGCTTGAATGTAAGTCAGCTACAAAGCCATGATGACTGGAAAAGTGAAAAATCAGCCTGCCTCTAAAAATGCCCTTAACGCTCGCAGGCAGACAGCCACGAACCTCAACTTTACTTTGTCAAATCCTCCCCGAGCTCATTACTGCCCTGTCCCCATTGTGTTAATTGAAGCCACAGAAACGATGCTCCTCACTTGCTCTATAAAAGCGGAAGTCTTGTCATTTTCTCTGCGCGGCTCTCCCTCCAGCAACACAGGTAATTGAATTGTGGCAGGGATCTCTGGAAGATGGCTTGTTTTAATAACTTCACTAGATTATGTTTAATAAGTGTGCCTTAAATGGTCTTTAGTGTGATCAGGGAGGATGAGGAAGGGCAAATGTGATAATAAAAATAAGAAATAGACATTTTTGCCTGCTTTTGGGACAGATGTAATCGCAGACATGTTGGCCGTCTGTCTCAGAGCGCGGTTCAACTACGGGACAAGCCTAGAGCGTTAATTCTCCACGGAAACTTAGCAGAGCAACTACTGTCTCTCAAAGATAGTGCAACACATATCACAGCTTATTCACACCTGTTCATCCATCTATGTGATATTCACTGATATTTGTTTTAGAATAGCAAGCCCAGTGTAGCAGAGGAGAGGGGCAACTGTGTTATGTTAGCTTTAGCTAGTATGAGTGTGTTTACCTTCAGCTGTCCTCTCAGAGTCAAAGGTGAGATTCTGGGTGTTTCTTTCAAGTCCGCACCATTGAGAGTTCACAGCTGTCAGGTGTCATAATACCTTATCTGCCCTGGCTCACACAACAGACAATCACACAAACGTCAATGCCCACGTGCCACCTCAGACTTTTGAGGCCAGTGAAATTTGAATGCAACTCCTAAAAAAAGTATTTACAGTCTGTCATTATCTATCATCTAATTATTATCAAAAAAAATTCCTTGGTTAAAAATGATTTATTTAGATACAGTTTATATAAATAAATACAACATATAAAATAAGGGGTTTTCATCGTTCCTATAACTATTTGCGGAAGTCCACTTTTTGGCGTGTTCACATCGCAGGAACTGGGATCAGTTTTATAAGAACTACAAGTGCCGTAAGTGTACGTTGATTGGTCGAATGTGTGTGAAACATTCTTAAAAAGTGTAAACACAGTTTATAGCCTATTTATTTACTCCACGAACTAACTACCTGAACATGGAAACAGTCCAAGTCCAGGCACCTATTAACCTGGAGGAAATCCAACTCAACTTTGAAAGGACCAAGCGAAACATGATTATGTATTTCTGCCCAGCTAGTGACATTGGCTATCAACCACATGGCAAAAGCCATAATACATTTTTGTATGATGTTTACTTTCTTGGTTTAACAATTTTATCTAATAACGCATTAGAAAAGACAGTTAAACAGAATGTAAACTAATGGACACAGAGAATGGGAGCTCTGTGTGTTCAGGCTGGCGCACTGTCAAAATAAAAGTCCCTCACAACAACCAGAGTGGCAGGACGTAAATGACCCTTATATCACCTCAGAGTTCCTACTGCTGGTGCAAAAGCAACCAGGAAAATGGTCCTAGGGAAAAATTTAGTTCTCGGGGGACATATAAATGAGTTCCTGTAACTACCCTGTGTGAAAGCCCTAATAAATATAATTAATGATTTTAATACAGCCATGAGTCTTTTTGAGAAAGACGCAACAAGTTTTTCACACCTAGATTTGGGGATCCTCTGCCACTCTTCCTTGCAGATCCTCTCCAATTCTGTCAGGTTGGATGGTAAACGTTGGTGGACAGCCATTTTCAGGTCTCTCCAGAGATGCTCAATTGGGTTTAAGTCAGGGCTCTGGCTGGGCCATTCAAGAACAGTCACGGAGTTGTTGTGAAGCCACTCCTTCGTTATTTTAGCTGTGTGCTTAGGGTCATTGTCTTGTTGGAAGGTGAACCTTCGGCCCAGTCTGAGGTCTTGAGCACTCTGGAGAAGGTTTTCGTCCAGGATATCCCTGTACTTGGCCGCATTCATCTTTCCCTTGATTGAAAAACACCCCCCACAGCATGATGCTTCACTGTTGGGACTGTATTGGACAGGTCATGAGCAGTGCCTGGTTTTCTCCACACATACCGCTTAGAATTAAGGCCAAAACATTCTATCTTGGTCTCATCAGACCAGAGAATCTTATTTCTCACCATCTTGGAGTCCTTCAGGTGTTTTTTAGCAAACTCCATGCAGGCTTTCTTGTGTCTTGCACTGAGGAGAGGCTTCTGTCGGGCCACTCTGCCATAAAGCCCCGACTGGTGGAGGGCTGCAGTGATGGTTGACTTTCTACAACTTTCTCCCATCTCCAGACTGCATCTCTGGAGCTCAGCCACAGTGATCTTTGGGTTCTTCTTTACCCCTCTCACCAAGGCTCTTCTTCCCCGATAGCTCAGTTTGGCTGGATGGCCAGCTCTAGGGAGGGTTCTGGTCATCCCAAACGTCTTTCATTTAAGGATTATGGAGGCCACTGTGCTCTTAGGAACCTTAAGTGCAGCAGAAATCTTTTTGTAATCTTGGCCAGATCTGTACCTTGCCACAATTCTGTCTCTGAGCCCTTCAGGCAGTTCCTTTGACCTCATGATTCTCATTTGCTCTGACATGCACTGTGAGCTGTAAGGTCTTATATAGACAGGTGTGTGACTTTCCTAATCAAGTCCAATCAGTCTAATCAAACACAGCTGGACTCAAATGAAGGTGTAGAACCATCTCAAGGATGATCAGAAGAAATTGACAGCATCTGTGTTAAATATATGAGTGTCACAGCAAAGGGTCTGAATAATTAGGACCATGTGATATTTCAATTTTTCTTTTTTAATAAATCTGCAAAAATATCAACAGTTCTGTGTTTTCTGTCAATATGGGGTGCTGAGTGTACATTAAAGAGAAAACAAAATGAACTTAAATGATTTTAGCAAATGGCGTGAAAAATTTAAGGGGGTCTGAATATTTTCTGTACCCACTATATATATATATATAACCATGTCATATTTAAGTTAATCTTATCTTAAAAGACTTATTTTATCTTATTTTAGCCGAAAACCAAATCGCCAACATTTTGTGTTATAAAATAACACACTCAATGACTAATTAATACTATTTATTGTACAGTGAGCACATAAACACACATAAAACGTTTTTATTTTTGTATATTATAAGTGAAAGAGCACAAGACAATATTGCAGGAAGAGAGCATAAATACAAGTTGATCAGTAAGCAGCAAGGATGTTGCGCTGACATTGAGGTACAGGCTGCCATCATGCAGACAACCATTTGCATAATATTGCGTGTTGTCATCAGAGTGACGGCCGGCTCAGGCAGTTATCTGAGGGCCACTTGTTTCACCTCACGTCCAGCTCGCCTGTGCTCATCACTGCACCGGACAGGTGGCATCCCCCAGCCCTGTGATTACTGTGTCAACGTCTTTACATGTCGCCCGGCGCATGCCATACATATCTACATATACATATAAATGTAAATGTGTCCGTCTGCTTACGCACCTGGGTCGACAGCACTGACAGCTGGGATTGATTCAGGACCGCCGCCCCACGATACATCCGAGAAATTAGCGTAATGGCCACCTCTGACACCAGGACTGACTTTCTGAACTGGGCGGAAGACAAGGAGAAAGTAAACTTTTGATATTTGTGTTTTGATATTTCCTCCCAGAGAATTATTGACTCTGTCATTGCTATTTACTTGTTTTGTTTTTCTTCAGACAAGTGGTCATTAAAATGCCTGATTCAGCCATAGTCTTTGACGATTTTAATACCAGCACCATCCAGGGGAAAAACAGTCTTAAGCCAATACTTCAAGCTCCTCCAAATGATTGATTTAGAAATGAAGTGACAACCATTCTGTGAACATGCTCTACATCGATAAATCAGTAATTGATGTTTTGTTTGTGAGGGACAGCAAAGCACCCTGAAGTCTGCAATAAAGACTGCATATCTCTCCTAATCCCTTCACAATAGCATTCACTGAGCCCTTTTTGAAGTTTGGGCCTGCCAGGGCGCCCTATAGCTTTGCTATTCTCTCTGTGGTTGGGCGTATGTCACACCTGCCGTGTTGTGATTGGCCTGAAAGCCAGTGAGGAAGTGATGCTGGCACCTGCTCTGCTAAGCTCCCGGTGATGACGACCTTCAACCAGCACCTTCAGTGTGATCTAAACCTCTGACACCTCCACCTACTGAACCAACCACCAATCGAGAGCTCAACCAGGTGACGTCACCTTTCACGCCTATAGGCCATGAATAGGGCAACAAGGAATCGATATCCATTCTCGAGAACAGAGGTCAGTTGGTAACTGTTCACTTCCATATTTTCCATTTCTTTTAAGGTCTAAAGATGCTATATTCTATATGTCAGTCAGACTTCTTCTCCATTGTATCAAGCTGTTGTCTAATGCTGGGTACACCAAAAGATAATCGGGCTTATTTTGGGCCGATTTCCCTTCCGACAATCTTAGCTCGGTCCCGATTATCTTGATGGTTCTGAAGATTATCTTATCAGATGTTCCTGTGGTGTGAAGTGTGTTAAGAGTGTCCGAACCTGCTCGGAAGAACCTCGGAGCCGTCCCGATCGCGAATCGTAAATATTCAACATGTTGAATATTTACGATCAGAAATCCTGATGTGTGGGGAACCCGAGGACAAACGCGAGCACACTCACGTGAAACGCAATAATAACCAATCAGAAAGCACACTGAAGGAATACAGAAGCGTCGGCGCAGCATAAAGTGTGACATGTACAGACCACGTCTCCATTTGCCGTCATATATATGTAGTAGGCCTGTGTGTGTGTGTGTGTGTGTGTGTGTGTGTGTGTGTGTGTGTGTGTGTGTATAAAGTTTGGATAATATTTTGTGTTTTTGCAAGAATTCTCTTATGCTTATCAAGCCTGCATTTATTTAATCAAAAATACAGAACAAAACAATAGCCTTATATTGTTAAATATTACATTGTTAAATATCATTTTAACTTTTTATTAGGCTAATCAAAGAATCTTTAAAAATCTAAAATAATAATAATAATAAAGAATCTTATGAAGTCTAATAAAGTAATGAAATGTAAAATAACATTGCATAGTTTTCACTTTTGATAGATTAATGCTTTTAAAAGTAAAGTTATTCATGCAAGAGCTGCGAGTAATTTTCTCTTTTCCTTTAGTTGTTTGATTGACATTAATGGCAGGTTTATTAGATGCTGCCCTTAAGACCGAATGCAGCTCTAATTATTCTCCCATTGATTTCTCCAAACTATACGCACCTTTAAGATATAAACTGTGTTTAAGAGAATACTCTCAAGCCAGTCATTTTGACATATAGGCTGTTTGGTAGATTTGATGGTTTAATCGCGCACGAAGCATATGTGCACACGCGCACACACACACACACACACACACACACATACACACACCTTGGAAACAGCGTATATTCATGGGCGCGGATTATAGTTCTTTAAATTTGATCAAACACGTCCTGCAATTTAGCCAAAGTAGAGACTGCATTTGACAACAATCACACATTGTGCTGAGTCTGACGTTAAGTTTATGTTCAGGGAGAAATGACAGCGCGCGCTGAGGAGGAATTCGCTCTAGACGGAACGGATATAGTTTATAATAGTTTTACCTCATATCTTCTTTGTATAATCATTGGAAGCGAAAATAAAATAAAATTATTATCACAGCCCTAAAGTGTAAGCAGACTAAATTTGTGTTTATTCCAAGATGAGGTTGGCTGTTGTGCTTTTACAATGTCGTGATATTCTAATCATGTGAAGATTTTGCAGCGTGCGGGTCAATGTAATGGCTCAATGGAAAATAATGAAAACCAGGACATTTTCATTACTTTATAAAACCAGTCTCGTGAGATTTTGCGTGATTTCCTGTGTTTACACTCGGGACTCTGGTTGAAAATCTGTTCGTGTGTGGTGTGCTGTCTTTGTCACATCATGGCACACCACACACTATAGGAGCAAACGGTTAAATCTAGGATTATTTGTCCTCATGTGTGTGGTCTATCACATTTTGAAAATCTTATAAGATGTAAAAATCTTTTGGTGTGTACCCAGCATAAGAATGTCAAAGGAAAAGAAAGAGAAAGACAGCGATATCAGAGTTAGCGCCGAAAGAAACAATAGCTGATTATCCTGACCTAAACGTCTACAAGTCAGTGTGTGTGCCAGTGATGATGGGGTTGACTTAGTTTGGCCCGATCTGCCACCAGCAGAGACCCTCATGTTAGTTTATACGTAATTGCTTTTGAATTGCAGGCTCTTATGAAGTGACACAACAACAGCCATGAAAAGTGTCCCTGAGCTGAATGGCTGAGGGAGCAATGTGAGGCTCACTGGACCCTGAACTGATCCAAGCCATGAGCAAACCAGCCGGGGGCCAGAAACATCAAGCCCTGATGATGACTTCTGACATCTCACAAAACATAGATGGACCACCTCTAATGAGGCCTTTTATGCCTAATAAAACATTAGCTACTTAAAAAAAAAAAAACTGCAGTTTGCTAAGCTAAAGCTGCTCATGATAATTACAAAATTATATAGTCTGATATATATATGTTTTTCTATCCCGGTGGGGACTTCAACCTGAATGCACACAAATTCACGGGACCTCGTGTCACCGTGTGGACCAAAACTGAGGTCTCCATGAGGAAACAAACTTATAAATCATACAGAATCAGTTGTTTTTTTTGTGATGGGTAGGTTTAGGGGTAGGGTTAGTGTAAGGGGCTAGAATATACAGTTTGTACAGTAAAAAAAACTGTGTGTGTGTGTGTGTGTGCGTGTGCGTGTGTGCGTGTGCGTGTGTGCGTGCATGTGTGTGGAACACAAAAGAAGACATTTTGAAAAATGTGTTTTTGTTCATACAGTGCAAGGAAAGTCAATGTTAAATGGGTTTAATGTTTTGGACCCTTTATATGTTAATTATTGGTGAATAAATAATATCAAAAGTTTAATTTTGGGGTGAACTATCACTTTAATTATTTATATAATCATAAATCACAAAAACAATAAGGATCTCAATGAGGTTGACAGCACTGAAGATAACTGATCAATTTGAACTAAAGTATTAAAGAAAACCTCAAATTTCTATCTATGTGTTGAAAACATGGTCAGCCACATAATAAACTAAATAAAGATACTTTGGAGAGATTTCTAAAGAGGGACACATGATTCAATGACTCAGCCGGTTCAAAACACATAAGAGAGCGTTTTAGAAGAGAGCGTTTGATTATTGTCTCTGTTCGCTCAGCTGTAAATATGTGTGTGCAACACAACGTGACAAAATGTAGATATGCATCATGTTAGTAGTGTCACCACTTATACACAGGCCAGGTCATACTTTGACATACCTATCATGAAGTGGATGAGGGAGTGAAAGTGATGGCTGAAGTGGATACTAACAGCTCAGCTCACACAGTCTCTTCTTTTCTGCTGCTCCTATACAAGCACTTAATCCTTGGGCCATCTGTAAATGGCTAGTTTCATGTTAGTAATATGGTTTTGGGTTAAACGGTTCTGTGAAATTGCATTTGGAGATTTGAGTATGATCTGAGCGACCAACAAAAAGCCTAACAGAAACCTTCCAACAGCCCTCCTCATTGACTCATGGACTGGCCATGCCTCTTGCTGAGAATAAAAGGATTCACCTTTAAGAGAAAAGTCAATAAAACAAATCACAGTGAAACAGCCACTACACTTAAACATGGGGTTTTAATCATGGTTCAGATTTATATTATCCAATGTACGTGACTTCTCAAGAGATCTATATTTAAACTATACAGTAAAGTTAGGAAACATTACAAATAAGTTTCTTCTGCTCACCAAGGCTGCATTCATTTAATCAAAAATACAGTAAAAGCAGTAATATTGTGAAATATTATAAATTAAAAGAACTGTTTAATATTTGAATATATTTCAAAATGCAATTTATTCCTGTGGTGCAAAGCTGTATTTTCAGCATCATTCCTCCAGTCTTTAGTGTCTCGTGATCCTTCAGAAATTATTCTAATATGACGATTTAGTGCTCAAGCAACATTCCCTATGATTAGCAATGCTGAAATCAGTTGTGCTGCTTAACATTACTGTGGAAATGGTGATACTTTTTTCAGAATTCTTTGATGAATAGAAAGTTCGATGAACAGCATTTATTAAATTTATTAAAGCATTTATTAAATAGAATTGAATAAAAGTATTAATTTCTGAAAAATGTTAAGCAGCAAAAACAGTTTTCAGCATTCATAATAATAATAATAATAATAAATGTTATTATCTGGAGGATCATGTGATAGTGGAATAATGATGCTGAAAATTCAGCTCTGCCATCACTGGAATAAATATTTTTTTTAGATGTATTAAAATAGATTTTAAATTATAATAAAATCTCACAATACCACTGTTTTTGTTGTATTTTTTATTAAATAAATGCAGCCTTCGTGAGCATACGAGACTTATTTCAAAATATGAACAAAAATTTGATGTTTCCAAATTTTGACAGGTACTGAATACTTTTTTTTTTTTATTAAATACATATAAGAACAAAATATATACAGTACCGTTCAAAGTATGGGATAAGTAAATATTTTAAAGAAATTAATAGTTTTAAATTAAAAACTGACAGTGAAGATTTTTATATTGTTACAAAAGATTTCTATTTCAAATAAATGTTCTATTTAAGTAACCATGAAATCAAAATGGACAATTCTTGTGTTTTTAGAATATGGCAGAATATATATCATAAATAATTTATCCGTGCAAATTAAAAATATTAATATAATAAAAAAACATTTAAATATTCATGTCCCCTCATAACCCCACCCTCTTGCATCGACATCTCATCTCTTCTCTGATGACGTGTTTACCAGCGACAGGTTGGGACAACCTAGCAAACGCCAACGATCTAATCAATGGGATCAAACTTCCGTATTCTGTAAAACAGGTCTCATCGCTTCTGGTTTATGTCTTTTGTACTTGCTTCATTATATATAGAGCTGTGTTATATAGCCTCCTTCAAATGAGCAAGCAAAGATGAGCATAACCAATATCAATATCCATGTATTTATTCCTACCTACTAACATTTAGATATGAATAAAACTGCAATAATAAAAAGAAGTAGCTAGGTTAACTGATTACCTTAAAAGTCCATAGATATCGCCGTCAGTTCATAGTGCCGTTAACACTTTCTCCGACAACGTTTGCAATGAGACCTGTTTTCCTGTTTGTACATGTGATGTCCGTCATAAAGCCTATTACCGAACAACATAATCAAGTCCTGTCCTACATTTTATAATTGTTCGAGAAGCCGTTTCACTTAGACATATGCCACAATAGGGAAGAAAACACTATTGCAACTTCTGTTTTTAATGCCGACATTAGTCAAAGAATCCTGAAAAAATGTGTCACTATTTCCACAAAAATATTACGCAGCACAACCATTTTCAACATTGATAATAATAATAAATGTTTCCTGAGCAGACTGGAGTAATGATGCTGAAAATTCAGCTTTGTCATCACTGGAATAAATTACAAATTGTAATAATATTTTACAATATGAATAATATATAATAATTATTGATCAAATAAAGTCAGCGTTGGTGAACATAAGAGACTTTCAAAAACATTAAAATCTTACTGACCACAAAATTTTGAACACAATATACACATAATAAATATACTAAAAATAAAACAATATATTTAATGTTAAATATACTAGATTAAAAAACAACAACACAAGAATGGGAATGTGTGATCTGGCACCATGCACCAACAAAAAGAATTTGTAAAAAAGAGCAGGTGGGAGCTGTCAGTTGCGTCACTCCCAGGAACATTCACTAGGGATGTTTAATCGGTTCAGAACCATCAGAGAAAAAAAATGTAAATTCATAGCCCTAACCATCTTTGATATTCAAGAGGATTACACCTTGTGTTCAAATAGAGGCAGGACAGAATGGGCAAGAGAAAGCAGACACAAAATGGAATTAGAGTCTGCTTAAAGGGCTGCTTCATTTATTGTTAACTTCTTCCAGTTCATTAAGCCTAATCCTTATTAGGGTGTAAGTAACGCAGGTCTGAATGGGCTGGCCCTGGCCAAGGGGACATGTGCATCTATTGTGGAATCTCAGGGTTAATCCGGCCCCTGAAGCAGGGGACCATGCTGGGGTCCAGTGCCTCACCAAAAGCCTACGATCCCTCAGTGTCCTGGGCAGGTTGGGGCCCCCAGAGTCCCACTTTCCAAAGCGCATGGTGAAAAGCATGAAGCGGCATCCTTTGTTAATCAATCTGCCAGGCCGGACACACGCAGGGTCATGTGTGGCACTGTTAATACAGATGTAAATGCCAATAAGGCCTCGTAATCAGGACACAAGAGGGGAAGATTGACTTTTTGTTGGGAGACATACGGGACCGTTGCCCCCAAAGAGCAAGTCCCTCAAGAGTTCACTGGAACAGCTTGTCTATATCAAACACAGATACAAGTCTAGTTCCCTGACTTTCCTCCACAAGGCTCTAAAAAACTGCAAAAGCCCAAGAGGATGGATACATCTGACTCAGATGAATGCAAAAGCATTGACGTTTACCCAGAGAGGTCAGAAGGTGAAATAAACACAGGCGCGTCCTATTGGGTCACAAATTTGTGTCAATAACAGCTGCAGAATAAAACTGTGAGAATGAGAAATTACACAATTGATATACGTAGAGTTTAGACTGATCTATGTAGCTCAAGCTAATATATTAATTCATCTGTTTTTCATAATAATAAAAAAATCTTTTAACAGCTAAATCACGTCATCCTAAACAGGAGACAGGTTTGAGCAATGAGTTCCTGTAAATTGAAAGGTATCAATAAGGCAACAAGAACAATGGCCTTAGATTAGCAGCCATTAGTCTACTGCATTACAGCCTCGCGCATATTAAGACCATCGTTTAGCACCATTTAACAAGACAGAAATCCCAAGTTCTAAATTGGAAATTCATTCCCCCAGGTAATTTTAATATGAGAAACTTGAAATGCATTTGATCTGCCCTAATTTCAATTAATTAGACGGGACGACTGTTTGGGGAGACCCAGAGGGTCGTTAATGTGGGCTGAGGGGCCAAAAGGAACACATTGGAAAAGTATGAAAGAGCCATCAATAAACTGTTAGAGACTAATTATTCCACAAATCGGTTTCCCAAAGTCTTGACTCTTTAACACTAGCCTGTACCCTAATTACTGGTCACAGCATCCATTACTACTGCCCAGCCCACGGTGCTCATGCCACACGGAGTATTAATGACTGTTCTGCGTGCCGTTATTAGAACCCACAAGAGTGTGTGTGTGTGTGTGTGTGTGTGTCCTGAATGTGGCCTACATGTCCTCTTAATACCTCAGAGATAATGTGAAGTCAAATCTGACACTAAGTAATCAGGAGCCCTTTTTTATATTTAAATAAACATTTGGGGGTGAAGTATTAATTTGATGGTACAAAATACAGAATGTATAAATAGTATATAATAAACTTATACTGTTAGATTATATAATTTATAATTTAATCACAGTCGTATTTTTAGGAACAAGAAAGGGTTTTTGTCAGGGTTTTCTCATTTTACTCAAAGAACAGATAGATTTTAATAAAATGTTAATTTAATTTTAAAATGATCATAAAACATACTAATTTAGTATGAAACGCATCTTAAAAAGTAGAAATGTCCCTAATTTAGCAGCATTTAAGTAAATATTCCACCATCAAAAAGACGTAAAACATGCAGACTCAAATGAGTGAATCTGCTCATTTACATGAAGTGTCAGATTAAAATGATTCATTAGAATGAATAATGAGAAAGGACCATTTAAGAAAGCACATTTGATGCACTAAAGCCACATGCATAATCACAATGTGTTTGGTTGTGCTATATAACTATTTGTTGAAAAAAGTAGCTCATTCAAATCTTCTGAAAACCCCTGATCTACTTCCGTGCTTGCCTTGTACCATTCCCTGGTGTGATTCCCCCCACTCCATTCCTACTCCCCCACTGGCCTGCACTCACATTGCACATTGTATCATTTATGCCGCACGGCGATTTTCACTTGATTGTATCAGAAGATTATTACGGAGGCAGCTGACGTTGATGGAGGAATTTGCAGCTTTACTCGCAAACTACAAATCCTGTTCATTAGGGATGTGATGGTGAGGAAATTTTCCCACCGGTTAATCAACGTGTGACACCACTGGTAATAGCAGTATCATTGGGTGGGGGGTCATTTTCCCTCTTTTGCACTACACTTTTACATCGATCATTCGAAAGCCCAAGTAAAATGTGCACAGCCGCATTCATAACGCTGAGCTTCCAAAGGAATGAACTGAAAACGCTCGCTCTGCCCGCGCCAATTGAAAAGCACCATTATGAATGCCTATGCAGCCGTGCACATTTTACTTTTGCTTTTTACTTTTTTTGAATGAGCGCCAATTCGGGAGCGACAATTGTTTGAATGGTAGGTTCATTAATATTCTTAATAAAAAAACACAACAACAGAACCGTACAATGTCAAACTCGCTTAATAAGGTGCTTTTACATTTTGCTTTGAAACCAAATCTTCCTCCATCATAAAGAATGAGGCAAAATGGGAGAAGTGAGGTGAAATCTGACTCCTGCTGCTGATCTGTGCTGCGACTCGTTCAACTCAAGCTGAACTGAGCAGACAAGTTCAGTTTTTAATTGTAGAGTCAGTTCTCTAACTGAACAAAATAATTTGATATACTATAATAAATTTGAACGACGGTTAGGGGTGGGGAGGGTATGGTTGGCAATTGATGAACACCAGTAACACCGGCAACACTGACTATTGCAGCAAGCCTACTGTTCATCAATAAGGTGAGAACCAGACCCTTCTACCAAGTGGGCCAGGGCACGGTACGGAGCAATCACATTAGTCAAACGAACCAGACTATGGGGATCAAACATGCTTTGGCACTGGTGGGCTGGAGAGATCACCCCCCTTTACATGAGCTTACATCATGAAGAGCAACCAGGAATATTACATATCTTCGTTTCGTGCAGACAGGAGAAACTTATTCGACAAGCACGAGCGCAGCGCAGTAAAGTCCCACTCAGTCATTTTCACACCAGTAGCAGGTAAGGACGAAAAAGGTAGCAGGAGCGAGTCAAAAAGAGAGGGGAGAGGAGAAAAGAGAAATTATGAGAGGATATAAGATGAGAGGGGAGAAGGAGAGATGACCAAGGCTCTGATTACCTCCGGCTGGGTGTCTCTCCAGCGCCCTGCTGAATGTGCTTAATTGGCAGGGTTGTGTGAATAGACAGCTGCCCTGGCCGCTGAGCTCTGAGAGGAAGAGGCAAAGCTGAGTGGCTGGCGGAGCGCTGCACCCTATTCTTCTCCGCTGAATGGCTCTCTCCTCTTGCCTCTCTGGGACCAGGCCTGAACCGCCACATAAAAACCTATCTAATCACTGCAGATTATCTGCCTCTAATGGTAACCCATGAGTAGGCTTCTTTGCCTCGATGAGCCAAGAGGGAGGGAGAGAAATACAGATCAACAAATAAAGCTGATGGCTTAGCGCAGCAGGGGGTCTGGCAGTGGCGACTCTTGAAAGCCAGTTTGGAAATGAATCCATGTGTCTGACTCCCAGAGATCAGGGCAAAGTGTAAAAGAGCTACAGGCACACGGTGAACGATTAAATAGCAGCTAGACCAAAAAAAAGACATTTTTTAAACAGATTACGCATACTGTTTATGCACTGACAGACGAGAGTAGATTTTTGGTGTCATAGTTAATTACAAGAGAAAAATTACAGCACTGCATGATAGGGAAACATCAATCATCGATTTCACACACACAAAAACAATATTTGCAGAGACAACTTTAATCTATCGCACACTTCACAGACGTGCACACACATCCATAAACAAGCAGTGCGGCGGCTGGGATCTCAGTATTGTCATTCATCCTCTCTAATGCCTGGCCCAGGGTCTCGTCGCAGGGCAGGGGAGAAGGCAGCACTCTTTACCTCCTGGGGTTTCCATTATTTCTCCACCATTCTCAAAAATGGAGGTCATATCAGGTGCCATTTTCACAACCTGCTTCTCCAGATGCACCATTTTCTCCCAAAATGACACACACATTATGCTTTAACGGAGGAGCAAATCTGAAAACGCAGCTCGCACCCTCCGCTGGGACTCGAAAGGCAAAAAAATAAACAATAAAATACAGAAACCATCACGATATACACAAATTGTTTCCCTTCCGCACGATATAACCCATAAAGTGAGGGAATTTTCCAAAAGTGGCGGCACCCTGTTGACAAAGGCCTCACCTACACAAAAGAGGATTCCTGAGAAGTTCGAGTTTATTTGCCTCTAAAACGTAAATCTCAAAGCGATAAAGGTGATAGACTAGATAGAAACAGATTTTGTTGTTGGGGTTAATTAGACATCATTCAAGATGGTTTTGCTATGCACATTTTATGTACGCCTGGCCACATAAATGACATATGTGTCGTCGAAAAATGGATATAAATCTGATCCACTATTTTCAGAATTTGGGCTGCACTGATACCATAGCTCTTGTTATGGCCGATAAACGATATATTGCCTATATTCAAATTCTATAATATTTTGTTGGAATAAATTACAAATAAAACACTAAAAACTAAAATTAATCATTTTAAATGCTACATGTGATTTTAGGCATCACAACATTATAATGTACAGTATGGAAAACTTCATTTTCAAAGATTACATTCAACAGTATTGTTAAATTAGAGTTTTTAAAGACTAACTTTCAGGTAACGGCAAAGGGAATCCAAATATATGAGAAATTAGAATGCAGAATTAAATATTCAGTATTAAAGAGTCACATCATGCATGCATCTCAAACCTGTTTCTATTATATGTTTTATGAAGGCATTTACATTTTTGTAATGGTCTGTTAGCTATTTGATCAGTAAAACAGATGAAGTGACCTTTTTAAATAAGCGCCTCATATATATATATATTTTTTTTCAAAAACATTCAGAGAGCAACAAGTCTCATTTCATGTGCACAGTCAACATGCATCATGAGCATAAACACTCTTAAAAAGTTAATATTATCATGAACATGATAAGCACAATCAATCTACAAAAAGCTTGTTCTAAAAACAAAATGCTAAGACTGAGCATAAGGGTGATGGTTGTTTTCTCATCCGGAGCCACATTCATGCTAGCCATGCTGCGTGTCTCTCTACGTTCCAACATCATGACCATAAAAACAAACGTCCTGATGAGACAGACTGATCGAAACTCATCAAGCGCATCATAGTTCTTCATATTCCTGGACTTTCCTTTATTGCCAAGTTAACAGCAACCTGCCAGCAGTGAGTCCCTCCTGCTCAAACACAGCAGCAGATGCCAGTCTCAGCTGCTCAGTAGCTGGTCAGGGAACTGTGGTGTGGTGGAATACCTGTCTTTGAAAGCAAAACAAAACCAACATCTGTTTATTGCCATGTGCGGAGCACAGCTATGGTAGCAATAGAGTAAAAAAAAACAATGCAAAGCAGTTGTGTCGTGACGCTCCCTCTTCCAGCCATCTGGATAATTGATCGTTTGATATCATAAAAAGAAGGCGAATGTCTCGTAATAGCCTGCTTCTTAAAAAGTCGTTCATCGGTTTACTCTTTCCCTGGCTTGCTTTTTATTCACATGCATTCCTGGGACCTGTCATGATGATTATGAAAGACACATTACGAGAGGGATTATGCATCATTTGCGGTGGGAGATGATCAATGGCTTGCTTTAATCTGCCATTATGGCTTCATTTACCAGAGAAGCACTAAGAATTACCTCAGAGGAGCCAGCAGGTGACTACACCGCGGCTATACCCTTGATATGTCCGTGACAAACACGCTCACACGCGTGTCGATCAGAAGATGTAGAGTCATGCAACCGGGTCACCTGAGTCGTATGCGCTCTGAATCATTTACTGTCACCTCAACGACATTTCCAGTCATACAACGGCCGTCATTGTCTACAGGAAAGGTCTGATTGCTCCACGCTATCTCTCTGATAGCTTTCTCACCCTCTCCCCCTGCATTATGTAGATAACCTGTGACGATATATATTGCGTAGGGGTCACCCAGAGGTTGCAATCACACACTGTGACAGAGATAACCAATCCCGGCACGTCAGCAGCAGGGGGGGTTGGGGGGTGGTGGAGAAGGCCCCCCTGTAGGGTGTCCTCAGCGTGCCTGTTAGACAATCGTGTCAACCGGAGGGTGGTATAGCCGTGCATGAGAGGAGACTGAGAGGAGACTGGGAAGAGGCCTTTGATCACTGGCAAAGGAAATTAAGGGGAAATACAAGCCTTGAAACACACAAACACAGATAATAAGCATACATTAAATTAGACTTATTGACAGTAGAAAACAAATTAAATAAATTAGAATACATTTTATATATAATAAATATAATATATTATATAGTTCTATAATATACATATATGCAAAATATTTATTTATTTTTAAATTGAATGCAGTGCAGTGGAAAAAATAAACTTGTATCTGTACAATGACACTAAACAGACTTGATAAATACACTTGCAGTTTATGTTCATCCACTCTCCAAGAGAGTGATGAGGAATAGTGCTCGTTTGACATGAACACAAGACAGCAATTAGCCAGTATAATTGTTAAGATTAGATTGGAACGGCGGTACAGGAAGACCTCTCGCCCGTACATTTCCACCCCCCGCTGCTCCTCCCACCATGTGACGACCTTCCACATTGAGCACAACCCTAATGAAAATCTCTGATCTCTGATAGCTCATAGCTACCATATCTACATGCCATCACCTCCTGACCATAGAAGCTCAAGGACAACGGAAGAGACTGTGAGTCCGGATACTGTTTTTACCATGAATTAGAATTACTAAATTAGAGTAGTTTAAATGCAACTACAATCAATTATGTATAACTAAATACTCAATTATGAGTATTTTTGCTACAGTATCAAAGTGACTTTCCCAACACTGCTGAGCTGAGCTCTAACATATGCAAAAAAAGCTTGATTGAGTGGATAGAATGAAAAGTTCTTTTGAGACAAGCCCAAGAGACACCTGGACACCGAGTACATGAGGTAGCGAGAGCCACGGGGAGTGATATCTCATCCAGCGGTTTCAATAAACACCCCAGATTCACAGGGAGCATCAGGAGACCCAATTACTTGCAGGAGCACTAAATGACTGCGTGTGCGGCTGGAACATGGTGAGAGGAAGTAGGATGTGTGAGATTAAGGAAAGACTGAGAGAACTGTGTCAGCAACTTCGTCGCGCACTCATTTCTGCCCAGGGTTTGGAGAAAGAAACAGGAGCAGCGTGGCGGATAACAGCAGGTGGTGTTTAATAAGGGACTGACAGTGACTGTATACTGAAGAAATGTACCTGTTAATCCGCCTGAAGTCTGAGGGGAATTGCTGGGAAAAAGTAGGATTTCTGGCTGAATGAAAGATCGGTCCAGATTCCACTCATATCTCCTGTCCTAGCTTTACACACACAGGTTTGAACCCAAGACTCCCAGGCCAGCCTCTAGCATTCAAATGAGTCTGTTCTCTGGTGAATGGAGGATGTCTTAATCATCAGAGGCGAGACTGGACAAGAAGGGCAGGCGATCTCTGCATGCTGTGTACTTTGCTGCCCCTTGTGGCCAAAGATGGCACGTCAGTCTTGTTGACAACCTGTTCAGGGCAGCTGACAAGGTTTTTCTAGGGGAACATTTAGACTTTCTCTCCGTTTCAACCAGAGCAGAGGCCTCTTATTACTTTACCGATAATTACATTCATTTGCAAAACAGCGAGACAATGGCATGGAAAGGACACAGTGCTGCTGGCGAGGAGGAGGGGGTGAAAATTGACAGCAGTAAAGGGCATGCTCAAGTGCAGTAGGGGAGGAAGTGAGGAAAGAGGGGAAAGTTAAGAGAAAGAAAGTGGTTTTGAGTCTCTAACTTTGATATGCTTGAATATTTTTCTAACACACATTGACTTTCTTGTACGTAAAAAGGCTTGACGGTGAATTTTTAGTTTTTGCTTCTTTTGTGCTGGCCAATATAGTCACCTTCAACTAGTGACAACTATTATTCAAAAACAAACGTTTTAATTTAAAGATCCAATTGTAGGAATGTGCTACTAGCAATCAGTCATGATTAATTCAGTGAGTGAACATTTCTGATAACATAGAAGTTACTGAGATAAAGCAAAAGGTATTTTACTGCATGGTCCATATAAAAATAAAAATAATTTTAAAAAATACAGTCAAACCAAAAATTATGTAGACACCAGATGTAATTTCTCACTAGTGGGTGCAGAACACTATAATTTATTTATGTAAGTGAGGATCGCAAAATAAAGTAAACTGTGGCATATTATACCCTAAAATCCTTCATACAGCGGACTACCAGTACAATTTATGAAAATTTGTGACCAAAATTATTCAGACACTTTGACCTAGCCGTGTTTTACTCAAGTGTTTTTTCTTTAATTTCTAATGTGACCTTTTACACCACAGACTGAACAAAATGAAGCATTGCTTGGTAATTGGTTGATCTAAATTGATATTATCTAATAGTGTACTTAAATCTAGCAGCTGACAGCTGATTGGTTGATTGTAATCCATTACATACCTTTCTATCAAAGTTATCTGACATTATCATTTGTTCTGACACAGTTTAACTCTGAGTTCTTGTCATATTTTATTATCATTTCCTAAACTATAGTGAATAAACTGTGATAATGTGAGAAAATGTTAAAGGTGTCTAAATTAATTTTGGTTTGACTGTATATTTTTAAGCTACTGATATGATCAGTGTTGGGGAAAGTTACTTTGAAAAGTAATGCATTACAATATTGCGTTACTCCCTTAAAAGGTAACTAATTGCGTTACTTAGTTACTTTTTAAGAAAAGTAATGCGTTACATTCGTGAGTAAATGCGTTACGTTACTTTTTATCAGCTGAGCTTGATCAATGATCAATACATTTTAGATTAAATGCATAAAAATATTTGATTTGTTTGGTTTGCATAGTATTCTGCTTTAGCGTTTGAGTGATTTTATTCATTTTGAGGAAGAGTGAATCTTTTGTTACATTTACATTTATGCATTTGGCAGACGCTTTTATCCAAAGCGACTTACAGTGCACTAATTTCAGGGACAATAACCCTGAAGCAACGTGGAGTAAAGTGCCTTAGGTGGTTTAACCCACTGGCCCACCATCTCCAGTGGGTTAAGTGAGGTTAGTAAATACATGCTCACGTTTACACGCAATGCTTCTGCATTTACTCACAATTTTTCTCAACATGTGGACAGGAGAGCTGTCAGTCAATACATTTGAAAAAGTAACTTGCATTACTTTTTTTAAAAGTAACTCAGATATTTTGTTGTAAATGTTAAAAGTAATGCATTACTTTACTAGTTACTTGAAAAAGTAACCTGATTACATAACTCAAATTATTTGTAATGCGTTACCACCAACACTGGGTATGACACATAAAACCTATATAATTTTATAGGGAAATAAATTATTATTACTTAAAAAAATCAAATATATATATATATATATATATTTGATTTGACTAATGATTTCAGAAGGATCATGTGACACTGAAGACTGGATTAATGGCTGATGAAAATTCAGTTTTGTATCACAGAAATGAATTATATTTTAAATTATATTAAAATAGAAAACCATTATTTTAATTTGTAATAATATTTCACAATATTGTTTTTTTCCCTGTATTTTTGATCAAATAAATGTAGGCTTGATGAGCATAAAATACTTATTACAAAAACATTAAAAATAGTAGTTTCAAACTTTTATACATACTACATCTAAATCAAATAACACCTTTATCCATAATTCATAAAATGGCTGAAAGGGATTTAAAAGGGTGCTGAATGACTCTCATATTTTTTTTCTTTGTTGAAGAGTGAATGTGCCATCTTTGGGAACTACCAACTGCAAAATAAGGGGTCTACTAAGCGCCCCTCTGACATAAGATGAACTCTTCGAAACACTGGTTAACCCATTTGAATACATCCAACCTGAGCTGAAGCTATAATGAGGAGGGAATGTGAAGGCCTAATCCAGAATTGGAGAGGAGAGAGCGTGTGGTGGATTTACAGTGCTGGAGAGCACACAGATCGCCTTGTAATTAGGAAGAGAATTTGTCATGCTCTTCGGCAAGGCACACGGATGAGAGCTGCTGAATAGCAATCTTCCCAATGTTTACCCAGAGAGGGGAGGCCGGTGCTGCCGCACGGCGCAGTAGCCACACCAAGATTAATATTTGATGCAGAGCGAGGGAATGTGTGCTTGGCTCCTGTTTATTTAGGATATTGTGAAAATATGGGGAAATTTGCAATTTTATTGGCTTTTCTGCACATCACTGTGGGTGGAGGGAAGGAGGAGGGGCTACAGAGTGGGGTGTTGACCTCTGACCTCTGTACAGATCCTCATTGGGGCATGAGACATGAAGGTGCACAGATATTCGGCTAACCTCAGCTACAATCACATTGCCACTTCCCAAAGTGCTCTAACAGCAGGACTGACCAAGAATTTAAGCACCAGAGTTTCTCTGACAGACTAACAGGCTTATATTCACACTGTATGTGTGCAGTCAACTGCTGTAAGTAAATGGCTACTGATTTCAGTCATAAGCTATATGGGGGGTAAAGAATTGTGCACATTATAGAACTGTGCATGTAACATTGTACTTATAAAAAGAAATTACATTTTGAATGAAAATATATTTTTGTTGTTTTTGAAGTATTTACAAGAAAAAATGTATTTTAAAAAAATCTGGCTAAAAATTCAATGCGTTATTCGCCGTTTCTTTGTAATTATTTGTGAAATTTACTACAATGGTCTCAAAGTAAATCCTACACCAATTTTTTTTCAGTGTACCAACAAAGCACAATTATGATTAACAACAGAACTGATAGAACATTATTTTGAATATAATTTTTTTAATATAAATATATTTGCATTATTTTGTTAAATTTTTTCTTTACAAAAGTTTAATACATAACAATACAACAATACAGACATGAAGCGATTGGTTTGTGCAAGAAACCGAACAGTATTTATAAAAATGTTTACCTCTAATACGCCACTATGTCCAACAGCCTTCAGCACGTGATCACTTCCGGTATGTGAGGTCAATGTACACGATATGGTGTAGAGATACGCGCGAGAGATCCCTTCCGGCACTTGCATAAACTACGCATATCGTGTACAGACCTCACACACTAAAAAAGTGATCACGCACTAAAGGCTGTTGGACGTAGTGGCGTATTAGAGGTAAAAAATTATATAAATACAGTTCGGTTTCGTGCACAAACTGATCTTTCGTGTCTTAAGACATCAATGTGTCGTCACGAGCCGCAAGGTTTAATATGTATTTGTATGTGTATGTCTCTCATGTGTAACCATTGACATGCATTATACGACTGACAGACTGCAACGGTTGGAGTTAAAAATCTTAATTTGTGTTCTACTTAAGAAACAAACACCTACAATTTGGATAATACAAATATTTGACATCTTTAAAGTTAATATTTATTCAAATATTTACATTTTTTGCAAAAAATATAATAATATAAAAAAGAGACGAAGGCTATTTAATTTTTGAGAATATTACAAATAAGTAAAGTCTTTAAAATTATGTTACATTAAATATAACGCTACGCCTACTGTGTAAAACGGCACTCTGGAACACATACAAGTCCATGTGAAAGCATTTCTACATCTTAGTCAGTCATCAGGCAGCACGGCTCATTATTCTGTTTATACGGTCATTACACAAGCCCTGTTTGGCACCAAAAAGAAGAAGGAATTATCTAAAAAGCTTGTGTGTGGTTTTGCTAAGTAGCCCAAAATCTGACAGTGGTAATTCTGGTGACATCATGGCTTGAAAGATAATGCGAATCAGATAGCTAAGGTCATCACGAGAAATATGAAGATGGGACTTATTACTAGTATGGAGTCAATCAGTTCTAATCTTATTTATCAGCAGGGTTACAGAAAAGTCAACTGCAGCAGATTTATGTTGCACACTTAAGAGTGAAACCCAAGAACCATACGACACCCCTTATTTCAGTCAAGCATTTTCAAAAAGTCATTTTAAAAAGACAAATCTTTGCATCAAAAAAGGATTCATCCAAGTGTCCTGCCCTGACTTCAGTGTTGAATGCTGGCTAGCATCACTAACAGTCATCTCCCCAGGCTGAATGTGATTAATACTTGGTCGTACACAACTAGATCCTGGATTAATGTACACATCGACCAGCAGAGGCATCTCATAGGGAGGCACATAGAGAGAGACAGAGCGTGCCGGCGCTACAGAAATCAGCTGCTGAACCGTGGGTGCGTGTGGGTCAATGGCATTTTCAACCAGCTCGCTACAGTAAGAACATCCCTCACTTCAAATAAATAGATGCTGCAGACAGGGAGACAGAAATGCTAAGAAACCAAACTTCAATCCAATTCACACTGAGATAGAAAAACACGGAGGAAGCATATGCGTCTTGCACAGCTGTTATTAGTATTCCAGAAACACGGGGGAGGACCGACAGCAGTCATGTATTTTTTTTTCGCAAATATGCATATAATTTATTGTGGGGAACACAATTTACATGGGTAGTCAATGCCTGTTTTATAGCCTCACAAATAGATGTATGAACTGAAGCATATAATGGCTGAAACCAGCAGGTGCAAATACATTCTAAATCTTCCAAATGTGCAGCAGGAAAAATGTAACCAAGGTATATAAAACAGATTAATTCTTGCATGTTATGTATTGGTTTTTGATTTACAAATCTAATCCGAGGGAAATTCGCAGGCAAACGTGGCTAGGGTTTGTAAAATGCCATGGAGCCTGAGGGGTGGTGGGTGGACGCTGTCTCTGGTGCAGACTACAATTGTGTGTAGATTTGAGATGGTAATTTAGAGGCGATATTAGAGAGAGAGGGAACAAGGATAGTTAAACGGGCAATGAAAACCTCTGAAATGACGCCTTTTATCCTGGAGCGTGATGGAACTGGTCTTCGTCAAGTGTTTTCTGAAACCGCGCTCCCGCGTTGTGCACTCGAGGCAAATGCGCGCTTCGTCTTTGCACGCATTTACAGCCTGGAGAGGGGGATGACGGCCGCCTGTCTTTCAGCACTTTATCTTCAAACCACAATAGAGGTGACACAAAGGGTTATGGCCGCCTGACAATGACCTCTGCCCAATTCCTTCCTGATAAATTCGAGATAAAACAGCCCTAAACCTCTTCCGTTAACTACTGCGGCAATTGGAAAGACGGCTATTCCCAAGTGTACAGAGATTTCCAGTGAGACTCAATTAATCCCAGAGCGATGTTGATATGTGTGGCAACCAGAGTTTTGAACCGGATATTGTTAACGCATTAGCCGTTAAAGGTTTACAACGCATATATAAAAACACACCAAAATGAGATTGTGGCATAAATCAGCTCATTCAGCGTTCAGGCCCATGAATAGAGGGGGGACCTGCCTGTGGAAGCAGCAGCAATGCGTTAATGGACAGCTTAATGGTCAATAACTGGTGATAGGGTATAACCTCCGTAAGAGCTAGTATGCTAATTGTACATTTGGGAACAGCTTTTAAAATGAATCACCATCAACAAAAAAGGAGGTCGAGCTGTACTGGTATGGGGAGAATTGAGGTCATCGCATGTGTACAGGTCCCATAAAGCAGTGCTTCGCACAATGGCTCAAAGGTGTCAATATGGGTCACGGCCAGAATGCTAAGTTCCCCAGGGAAGAAAAAAAACAAAACAAAAACAGGAGAAATATGGCCACGTGAGTTGGAGAGAGAATCCAGTCACGCTGGACATCCGCGTGTGCTGACCAGATGAAAAAAGTCCACCCCTCCTCTACTTGGTTTCTCCCAACAACAAAAAAAATTCTCCATTTCTGTCACCTGATGGACTTTGGCTTCTTTTCCTTGCCACTGATATGATCAATTTTACTGCACTGATACTATCGGATGTGAACAAAACTTGAATTGAATGTAGCTGGATGATGACATTTTTGTCTTCTGTAGAGCTGCTTTACAGCGAAATTTACATTGTTTCATAATTGACATATTTTGAAACATCGAAACGGTAATGACACTATTGTCTTCTGTAGAGCTGCTTCTAGCTGAATTGAACTTGTTTTATTATTGATGAACTTTCCACAGTTATTGAACTGAACTGAATCAACACTGAACTGACTTGAGCTGAATAATGATTTAAAAATTTCTCCAATTTGATTATTTTTCTGTTTATTACTGCAGGGCTGCTTCGAAACAATCTGCACTGTAAAAAGCAGTATAGAAATATATGTGACTTGACTAATGATTCTTTAAGAAGTTAGCGCTATGTCTTTGTCAAATGTCAACACCAGATTGTGATTAGCATTAGGGAGACCACACACACACATACATCAAGCATGCTGAGGTGTAACATTTCCTGCACATGGGAGGATGAGGCTGCGTGCTGACGTGGCCAAAATACATCTGGGGTGTCAGATACTGGGCCGAGGTCAGCCAAACCAGTCGTGCTTTCTCTCCTCTACCTCACTTTTTTTCTACCTCTCACTGCCTGACTGAACAAACGCTCTTTGGGCAGACACACAGGCGATCAATATCACACGCACCCACACACACACACACACACACATAGGGCATTAGCAGAGCGAATCAGTGCCGCTCCTAACCTTAAAACAATCACACGCCACCGGTCTTATTAATCTTTAACAAGGCAATCTCTGCCAGCGCCAAAACGAATGACGCAAAACAAGCGAAGAGAAAAAAATACATCAAAGTACGTGCGTTAAATAATACATTCGGTTGTGATATGAAAGTGAAAATAGAACCAAAGTTATTCGTTTGCTAAGTGGCTTGTGTGGTTTCCCTCGAGTGGGTTTGAGGAATCCATTTGCTGGCAGTTTTATATCGTCATACTTATTCTAGCTCTTTTGGCGCTTTCCAGCTTTTTAATTAAATTCCCTTTAAATTAGAGGTCTTCCAATCTTATCCCAAATAGACATCAGCATTTTCTTAAAACATCGTAAAACAGCATACTTACTATCGGTCTCCAAAAACAAAAAAAGTTCACTCAGAGGTTCCTGCATGAACTTTTTTTTTTAACAGTGGACATTGTTTTTAATTAAACAAAATACGAAAATAAAACATTCTTACATATTTAAGCAACTAAATAAATAAATAATGTACTCTAGAATGTAAACTTCTTAAGCTGCACATTCATGAAGCACACAAGGCCTAGTTTAATGTGTTGAGACTTGGACTGAAGAGTCCACAATAGGAGCAAAACAGATGATTTGTGCCCCTGACTATGGCATGGAGTGTGAGAGCAAATAGATAAATCACAGGTGAATTCTCTGTCTGCTCTTTAGTAGGTCACTGTTTTTGTCCTCAATCCATTAAGGAATAATAGGAGGTGCATTATTAGAAGGTGGGGGGTAAGAGGACCAGTGAAAAGCCCTGCGGGAGGAAAAACCACGTAATCTGGCACAGACGACCATCTACAAAATGAAAACAAATGGGGTGTCATCCCCAAGAGGAGAAAAACATCCCTTTCTATTTTTAGTAATCCATTCCTTCAGACACACACAAATACACACACATACACAACATGCATACATAAAACAAAGAAGTCCCTTTCTGCTACAAGCATAAGTTTATGGGTCATTCTCAGGTAATGGTGCCATTAGTGTTAGAAAATATTGATAAAGTGCAACATTACTGCAACTCAGTCACAGTAAGCCTGGGATTCGTAAACGTAAAGATAAGCATTTACAGTATATTCTGCTTGTGTCACTGTGTCTGTCCTGAAATCAACAGAAAAAAAAGTAATTATATTTTCAATAAAGGAAATCAAGACTAAAGCTCAAGATTTGCATACTTTGCATACTTGCAAACTTTAAACAAAATTATATTAAAATGAAATGTATTGAAATTTTATTTCAAGCATAAGTTTTTAAGCACAAGAGATTGCTAAATTGGGAATGAATTTGCAGTCAAAAGATAATATAGCTAATATAACGGTTTATTTTATGTACTTTACAACAGCAGAAACACTGTATTCACCAACCAGCAAATTGGATGAGAATCCAGAAATTTGATTCTCTTTACATTATATAAAATAATAGTTAAATCTTAAGTAAAGTGAATTTAGGACAATCTAGACATACAGACATATCTATGATGGATGGATGGATGGGAACTATACTGTACACTACACAGTGTAAAACATCTCACAATGCTTATTCATAATGAACAAAAAGGGGGAGGGTCACATCCTTTTTATTTATTTCCATACAAGAGCTAAAAAGCTCATCATGCAGGCCAACAATTAATGAATAGCTTAAATGTCATGATACTGGGGGTTGAAGGAAACTTGACAGGGAAGCAGAGCTAAAGCGCATCATAGCTGAAATAGGACTGTCTTTCTCTCTGTAGAGCCCAGACACCCCAGGGTTCAAACTTAATTCACTATGTAAGGTACTCAATCCTCGCTCTTAACAACCTCTCTGCCAGCCTGTCCCATCTGGAGGCCACGGTGGGAGGCTCCACCCAGACGGACAACCTCCCTCTTATTCTGCCCCTTCTCCTCAGCAGCCTAAATATTAAATTAAAAATTAGGGCCTTTTGTCGCCTTGTTAGGGGTCTGCTGAAGGATGGTAATTGAGCCTTTACCTGCTGGGTGGATCTGGGCGCATGCTGAACGGAGGGGCAGGCCTTTTGGAGACCACCCCAACCATCCCTGACTCGCTCACACAGAGCAATTGGTTAAAGAAGGGGTTTTCAAACTTTGGAAGCCAAATGCATTATGATGTCCCTTACAAGGCAATGTTTTCTCAAATAAAAATGGCAGCAGCAAAATAATAATAATAATAATACTAGCAAAACAAATTATGTTAAAATGTTTACAATTAGTCAAGTTGCAAAATGCAAAAATAAATCATCATATCACTGAACTAAAGCAGAAAGCAATTAGTGAAAATATCTCAATAATATCATCTAATTTTATTAAATTTAAGAGTCTTTTCTACCTTCTATCATTTAGACAAGGCAACACTATATAAATGATTTAAAGTATATGTGTCGCAAGTCGCTCAAATCTAGAGCTGTCAATATAATCTCATGACTTTCAACCAGTCTTTCGAAAGCAAAATAGAACCGTATCGAAGCAAAGTTTAAACAAATTTAACAGTGAAATTTTCCACTGACCCCCTATGGCGCTTCACACTTTAAATGGTTGCCAAAAAATCTCCACCAATTAAGACCATATTACATCAATTTCACATTTAAAGTGACATATGTTAGCTAATGACCCATAATAGATGTGCTGCTAAAACAAGACGGCCTAATTGTTATAACAAAACTGCTGAGCACTGCTGATACAGAACAAGATCTAAGTCAAAGATACTCTCAAATTCCAAAAACACATGACATATAACTGGTGCACATCATTAGATGCATGTTTGGATATGTAAATAAACACCCTGGAGTCAAAAAATTATAATTACTAATGCTTGTGCGAACATGGCAGGCAAGCAAAGGGGACTGGCCCTTTAAAGCGGTCGCCGGTATTCAAAGCAGGCCGATTTTACTCGTCTCCCAGATAAGAGGTTTGAAAAACAGGAGCCCAATTCCCATTATCTGCTTCCCTTATTGTCTGCATTAACCTTCCCCATGGTAACTTGTTCTTCGTAATGCTACACTTGTCTAGCCGCAACACATCAGCATGGCAAGCCAATTGTGTCATGCAAATGAATCCGGGCCCTATTGTACAGCCTGTGAGAGAGCAACGGTTTATCAGGAACATGTCTGCCTGAGCAGCGCAGGATTGTCTCCTCTTACTGGCAGGCTGGGGGGCTTCTGCTTTATTTACAGCTCAATGGTCATCCTTAGAGCTCAAGACAAACGCACATGCACACACACAGGCTCCAAGATAATGCATACTTCTGCTGTCCAATTTGGTCATTTTCTTTCTTAATTGTTACTGTGCTGTGGCTTCTGTGGGAATGGTGAGGGGGACATATTCACTGTTTTGTTTTTCTCCTTTCATGGTTCTTTTTTTTAAAACTCTGGTGTAACTGTTGAAAAGCTTTTAAAAAAAAGACAGCTCCACGCATTTCAGAAATGGCTCTAATCCCCCAGCACTGCCGACAGAGATTGTATGTGTGTGTGTGTGTGTGTGTGTGTGTGTGTGTGTGTGTGTGTGTGTGTGTGTGTGTGTGTGTGTGTGTGTTGTACAGAAGAGCTCCACCAAACTTAACCTTCTCCCTTCCGCTGCCAATGCCTCAGGTGCAATGCTGCTGTCTGTACACTACGTGTACAAATATGAACTTTTTCATTGATTACTGATTGGCAGATGTGGTGCGCTGGTCGTGGAAGCGGTACTGCCAGCTGGCAATTGCCCCCTTCTAAGCCATGAATTCTGAAGAAAAAGTAAAAATCATTAAATCTATGATATGTGGATTTTTAATGCAAATTATATACTTTACTTAAAATGCATGTGCCTTTGTAATCTTTAATAAAAACACCTTCCAGTTTACCAACATGAGGTGGGACAACCAGTCTAGGGGAGAAACTACACCGAACAAAATTAAACGCAACACTTTTGTTTTAGCCTCCATTTTTCATGAGCTGATCTCAAAGATCTAAGACTTTTCTATGTACACAAAAGGCCTATTTCTCTCATGTATTGTTCACAAATCTGTCTAAATCTGTGTTAGTGAGCACTTATTTGAACTTTTTCTGTAAAAAGCTAGGATATGTTGAATAATACTAATTTATTGCTTTGCCTGTTTTTGGTGTGCACAATGCTTCCTGCCATTTAAAGGCTGTTTAGTAAAGCGATGCTTTTGATTGGCTCTTGTTTGAAGTTGCAGCGCACCACATCTGCCAATTACACAAATCCACATTGCCACTAAAAGCTTTAGGCTACAAGCTGTCTGAGAGTTGCCACAATGGCAAGTGATACAAATATGTCTCAATGTAAAAAGAGGTTCTAAAGTCTGATTTCGTGGTAAAATTAAATGATTATAATCTTAATTCAAGTGAAGTCTTACAGTAATCAGTGTTGAATACTACTGTAAGGTTAACCCTGCCTGGTTGATGAAAATGATTAACAGTTGAAAACATGCATTAGAAATTTAGAAAAGTAATCAGTTACATTACTTTAATCAAGTAATTTAAATAGTTACACTATTTATTACATTTTAAATATGGTAATTTATAATCTGTAACCATTTCCAAAGTAACCTTGCTAACACTGCCTATCACTCAGAAAATATCACAGAAATAGCAATAAATATATAATAATTAAAATATAATATATCATATCATATACATTCATACATTTATTTAAGTTAATATTTTTTTCTTTGGTCACTGCAAATATTATTTCAAAATGAGTCAGAACTGTCACAGGTGCCACCGCTGCCCCCTTATTCTCACAAAACAAAAAAATAAAAGTGCTGTAGAAGATCTATGTGACACTATGATGAATATTGCTCTTGTGTCCAATATACCTCACAGACATCCTGAGGGATATGCAGATATTAAACAGCCAACACAAGCAAACAACAACATGCATAATAAGGCTCATAAACTTCTATTCTCATGCCAGATGAAGGCTGCGTGTAGAAAATGGCCTTAGTGGCATCTCCTCTGAAAGCCACGCAAACATAAGCTTTTGTTTGTTCGTGTTTGTATCTCTGTGTGCATCCATGTCTCATATTCCATGCGTCACATCCATGCATCTTGGTCCCTCCTGCTCATCCTACTACAACAACCACCCCTCTCCCTCATTCATTTCAGTTCTCCTCCCATTTTTATTCGTCTTATTTTTTTTTTTAATTTATGCTCAGCGTACTAAGCACTCAATACTGGCAGTGTCTGCAGTGGCTGAGATAGCTGTTAATGAGAAGAGGTCCCCCTTTATCTTCTTTATTCTGCCACTATTATCTGCATGCAGTCTATAAGCGCGCAGTTACCTTACTGGCCGATAACACCCAAGAGGCAAACGCCGCTGATGAGCTTTCTATACAGCGGAGCCCACACAATACCTCTATCGGAGGAGCAGACCTTAGAAAAAAGGGAAGGGGAGAGGGTAGAGCAAAGAGAGAGACAGAAAAAACCCTAAACCCCATGTGACAGACAAGCAGGGCCGGCTCGTGCTGAATATCCAGTGAATTTACAACCCGGGCCCCCTTGAAACACGGCTTCTCACACGCCTGATTCTCTCCCAGCTGCTGCAGTTTCTTATCTCTCCTCTTCCTCTTCTGCCTCAGAGATAACAGTAATTCTTCTCTATGCTGTATTTTCAACCCTTCGGACCCCAATCCCAACCCCACGCTCCCGACGCCCCCCCAACACCGCCACAATCAACTTACACCAATCTCACTCCTCAACCAAACCCCGTCAAACACAGACGCACGTACGAGCAGGCTCTCACACACCAGCAGAGAAACCTCAGTGCGGGATGCAGCAAACGTCTTTCTGCTCAGTCTAGATAAAGGGTTAAAGACTACAGTGGGCCTGCCGCTTTGTGAGATGAGGGGAACGTAAAAAAGAAAGAAGGGATGGAAAAAAGGGGGACGAAGAAATCAAGTATTCAAGTAGAGATTTTTTTATCAGTTGTACGCCATATAAAACAGTCATTTTTGCCTCTTTCACTTACTTTTTTCATGAATGTGGCTGCAGCCTGGAGTGTTGAAGCTAGATAAAAGAATTAGCGGTTGCACAGAGGGGCCGGGGCGCTAAGTACAGCCACGAATTAGAATGTCTATCTCTGTCGCTCTTGGCTCATCCTCTCTAGCCAGCCTGGCTCCGAGCTCGTAAACAATTTAATCTTTTCACTACAGTTTGGGGGGAAAAAGGAGAACGCAGAGAAGAAGGGAAAAAAAACCAAGACGTGGACATTACTTCTCTGCTCTCTGTTTCTCTCTCTTACCTCTTCCTCTCAGTGGCTTCTGCTTTAAACAAGAAAACTGACGCAAACATTTGTAAGGCGCTTGAAGATTGAATCTTATTTCTTTTTTTCATCCCCGACGTCGTCTTCTCTCCGGCTCTCCCTCCCTCCTTCTCGTTCTCATCCAGTGTCCTGAAATTTAAGATGTAGTGCTGCTTCAGCTCTGGGGCCCATTTTAGAGATGTAATGTAATTCATAGCCTATCATATACCAGGAGCCACTCACAGACAGGCTGTTCTGCGGCTCCCTCAGTGCAAGTTTCGCTGCAATGAGAGCACAGGCTCCTATATATCTCAAACCATAATAACCATCTATGAAACACCAAACTTCTGTAGTCCATTCAGGTCACCTGATGGTGTCATTTTCTCACTTTAAAGCTGTAATGTACGGGGTAAGATATGTGGTAGTTGGCGTGCGTCCCAACAGGTGAGAAATTTTCAGCGACACCATAAAGACAACCCCTTCCACTTCCTAGAAAGACAAGCTACTACCCTGGAAAAAATAATACATTTAAATATAATGAAATTACAATAGAAAATGTATACATTTTTAACATTTAACTTAATAAATACACACTTTCTTTCTCACTTTCATGAAAAGATGAAACGTTTTTTTTTTTTTTTTAAAGTAAGTTTTGCCACTCAACACCAGCGTTTTTGATCATTTTCACATATTTCGTGTGTTTGAATACACATTGTATGAATATATGAACTTTTAAAAGCAGACCCTCTGCTTTTAAACAAAAAAAATGCCTAATAGCTTCATAAATATGGAATTAATATGAATCAACATTTGAATATGGGTAAAGTTTCATTAAAAAAGCAATATTTTGAGCAAAAAGCTGATGAAATCATGTTTTTTTTAAAGACTACATCTGGATCGGATTCAGAATGGTGAATCCCCTAATAACACTCCTAATGTTTGCACAGTCATCGCAGTTTTGATTTATTAGCTGTTAAATGTTGGCGATTGCGTTTTTTTAAATAATTTTTTTTACATAGGCTTACATATGATATTGCTTGTTTCTGCAAGTTCTTCCTATGTGTTTTGATAAAGAGATTCAGTACTCTTTCAGAAGATGTGTCATAGCGCACCCCTAGCATAGATAAAACACGGAACGAGTTAAGATCCAGATAAGATTAACAAAAAAGCCATTTGCTCTCATTGTATGATGAAATTGAAATACCTCAAAAGATCAACAAGTATGAAAAATCAACCATGAGCAAATTAAACGTATCATGTATACCTGCTAGGGTACATGGTCACATTCCCTTGGTTAGGAATCATTAGTGTATATCTTTAACCTTGCAACATCATTTTTTTTATGAAATCATAGAAATCAGTGTCCTATTGAGTATAACACTGTCCATCAATATATTTTCATCTTATATGAAAAACAGATTCTCAGAGTCAACATGTTAACACTTAGCAATTAAATATACAAAGAATGAATGAATGAAGACAGAGGCTTATGCCGATATGAGCTGAATGAATGGTCACCTAAGTGGAAGATGATTAAATTGATCCTAAGCCCATATAGCATGTCCCAAACTCATTTATAGTCTAAAGGATCCATTACCTCATGTCATTTCCATAACCACGATAAAAGCAACTTCATTAGGTGATGAAAAAAACAGCATCTTTAGATCCTTCCACACAACAGGCTACAGGACAAAAGACCAGGCAGGACCACTGAAAGCACTATATGGTCTTACAGAGGTGAGTCAGGGGAGGTCAGACTCTCCCAGCAGGCTCTGGACTAGACATGGTCATGGGGCATGAGGGCAGGATAAAGTGGCAGATTGAGGGGAAGAACAGCACTGAAGCTGGCAGAGCTTTCACGCCACTGTCCAACTTATACCGTCTCACTCCGTTCCACAATCACACCGCCTCCTGCCCCCTAGGCAAATCAGTAATGTTTCCTTCCTTGTCTGTTTTGCTGCTTTATTTTTCCTTTTCATCTCTATTTGTGCACTCCTAAAGCTGTTATTGGAGAGAGCAGGAGTATTCAGGTCAGTGATGGAAACCGCAGAGAATGCGATTTTACCTCCCCCGCTGGCTGGACATGTAGTGGATGACAATCTGGGAGGGGCAGTAGGATGGTGTGGGAATGAGAGGAGCAGAAAGGAACATAAAGAGCCAAAGAGTTTTAATAGAGAGTTAAATTGTGAAAACAAGCACATTTATCGTTATGTTGGACAATGTAATTTCTAATCCACGATCATCACTAAACAGAACTGTTTGAACAGAAATGTTTTTCAAACAGGTTTCCAGACCCCTTCATCTTTCATTGGTCAAACAAACAGACAGCCCCACCTCCAAACTCACACCATTGGTTGAGCCAGTGTTGCTGTCTTAGGCTGGTGAGATTTTTGTAAACAGTTTTGATACCATTACAGAACAACACTTTTTACACTTTTGGGGGAAATCATTTAACTCTTATTTAGAGTTTCCTCAGTAAATGAACGTATTTTAACTAATAAATGTTTTTTTGGTGATGATTTAGTTCCTTGTATTCACTTACTGGCATTCAAGAAAGATGAAAGTCATTCACTCACTCTAATGTCGTTCCAACCCTGACTTACTTTCTTCTGTGGAGCACAAAATATGATATTTTGTCAATGTTTCAGCATTTTTTTGTGCAAGCAAAGAAAGTCAATGGGGTCCAATGTTGTCTGTCTTTTCTTACCTTCTAAAAAAACAAAAGTCATATAGATTTAGAACCACATGAGGGATCCTAAATGATGACAGAATTTAAATTTGAGTGAGCTATGCCTTCAACAGTCAATTGACCGGTCATTTCAAGCTCACCCACAAATGTCTTGAGTCAGGTAGATGTGAGTGTCAAAAACCCTGAGAGAGTCAAAGTGCGTTACAAAATGAGGCCAAATCAAGGAGCCCTTCTCGTGTGCCGCCCTGGTGCTCTGGAGGTGAGAGGTTAACCATGGTAGCGGACTGACGGCTCATCACTCGGATAATGAAGCTGGCCGACCAGGCTGACTGACTGTCGGGACAGGTGGCGTTAAACCTGCTAAGATCCCATCTCCAAGGTCAGCCCTTTCCACCCAATCTCACTGGTTGCTGATGAAAGCACGATTTAAGGAAAAGAGAGGACGAGGGTGGCGGGTGAGGTGGGGGCACTTCGTCGCCACAGTGGATAAGACTCAATTTGAGAAGCCTGTAGAGGGAAATGACTGTTTTTGGCCCCCATCATGTTATACAGCGAGGGCAGTTTACTGTGCTGTTTGCTAGGGGGGTGCAATTTTACAGCCCTTTCTGCAGCGGGATTTACTGGATGTGCAGTTAATAGTTTATATAGTTGACTCGAGCAGCAGGGATTAAAGATAGAGGGTTGTTGGGTGCAGTGGCACGGGGAAGACATTTATCCACAGCGAGCTTAGGCCTCTTACTGCACTGTCTGGCCCACTGACCTTGGGTTGGGCCGCTACTGGGACTCCACAGCCCAGTGGCTATCATAAAGGGCTCTGTGTCTGATTGTGTAAACGTTTTGATGGTTATACAGGCCTCTGCTGCTCTCATATGCTGCAGTCTCTGATTTCTAACCCATTTGGTGTTCTGTTTTTAGTCGCACTCAACAACAATTGCGACACTCTCAGGGCCTCCTGGCTTCTTCAATGAAAATTATGTGTTCAATACTAAGATTAATCAACAGCATGGCATAATGATGATTAGCACTGGTTGGTTTGGTTCATTTATGATTCATTTAATTTAGGTAATAAATAAATCCGGGTTACATTACAGTAAAGCTCTTACAATGGAGCCAATTTTTGTAGAACTTAAAAGCAGAAATGCGAAGTATACAAAGAACTTGATGATTATTATTTCAGCTGCAAAGTTGTTTAAATAATACAGTAATTTTAGGGTTTATGAGATTAAATGAAATGGCAACAAATTAGTAAAATTGGATATAATTTTACACAGAAAAAGTTAGCATGTGATTTTTTTTCCACACTAAAACTCAAAACATGCCTATTGTTTATGTCTTGTGGTTCTATTTCTGAAACAGTGTGTATTTTAACATTTACAAAAATGTCAGGACACTTGATGTGTATTGACTCATAAGTTTAGACTCTGAATTAAGGATTTTTATTAGCTAATATTTCTTTCCCTTTTGGTTATTTTAAAAGAGGAACAAGTGGAAATACATTTTTGTGATGATCAACATTATGCCCCAAATTATGTCGATTTAGCTTACATTGTACTACTGAACACCAGAATATTCCTTAAAAATGAGCATCCTGTCCCCCTTCTGCATGTGGTCTGTGATAGAGATTAAAAAAAAAGTAAGTGCTTGTTCATTAGTGATACCTCAGTGTCACTGACCCCTGGCAATGTTGTTTAACTTCACGGCTTGGCTGAAAATTAAACCGAGCCTCCCTTCCCATCTGAGGCCAGCCTGTTTATGCGGTCTCTGTGTGCCTTTGTGCGCGAACAACCTTCTCGCACCCAATCGTCATACCTTCAACATCGCCCCACCAGCTGGACCAAATGCAGGCCAGCTCTCCTGTCCTCACACACCTGCTCAAAGGCCCTCACGTCCAGACGCATGACCGTCCCAGCAGCCCTGAGCTTCACAGAGCCTCGCTGCCATTGACAAGTTACAGTGACTTCTCGGTTGGACAATGAAATTCCCACCAACATGACAAGAATGCGTCAACACAATGCTTGTTCATGGCAAGTAGCTGATGGGGTAAACAGACTACAGGAGGCACATTTGTGACGGGAGCTGATTACAGCTCGCCAAGCTTCAAGACACACTTCACACCATTGTTCCATTCTGTTTATTGAGAAGAACCTCACAATATCAAAGGAAAAGGAATATAAACAACATCTGTGCCACAGTAAATGGGAAAACATAAAACATATGTTTATCCTGGAGAGTAGCTGAGGTGTTTGTTTCTGGAGCTTGTGAGGGTGACGGACGAATTTGATCATTTGAATGGACAGTTCAAAGGAAGAAACATATTCTAGAGACAGTTCTCAGGCATGAGCCTCACAACTACTGTTTACGGAACACTTGCATGCATATATATATATATATATATATATATATATATATATATATATATATATATATATATATATATATATATATATATATATATATATATATATATATATATATATATATATATATATATATATATATATGATAATGTTGAAAATTCAGATACTCAAACCAGTATTAATCATCAAAACAATTACTAGGGAGAATGTTAATGTCAATGGGGGTTTTTCTGTTAATGAAGCATATACTGTATATTTATGAGTGTTTTGCATGGTAATGGACATGACAATGTTAAAATGTTTGGTCTTGGCGGAACAGATCTGCTACGCTGCTGCTGTAGAACAAGTACGGGACTTGCTACTGCCAATACATACAGGACACGTGTCCACAAGTAAGACGTACTGCTGCTGTACAATAGCATACATGAATTACTCCTAGAAGATCTATACAGGTGGAGCTGGGGAAGGTGGAGGGTTCCTGAAAGCACACCGCAAACTACTATAACAAATGCTGACCAAGCATTTAAAAGTTGACCGGCAAGCTCATTGGCTGCTGATACAGCAGGACTCAATCAGCTGTGCCCTATAGAGAATGATTGCAGGCAGATTGAGTTAAGGACCTCTCAGCCTGTGCCATCTCGAGTTGATTATGTATGAATATGTATCTTACCTGATAACTAAAAATGAATCAATACTGTTGATGAAATGACAAAAATATAAAAGATATTAATAATGCACTAACAATGTTATTGTAGAAATAATATGATTGTTTTGAAATAATCCAATCCAAAAGTTTATTTTTTAATGCTGTCAATGAAATTGCAATTAAATCGCACCTATATTATAATGATTTCACATTTAAATAACCAAATTAATGTAGATAAAGCATAAATATAGTATATTTAAAATATTTAATCTAATAGGTAGGATATATACAGAAATCTAATAAATTTCTCAAACACTTCACAGTCTTCACTGCATACATTATAAATTAAATGTATCCTTATTAAAGCTACAAATTCAGTCAAGAGCAGTGAGTAATTTTAAATTAATGACAGACATTAGCAGCAGGTTTATAAGGCTGTTGTCACTAAGATCTGAAGCACATGACGTGGATTTAACACACATCCGATGTCCTCACAACTCGTTGTGGTCATTTGAGGCTTTGTTTAACTCATTGCGAGGATACTCGACAAAGCGGGCATTCTGGCTTACTTTTTTGTGTGTTTTTGTCCATTCAAGCATGAAAGAGAACTCAATGTGGCCGCTCGCTGTGGCGGCATTCTGTGCGCATGAGTCAAATTAATGTTGCCTTCACGTGCTATCAGAAATGTCCTACTTCCCGCTTCTGAAGTCGTGACTAGAGCTCATCGCATTCAATTGAGAGGGCGTTCATGTCCAATTTTTTTTAACTAGGAAACTAGTATTTACAAAGGCAGCATTACAGTCTTTTCACGCTTGAACGATTTAATAGCACTTGAATGAATGATAGCGTGGTCATATAATGTAATGCTAGCCAAAGGATGACGGAAAAAAAAGAGATAAATTTGTTAAACGCATTAAATAGCATGCATTAACTGTGCACAAAATTACACAAATGCACAAGTGAACTTGACCTACTGTAAATAAGGTCAGAATGTGTAAATCATGCTGGGAATACACTTGTTTCCATAATACTGTGCCAAAACATGGACAAAGAATAATTAAAGTAAAAAGCATTTGACATTGTTTTAAACATTTGGTTTAATTTGGCACTGAAATTTTATTACATTACATTTTTTCATTGAAAAAAAAGTTTAAGTAAAACTGACTAAAATTATTACATTATGAAATACAGGCTAAATTTAAAGAATATTTTTGAAGAAAAAAAATGACTGCAAACCTTCAAAAGCATGCAGAGTCAAATTCATTTAGAGCAAAGCTTGTAAAATTAATTGTTAATTAAAATTTAAAAAAAAATAGTTTCACTTAAAAAATAATACTTAAGCTTTTAACCTGACTATATTTGATGACATCAACAAAAGTCATTTTAAGGGTTACATCGGGCAAAAATAGCTCATTGAGAGAGAACAAATACTTTCAACAAATACAGTCTTGCATGAAAGTCAACAGACTTAAGTCGTTAAACGAAGATGAAAAAATACCTGTGCTAAAGAACAGCTATAATTTATCTTTTTCTCTTACAATCTGTGTAGTATAACTAAGGTGTGGCTATAGAAGAAGGACTTTTTTTTTTTACAGGACCAGCGGCACGAGGAAAGCCCTAAACAAACAGAACTACAAAAAGGAGGAGAGGCAGAGAAACCCAACACAAAACCTGAACTCTTTCATACAACATCATGACACACCAGCTACAACAAAAATCACAGTGCTATCTCACAGGTAGAGATGTGTAAATGCCACAAGAACCATTAAAAACTAAGAGCAGACAAAAAACAACATTTCAAGCAGTTACATTTCTTCCAAACATATACTAACTACCAAAGTGTGTGTGTGTGTGTGTGTGTGTGTGCGTGCATGTGCGCGTGTGTGTGTTTTTGGTAAGAGAAAGAGAAAGAGAGAGAGAGAGAGAGAGAGAGAGAAAGAGGTGAAAAGTATGATTTTGAAGAGGTGTAATAAGCGGGTAAGATTCAGAAGGTAAAACTACTCCACTCCAGCGAGCGAACAGCCCAGACTCTTGTGCAATTATAACTAACCAATGCTCCAAAAGGAATGGGGGAGAAGGGCGAAAAAAAAGAAAGAAATTGACCCACTTAAATACAGTCAAAAAAAAAAGCTTCTCTACCTTTGTGTTGTTTTGCTTTCTCCCACGCAGTCTGTCTTGCTTTTGTGAGAGAAAGAAAAGGTTAGAAAGAAATGATTGTTGTGCGATGTTTACGGTGGCCAAATAGCAGACAAAATTATACTGTCAGGGACACATCCAGCTCGGATGAGGAGGACACAATTTAAAATTTTCACTGTTGAACACCTTTAATGGCTCGTAATGCAAAAGGTGTGGCTATTCCTATTAAACATGTAGCTGAATCAATAAGAAGCATAATTGGAGTTGTTAGAGCAAATTATAAAACAGCTATTATGTATCAGTGCGCTATCTCTCTTTAAACTGTTATTACAGACTTTTTTAATGCTGGGATTCAGTAGTGGGAGTGTTACATGTGATAGTTACCACTATCTGCTATAATCGTCACTGGCTTTATTGACTGCGAATTCACTCTCGTCTTTTGTGTACACTATAATTTCCTGCACCTCAACCAATCTCAAAACACGTATTGCTTGTTTCTGTTGTTGTTTATGGATATAACGTAATAGGAGACAGTAGTTAACCTCAACACTACACATTCGATGCTATGTTTCTGAGTAGTATTGACTGATATTGTACAAAACTGGTTGAAAGAGAGGATCCTTTCCCACTACATTTATATGTCTTCGACAGACAAATTGCTCTGTGAGCCTGACAGACCCTAATGTACTGAAGTGGTAACCCTTGTCAGCTGCTTAGACAGATAAATATGTGCCTTTGACTTCATATATGACAATGGCAGTGTCAAAGCTACAAACGGATAAACAAATAATAACTCACTAGGAAATGGTAGGGCGACAATCCCCTTTTACCATCTCTCAGAGAGATGAAATGATTCAGACGTATGGTGGCGAGCGCAGACTGGTTTAAGACAAAAGACAAATATAGTACTTAACCATGTAGAGGAGGATGTATTCTGTGTCTCTGTGGCCATTCAACTCCAACATCCTTATCAAGAACATTCAGAACAGGAAAAGCCAAGAAACTGCTCCTCTAGCAACCATGTACCCAAGGGCCCGGTCCGCACTGCAAAATATGACAATTACAAAACTGAGCACTAAAATAATATTATTTTTATAAAATATATAAAAATAATAAAATATACAAATATAATAAAATATAAAAATAATAAATATGATATAAAAATGAAATAAAACAAAAAATACCACAACAACTGATATATTGAAATTTATATTACCAGTGTAACAAACAGTCTGACCCTTGTATGTGTATGTATTTTACATATTTTAGTCTAAATATAAGAAAGAAATAGGGTTTTTCAGCAAACTGATGTGTGTGTGTGTGTGTGTGTGTGTGTGTGTGTGTGTGTGTGTGTGTGTGTGTGTGTGTGTGTGTGTGTGTGTGTGTGTGTGTGTGTGTGTGTGTGTGTGTGTGTGTGTGTGTGTGTGTGTGGACTGGTAATCTACGGTATGGGGACAAAATGTCCCACAAAGATGGCAATATCCAAAATCCTTGTCCTTATGGGGACATTTTTTGGTCCCCATGAGGAAAACATCTTATAAATCACACTAAGTGACGTTTTTGAAAAAGTAAAAATGCAGCATGTCTCCTGTGATGGGTAGGTTTAGGGGCAGGGGCAGTGTAAGGGGATAGAAAATACGGTTTGTACAGTATAAAATGCATTACGCCTATGGAATGTCCCCATAAAACATGGAAACACAACGTGTGTGTGTGTGTGTGTGTGTGTGTGTGTGTGTGTGTGTGTGTGTGTGTGTGTGTGTGTGTGTGTGTGTGTGTGTGTGTGTGTGTGTGTGTGTGTGTGTGTGTGAAATATCAGGACACAAATGTGTATAATGACATGGGTATGACATAGGTATTACAAAAGAGGGTGAAATATGAGGACGTTCCCCATGTCCTCACTTTTCAAAATGCTTATAAATCACACAGGATGAGGTTTTTCACAGAAAGTAAACTGCAGTCTCCTGTGATGGGTAGGTTTAGGGGCAGGGGCAGTGTAGGGGATAGAAAATACGGTTTGTGGTATAAAAACCATTACGCCTATGGAATGTCCCCACACTTCACAAAACAAACGTGTGTGTGTGTGTGTGTGTGTGTGTGTGTGTGTGTGTGTGTGTGTGTGTGTGTGTGTGTGTGTGCGTTTGAGTGTGTACGTGCGTGTGTGTGTGTGTGTGTGTGTGTGTGTGGGCATGTTTTTGTGAAATATCAGGACACAAATGTGTATAATGACATGGGTATGACACAGGTATTACAAAAGAGGGTGAAATATGAGGACGTTCCCCATGTCCTCACTTTTCAAAATCCTTATAAATCACACAGGATGAGGTTTTTCACAGAAAGTAAACTGCACAGTCTCTTGTGATGGGTAGGTTTAGGGGCAGGGGCAGTGTAGGGGATAGAAAATACGGTTTGTACAGTATAAAAACCATTACGCCTGTGGAATTTCCCACATTTCACAAAAATAAACATATGTGTGTGTGTGTGTGTGTGTTTAATCAAAAAATAAAGATTTAATTTGTAGTGCAAAACGATGCAGATATCTTAATATATTTGGTCCTCATCTGATTGATCATATATTGATCAATAAAAAATAAATAAAAAATAAATATTTCTTGTAAAACTATGAAAATATATTTGGTTTCATTTGGAATATCATCTGATCATATACTGATTAACAAAATGTTAGCATATTTGATTTGGTCTAGAGACATCATCTAAATGAAGAAATATAACAACAAACAAAAAATACTAAAAAAAACGATCAATTATTGAAACCCCAGGTCGTTCACATAAAATATAAATATAAAAAAATAAAAATAAAAAATCATATAAATACAAAATAATTAAACTTGTATTTAAGCACTCTTAGCAAAACACAAAGCCTACATGAGCATGGACAATCAGCTGAGCGTGTCTTGGAAATCATGTGCTCGGCAGTCAACGGGCAGCTGTGGGGGCCTCTAGGGGAGACAGTGATTGGGGAAATATGTGATGACAGGAATATCAAATATTGTCAAACTAATTAACTTCTTAAGATCAGGTAAAATCTCAATTCTTCGCTGTGGAAAAGGGATAGCATGCAGAATGGGATTACCGCTTTGCACGCTGATGAGATGAAATTGAATGGTCCTGGGGCAGCATGACATGTTCCGTAAGGAGATGTATTTTCACATTAAGCAGATAACAGTGACTGTGTCCTAGATTACCTACAATATGCCTGCAACAGGGGGAGAGTAATGTACATCTGTAATGGAGGCTAATTGTGTTGTGTGGCACCCTGTCTCTGTTCATTTAAAAATGCTTTGATAAGAAAAGACAATGAGCCCAGGAGCTTTTGAGACAATAAAGGAAGAGTGAACTTCTCATTTTTGCTTGTTTTTGATGTTCAAACTTTACCCTACAAAGTGTAATCCTGCCTCGGGGTAATAGCACAGTTAGCATAACTGTCATCAGTACTTTATTGCATCTATTCAGTTTTAAAGGTAGGGTTGGCAATTTTTTCTTAAACACTTTTTGTTATTCTGGTTGAAACTTGGTCAGCATCCTGAGAGCAATCAACAATAGAAATGGTCTAAATAATATATATTTTTTATTTTTAAAAGCTCTTCATTCGGACCGAATGCAATGATTGGACGAACATATTTTGGTCCTGAGACTTCCACATAAGGTATATGATAAGGCAACATTTTGAGATACATGCAAATGTGTTGCTGATTATAGATATATATTATATAAGTAGGAGAGACCGGGGCTAGTAGTCACACAGGGAGGTTATACACAAGGAATGTATCTAAAAGGTGAAAGTTTAAGATAAATGCATTTTTAGAATATTTTGTCTTCCAAACTAAAATTCTAATATTCTAAGTATATTGTATCTTGTGAAATACAAGAGAACACAATACAACCACAAAACAATGGTTTGACATTGTTATATTTTACAATTTTGCGGATTCTTTATTCATTTCGGTTTTAGTTTTACAGTTTAAATTTTGTAGAAAACATTTCCACCATGACAACTTACCCCATAAAATGTGACAACATGCCACCATGGTCAATGTGGGTTGAACCAAATTAACTCTTTTTTTTTCTCTGAGCAACAACAGTGGACATTTTGAATCACGGTTTTAAGGTTTGTGCTTAAACAGAATTTGACTGTCAAAAATATAGCTAATCACTGGAATAAAAAAAGTGACGACCCCATTCTCCCTTTTAGCAGCACAGATGTCATATTACTGCCATTAGATAATTAACATTAGTATTTAATGAAGCTAAAGACATTTAGACACTGACTGACTGACTGACTGACTGACTGACTGACTGACTGACTGACTGACTGACTGACTGACTGACTGACTGACTGACTGACTGACTGACTGACTGACTGACTGACTGACTGACTGACTGACTGACTGACTGACTGACTGACTGACTGACTGACTGAATGAATGAATGAATGAATGACTGACTGACTGAATGAATGAATGAATGAATGAATGAATGAATGAATGAATGAATGAATGAATGAATGAATGAATGAATGAATGAATGAATGAATGAATGAATGAATGAATGAATGAATGCATGAATGAATGAATGAAATAGACAATATAATAGGAAGTCTCTCTGCTTAATGAAGAGCGACAGTCAGAACAGGTGCAGCAGGACTGAAGGAAGAGAGAGTGAGAGGGGGGAAAGGGTCAGGGAGAAAGCATGCAGGGTAAAAGGAGGGCGTGTTAGAATGGAGAGAAGAACGGGGGGAAGGAGAGACGAAATGGGGTAGGAGGAGAGGGGGAGAAAAAAGATTGAGAAACAGAAATAGAGGTGCTGGGAAAAAAAGGAGAGAGTGCGAGGGAGAGAGAGAGGTTAATAGCACGCAGAAGGCTCAGGGCTGATAGAAATGCAGACCGCGTCTGTGGCATGGCGCTCGGTGATGGGTTGGAGCTGAGATCTGGCGCATGCTATAAAGGAGCTCATTGAAAATAATTCAGAGTGACGGCTGTGCAGGCCCAGAAACAGGAAGCTGAGAGAGAGAGAGAAAACGAGAGAGAGAGAGAGAGAGAGAGAGAAAACGAGAGAGAGAGGGAGAGGGAGAGAGCGATGGGAAGTAAAGGATGGAAAAAGAGGAATAGTGAAAAGGCAGTCTGAGGAGAAGATAAGCTGAGGAAGTTGAGAAGCTGCAGGAGAGCTACATAGACAATGCGGAGAAGCACAGCTGGTAGTTTGTGATGTAAACAGCGAGGAAAATTGAGACGAAAGTAAACACATGCAAACATAAAAACAAAAGGGTCTGTAGTAAAGAATCGAACCGTTGCCCTGCAGCTAAAAAAGTCTTACACTGATTCATACACTGACAATGACGAAATCCCAGGAAACCTGTAGTGTTCCCAGGCATCTTTAAAGTAATAGTAAAAGTCATTTTTGTCATTTTTCATTTTTCATTTTCATGTCATTTTTTTAACAGTCTTCACATAACTATTTTTCATAATACAGCAACAACAAAATAAATAAAATATTTAAAGATATGTACAAAATACCTTGAAAATAAATACAAACAAATAAAGTAATTGATTAAAAAAAGTAGCCCATACAATCCTTGCATGAAGTCTTTAAGGAACATTTCAGTGAACAACAACCTACTTTCTTTCTTTTTTTTCGACAGATGTGGTCACTATAAACTGTAATTTTACATAAAAGATTTGTGTTCCACAAAGAAAGAAAAAAATGCCAGAATAAGGTTTGGAACAACATTAAGGTCAGTAAAAAAATACTGTTCACATTTTAAGTGCAAAGTGACTGTATATGTAAAATGTCTACAAACTGCTGGTGCAAGTACAACTCTGATATTTTCTGAAACCGCAGGCTTGTGTTTGGTTCTGATTCAGCCGTTTCAGACAGAACAAAGCCGTGCGGCTTAGCAGAGGAGTCACAGTGTCAGAGCTCCGAGCCTTTGGAATTCAGCACTGGCCTGAATGTGTCGCCAGCACAGAGATATGACAGAAGCCCATCACAGGGAGCAGCCCTCTGCCCTCTCCAGCACCACTGTATTAATGTGGACCTGCAGACCTCTATTAAACTGTGCAAAGCTCATTCCAGGCTTGAGGACATCGTTTACGCTAACGTCGACGCTTAAGCACACACTGGCCCCAGCGAGAGGCATCCGGGGGTTAATGGGGCTTGTCTGCGCTGGGGTGCCAGGGAAGGGGCAAGGGGAGGGAGGGCATAGGGTTTAAAACAGGACAGAGCTATAAAGCACTGTACAACCCTGCTGAGACCCCCACCCACAGGCTCTCAATACCACTACAAACATAAATATGCTACTACAGCCAAAATAACGTTAGCACATTTTCCATCAGTCAAGGGGGTGAAATTCGCCCCTTACTGCAGGCTGATGTAAATAGGATGGACGTCTGTGTTTTGCTCAGAGATGTGCCGTATTTATGCCCGCTCTCAGAGTCGCCTCAATGCACGGAGCCCTGAGTTCACCGCGCAACGATGAGATATTGAACCGTGAAGTCCGTCGCACTGTGATTTATAGGACGCTCATGTGTAGACCACCAGATCCACGGGCCCGTATTTCACTGACAGACAGAGGGAAAATTCATCAAAATATTTCCTGAGACCCACTTTTAATGCTCAAATTAAATTCATTCACAACAACTGCAGCAAATCAAATCCAAGGGACTTATTAAGAAAATAATAACAATCGAAATAGTAAATGCTAAAAAAAAAAAAAAACAGCAATTTTCTCAAATCTCTCGCTCGCTATCTCGGAACGGAATCAAATCAGAAGCGACTGCCTCTCTATAGCTGATCAATTTAGCGTACCTTCGAACCTAACAGTAAACATCGACGAAGTCATTTTCTGGCATATTAATGTTTACATCCAATCAGTAGAATGTAGGGCAGCCTAATTAACTCAAACAGACGCCGGAATGTGCAGAAAATGAGAAGTTCACCTAGAGACCGCAGACAATTGATCACTTCAGACCCTCTTCACTCAATTGTTTCTTGACAGCACTTCAGAGCAGCTGAATTAGCAGAGCTACATATGGTGATTAAAAAGCTGTTTCTCCCATCAAAAAGCACAGCATCCTAATTGTCAGAAAATGGAAGAGGTCTGCACTAATGGTTATATTATATGCTGCATCACTAGGGTGGTTTAGTGGATTTTCAGAGCGTTCAGAAACAAAAACAAAACTCGGGTTACGATATGGCAAGCCTATGGAAAAATCTTTTATTCTATAACCTTTAAGTCTATAAACAATGGGAGCCTTTTTTGGGGAAATATACCAATTTACTTTTGTCTGCTGTTTAGTTTTGTTTGAAGTGTAAAGACATATTTGTTATTTTGTTTGTTTTATTTTTCGATTTGTTATCTTCTGTTTAGCTTTGGTATACTACAGAATGTTTTCAAATCCTCTAACAACAATGGTTTGTTAATGTCAACGGACGAATAATTTTCATTATTCATCCTTATTTTCGTCAACATTTTTTCCCACACATAAACAAGATGATAACTAAATAAATCTGTTTTGAATGACAGAAACTATAACAAAAATCTATTGACATTTTTGTCAACGAATAAAAGCTAGACGAAAATGTTAGGGAGGGACGATTTGGGAAGAGATCCAGTCGGAACTGAGTGCATGTGTGGTAGATGTGCATATTTGAATTGTAACATGCTGAATTGGCATGCGCTTAATGCATGTCTCTTAAATGTAAATGTCTGGGAGAAGGAGAAGAGCAGACATATGGATAGATCTGAATAAGCGCGACGGCGCGAAAGTGAACTCTATTCGGTGCGGTTTTCTGTGCGCACACACCCGAAGCGCGTGGCCGCGCACATAGAAAGCTACCACTTTATATTCAGTAAACACAGTTGGTTATATCTTAAGATCAGATTGGATTAACGTGATCACTTAAAGTGTCAGCAGCATAATAATCCTAATCCCGCCTGTGCCCTTATTATTTAAACAACAAAAGAAAAAGAGAAAAGCATTCATTGTTCTGAAAGTAAACCCATACAATTTAAGTCAACTAAAAATAGACTAAAACTAAATGGCATTCTAGTCAAAAAACTATGACTTAAACTAAATAAAAATGTACACTGGACCAAACAGTTTGACCAAGCATGTCTGACAACTAAATAAATAGAGTTAAGTAGATGGAAATGTATTTATTTATTTTGGAAGTTGGCAATATGGGATAGGTCACACCAAAATGAAAACTGTCATTTTTTACTTAACCTTAACTTAACACAATATTTCAAACTATGACTTCCTTTCATCTGTGGAACACAACATATATATTTGGGGGTGGGGTGGGGGCTGGGGCTTACCTGTCCATACAATCAATTAAATGGGGTCCAAAACATCATTCTTCAAAATATCTTGTACTGCAGAAGAAGGAAGTCATACAGATTTGGAACAACATGCGTGCGATTAGATGACAGAATTTTTTTTGGAGGAACTTTGAATATATGAACCCTTTACTATGAATTATTTTTTTTAAAATTGTCTTCTGTTGAAGTTTTGCGAAAGATGTCCAGACTTGGTTCATCTAGGAAAAAAAACAAAACATGATGCAAAGCTGATATCTTAGACCATACACAGCGCACTTCGGTCTCTCTCCTTTTACTAAACTAGCCTTGCTCCTCACTTCCCTCCCAGCCTATGAAAAATCAGCAAATAAAAAGTTACATTAACCCCAAGCCGACCTTTCCCACGTAATACACTGCTGCATGATGGGCTGGTGGGGGAGCTTCATCGAAAAGCTGTCACTCTCCAGTATCCCAAGCACTGCCTGGGGAACATTTACCGGATAATTAATATATTAAATGCATGAAAAATAGTTACACAGGGGCCTCTAGTCAGCTCTTCCCTAGCACAAGGGGAAGAGGGATACAGCCTGTGAACCATCAATATACAAGCATCCCCCTTGAATGGCCCATCATAAAAACTGCTCATAATTTAATGGCTTCATTCACAGCCCTCGCTGTAAAGGAAGGCCATATTTCCTCGTAATTCACTGGATCTCTTCTGGCTTTTATGATTTGGCAGTTTTAAGCTGCCGCCCGCTGCAATTATAAGGTGGTCTTCACGTTTGTGTGAAGGACACGCAGGGGTCAGCAACCGGCACCATGACTAAACAGGACACTCCAACTCAAGCTAAAAATACAGAGGCGATGGTGAGCCAACGGTTTCCCTTTCCACTCTTTTCATGTACGTCTAGACAGCCGCTGGTGTTTCTAATGCTCGCGATGGCCAAATGAGAGTATTCTGGTTTAGGACACAGGCATTCTAAATGTTGCTCATTGTTGTCGCTGCTTACAATCAGATGTTATCAAAATCAATTGCAGAGCAGAAAATTAGAATGGAGAAAATGATCTCAACCCTCGTGAGAGAGAGAGGGACATCTCTGAGCAAGAGAGAATAGTTGTTTACTGGGATTTGTACCTGCTTAAAGTTGCTGCTGAAATTCGCCACCCTGAAATTTGTTTAGACTCCGGCATGGCACAATCACACCGCATCAGTGTTTTCATTGTCTGTGCTAAATATCCCATTCGAGATAAGATATTCTTTATAACACGCTATACAGATAAGTCTATAAACATTTTTGTACAAAAAAGGGCAAGTTGAGATTAATTTCCCATTCCCCAATTTATATTTGTTTGTCTGTTTTTTCTTTTGTTTGACATTTATTGATATTTTTGTTTGTTAGATTGTTTTTTTATTGCGTTTTGTTGGATTATATTTGTATGTTAGACTGTTTTTTTGTTTTGTTTCGTTAGATTTCATATTTGTTTGTTGGACTGCCATCTATGTTATGCTATGTTTAGTTTACGTATCCTTAGATATTTAACAATAATCCTTGGTTTGTTTGAAAAAACAGGATGCACTTTCTGAGGTATCTGATTGTGACTATGATATAGATTCTCTGCCTGCAAACAAACAAATAAATAAATGAAGTGGAGGGAAAATAAATAATAATATATAGACGAGGAGAAAAAAAACAAGTTTACTGGCTTCATTTCTCCTGTAGTCTATAATTAAACTGCTCTCTGCTATTTTCATGGGACATTAAGTTGAGTCACGTGATCATTATTATCGTCATCCAGACACAGATGAACAAACACATGGAAATGCATGCTGGCAGACATGTGCTCATAGACATAATAAAAGACTAGGGTGTACAATACATACACTCTCATAATCTTTCTCTTGCTCTCTTTTTCCTCCTCTCTCTCTATTATCCCTTTCCCTCTCCTGTGGTCTCTCTCTCTTTCAAACACACAAACCTATAAGACAAACGACTGCGCACTAAGATGAGAGATGGTATTACATTTTGCAGAGCACCTGCCATAACGCAGTGATTTAAAAAACACTGAGAGCAACAATATTGGAGCAAAAAATATATTTGTTATGGCAGAACATAAAAACATGGAGCTGCAGGACCGCATTGTGCAGCTCGCTCAAAAAAAAAAAAAACAGCACATCCTCCCTCTGAGGATGCATGAAAGAATCCAAACCTTAACAATGCCCTCTCCCATACGTAATCTTGTCTGTGCCTATCCGTTACCAAGAAACATCCCCCCGAGACCCTGCCGTTATTAATAGTCTTATTCATTAAATATTACTCTTTGTGAAAAGGGTAGCATAATACTGGCCTCGAGACAGGAGCCCAGATCCGGGGGTAAGCCGAATTAATTTTCTGGAGCAAACGCCCCGATTTCGCAAATGACATTCTGTACCGTATAACATTTTAAACGTGACACAGTGTAACCTAAATGCACTGAGTGGCACTGGCGTGTGGTTGAGGTGTAGCTCCGTGCTCACCAAAACAAAAGTCAGTCCTGTGCCACAGCTGGCACGAGCACATTTCCAAGGTTGTCAATCTCAATGAATATGATACCTGTTATAACATTCAAACAAATTTACTTCCAGCGCACACACAGAAGAGCCAGTAATTATTTCAAGAATAATTTATTATTTCAAAGAAATGTATATTAAGCACACCTGTTTTCAATATTGAAAATGCTTAAGAAATTAGCATATTGGAATGATTTCTGAAGGATCATGTGACACTGAAGACTGGAGTAATGAGTGCTAAAAATTCAGCTTTGCAAACACAGAAATAAATTACATTTTAAAGGGCCCACTGAAGTGCCTTGAAACATGCAGCATTATTCAATGCGTTGACGAAATTTTCAGTGAAACAGGAAGGCAGGGCAGGACACAGCTCCTCCCCTTTTAAAAAATAGCCAATAGCGTTTTGTTTATTTCACAACTCCATACTCCAACAGCCAGAGCTGTTGAGCTCAGTAAAGCCGCAGTTTCCTCTAAATCTCTAACCGTTTCTCCTCCTTTAAAATATTCAGTATAGAATTCAAATGGGTCCGATATGGTATGCGCCAACTCGCAGAGCAACTCTGGACCGGAGAAGACCGTGTGCACTGCAGCTGTTCGTGTGACACTAACATGAAACCAGACTTCATTCACTGTCTGAATCATTCCCTATCCCCTACATAGTGCACTATGTGCCAATCACCACGTAGAAAATTGTAATTGTGTGAACAAGTGACAGATTTTAGCCACAGCTTCAGCGCCAATTTATAATAGGGGGCGGAATGTTTTAGATTTTAGAGTGCATTTGATTGTACAGAAAAACTGATGAGAAGCAGAAGTGCAGAGTGATGACGTCAAAATACAAAAAACTGTAAGTAATGTTTTGAATGCTTATATTTTCTAAATGCAAATTTTGTAGCACACTACCTTCATTTCAAATTTAATTTTAAGATATATTAAAATAGAAAAAAGCGTGGTTAACATAACATCTTTATTTATTTATATTTCAAAATCTTTTTCAAATATGTCATATCTATTTATGTTAAGAACATAAATTACAACATGCCAAATAAAAATGCAAAGATATATAGGGTTTTTTCCTTTGCATTATCAGTTCTCCAAAATATATGGCTGCCTCTTCCATCAACTGCTGAGAGTGTAACAGTAATGAAAAACAAATGGCAAACTCAACTTATATGTGCTTGGCTAGCAGCACATAATAACCCTATAATTAAAATGGGCTTTTTAATCAGAACTAAAGGAGAATATTTATTTGTTTCTGTTTATGCTTTAAATGGCATGGCTAATGTACTCAAGCCTAATGTCATTTCAGGAAGGGTCGGATTTGCTCCATCACCATTCCAGCCTCATCAGCACCCTGACATAGAGGAGGGGGAAAAAATCAAAAAACAAAAAGCCAACGAACAGCCACGTTCGTGTTGTAGCCAAACTGGTGAGCTAATATTGTGCGTGTACAATGCAGAGTATAGGTGATCCTGGAGAGCCAGCAATAAGCAGACCTAATCCTGTTGACTAAGAATGGGCACAGGGAGCCATGCCAGGATGCAAAGAGCTCAGTCTGCCGAGTACACAAGGGAATTACTTACCATGCCAGGGTGGTCCTCATTGAGCATCTTCTGCTGCCAACGGGCACCGGAGTTAGGCTGGCACGCCCACATCGACAACCTCTCTTTCCTCCCCCCTGCTCGCCTAGTGCCCGCCAAGGCCAATTTCCCAGCTAGGACTTGGAATTGAGGGATTTTCTCAAATTACTACATTAGAATAGAGTTGCAAATTGACTGTGTGTCTTTTTTTTTGTTTGTTTTATCTCTCCTCCGGCCAAGCAAACCTCCCTATCCTCTTATGACGAGGCCACGGAGAGCATTACTGGCCATTTTCACCCTGCTATTTTGGCAGCCCGTTGAAGTAGTTGGGTGCCAGCTTGCCTTCCCTTCCGTTTCCTTTGTCATTTGCTGTCAGGTGGCACCAAAGCACAATAACGAAAAGGCCGGAGAAGCTGTTGAACCTCAATCACAGAATTAGCACAACATTATGAGAAAGCTGTAGCTGATATGACATTTCCACTCTGAGAGACAGCTCTTCATTGTTCCTCAGAGTGTATGTGTCACTCTAATACCCTTAACTCTAGACTAGACTAGCAGCTCAGTGTCATACACAGACCCTTTCAATACAGTGTAGTGCTGCACTGACTTAATGTCAAGCCTCCATGAGCCCTGTAAAGATTTTCTTAAGTCATTACGAGAGTGTCACCAGTTAATGAGATGACGGAGATTACGGTGATCGAGAGAAGGAGCACAAAAGATATCATTATGAACCCCCTCCCTACTTTTACTCAAAGTTTCCATTTTTCTCCACTGCAGGCTCCTTTCAGGCGATTGAATATTAGCTGTTTAATCAGCTCAGCCGCAGGTTAGGGGAACTAAGCGGTGGAACAGCCTCCCCTGCGCCCGCTCGGCCGCTGTTCCGCTATTAGGACATGGGCAGGAGAAGGAGGTCCTCAGGGGGGTCGTAAGCAGAAGCGCCCGTCCCCCGTAGCCCCATTAAATCATTACTTTCCTTCCCTGCCCGGCCTTTATGAGCTGTGTCCTAATGGCCTAACAGACAGGGCGAGGTGGCCCTCCACCGCAACTGCCTAGCAGAGCAAGCAAGCACAGGTGCCTTTCCGCCTTGCGCCGGGTTCGCACCACGGTTCAGGGGATTCCGCTGTGTGGGGGGATTTGTTTCTGTCTCACGGTTCCAGCCTTCACGCCTCGAGCCAAAATGTCATGGCACTGGTTCTAAGAGGCTCTGGCAAGCTGGCTAGGAAAGCTAGATGGACAAACCCTTTAGCGACTTTCAGTTTCTCGTTGTACATGGGGGCTTTTTATTAGATCTGCAAGGCCAAAATTACATCATCTCACAAAATATGTTAGCAAAACATTCAGCTTGGAAAGCAGACCATATGCCAGTGCAACTACACAGATAGGCTACAATGCATGTCAGAGAACAGGGTCTTTAGGAATAGGACCATCTCCAAAAAAATTGCACCATACACGAGTCAGAAAATAAAACTTAAAGCAGCTCGGAAAATAACACCCAACAGTCAGATAAAAAGACATATACTATGATTTGAATATACTGGTAATGAACTGGACTATAAAAAAAGACCCGGGGAGAGCACACACTTACTCAGGTTATGGGACAGCTCCACGGTGTACCACTAGAGTCTTCATCATCATAACAGGAAGTCAGGTAAGTCTCTCTAAGGCCATGTACACACTGCAGTTAAGTACAGTTGCTGTACCTCTTCGGAGTGCTGTAGAGACAAAGTTGAGATATTTAGAGGACAACCACATTCTCCAGCCAAATTCACTCTCTGAACATTCACAAAGCGACAGATACATTTTCATTAAAATGTGTACAAAATTACATTTTATTTTTTGAATAATATGCATTTTTATTTTTAAAAGCTTTTTAAATTAATATAAAAATGTGTATTAAATATTGATTTGTTTCCCCCCTCTCTTTTAAAGTTTGATTAGTGGTGTGATAACTAATGTATGCACTGTAAGAGAAAACTGCTAAAGAGCATAAGTTTAATAAACAATAAAATATAAATTTCAGGCCTACTACACATGCTAATTTTTACTCATACTGCACATGCTCATTTTCTCCAACCAATGCTCCAATAGCAATAGCAATAAGCAAAACATGTTCATGCTGTGTAAACAAAAGTCTATTGGCTATTTATAAAAATAAAATAAAAAGTGATGGATATGACTATTTTAATAGGAAAAATGTCAACACAGCAAAGAAAACTGCTCATCATGCCTTCCTGTAGCTCAAACAGTAGAGCATGACGCTAGCAATGGCAAGGTCATGGATTCGATTCCCAGGGAAACCAAGAACTGATGCAATGAATACCTTGAATAAAATTTAATTTTCTTTAGATAAAAGCATCTGCCAAATACATAAATGTAAGCCATTTTATGATATACGGTTCATATAGCCAAAAAAAAGCTAACATCAAGCATGTTAAATAATTGCCAGCCATGTTTAAAACTACAAGATGAGTTGCGGTAGTATGAGCAGCGACTTTTTTCTATGCGACTACAGAATGATTCACATGGACAAACAAATGCGTCTGTCACTTCCAAAACTTTGCAAGTCTAATAATGTATGTGATATATAACAATATATGATTCTTCATTAGTTTGTATAGAATATATTTATGAATGCCAATCTGCCTGCACAAGAATGAGTCTAATTGTGTGTGTGTGTGTGTGTGTGTGTGTGTGTGTGTGTGTGTGTGTGTGTGTGTGTGTGTGTGTGTGTTGGGGAAAGCCCGGGGCCCAGCAGATGTGAGCAGATGTCAGAGTAAGTGAGCGGGGACTTGGGAGAGAGAGAGAGCAATGTGCCGGGCCAACGCTCTAATTTACGCATGAGTGGAGCTGCACCACCGATATTTACATTTAAATTGATGTTTCAGATACTTAATTAAAGACGAGGACTGGGCTCTTCTGGTCGACGGCGGCTTCTTCCTCATCCTCCTCCTCCTCGGCGAAGCCAACAGACCACTCACTGGAACCTAGAGCACTTCCCAAAACCCATATAAATATTTCACTGGAGTTACATTAATGACAATGGTCCCAGTCCTCTCGATGGTAATTTGCGAGAACATTATTGAAGACACAATGCCCCCTGGTGGATTATAATTCCAGCCTTACTTCAGCAATGGCCACATTGTTAATGTCGCTCAAACACCAGCTCCACTTTAAATCAGCCATTGTTTTGCAGACCGCCCGATGAAGACCTGGTGTTGCCCATGGGATGGAGTGATGGAAGGGAGGGGTGGGTGCTGATATTAATGCACTGGGCATACATTCTGATGATGAGGGGACTCCTGCGGGGCCCGAGCTATAATGCAGTGGCACTCCAACCCTGATGAACCGACGTCCCAGCATGCCTCTCCGGTCTCCCGCTTCCACCCACCGAGGGACCCGTGGCTCCACGCAGGACATCCTCCTCAACCACTTACTCTCAAACAGCCTTTTAATAGAGTTTAAAAGAGGGTTATTAACATTACCTGCTAATTATGTTAAGGACCTAATTAGAGAAAAAGAAAAAAGAGGTTTTTTTGGTCTAATTAGGTTTTCTTTTTAAGTACACTGATAACCAGGGGAATGCCAAGATCTCCGTAGAAATGAGAGTGCAATGAGCCAGTGAGAGGCTCCTTCGGAAAAGAAGTTAACCCTCTCATCAGCGGAGTTGACTCTATTAACGGGGCCCTGGCAGAGTGCAATTACCACCCAAATCGTTTATTTAGGACGTGTTTATCTGGAGTGGACCGCATCATTTAGCGCGTTATAAACTCGCTGCCGGCTTCATTAGTGATTACAGTTGGTGGGTGGTAATACCTGCCTGATACAGCCAACAGAAACCTGATGCTATCAGTGTACTGCTGAATTACACCAACGGGACTTAATTTTTCAGCAGCCCTGAACACTTCCTGCTGCTTCCTCCACTCACCGCAAACACGCTCAGCGCCAAAGCCACCGCTCAGGCATTGATTATGGGATCTGGCCATGAGATCACAAGGACAAAACACAAGAACTATACTGCAGACAAGTAGCTTCTGTGCTGCAATGACGGATACCTTGTAAGCACAGGGCAATGCTGCAATAACATTTTATATGGAGTTTCTTTTTTTGTGGGATATTGTACCTGTTCAATCGCCGCAAGTTAGAGTGCCTTTATCCCACTCTCCACAAAGAAATCAAATGTCAGCAAAGAGACTTCTGGAGTGTTTCAAACACAATCCAAAGCCATTACTAGGGTTCAAGTGCACTACTCCTTCTGCCTCTGGTAGTGACACTAGCTCCTACGAAGAGTTTGAAAGGAATGAAAAGAAACACAACGCACGGCTATGACACGGATGGCCCCAAACTTCAACAAGAACCTCCTTGCGTGATTACATGTTTAATTTACTTCTCATCTCAAAATTGTCCGCTATGACAGAGCCAATTTGTCACGATCCCGCACAAGTGTCAGCCTGAACCGGGGTGGGGGGTTGGGGGGTTAGGGTGGAGCGCACTAGCACGTTCCTAATGGAATCTCAATGAAGCTGAAGCCGAGGGTCCACAGGAGCAGACAGCCTTCGCCATTACGAGAAGGGACCCTCCTTCACCCGGACACCTCTCACTCACGGCTGTTATTATCACTTCAAGCCACAGGCTAAAGAGCCGGGCGGCTATGAGGAAAAAAGCACAGAAGAAAAGAGGTTACTATTACTTATCGCTGTGTACCTTGACATTTTCTAGATCTGGTTTGGAGGGAAATAGGCAGTCTTCCAAATTGACAGCAGTGGACACTGTGTTTAAACTGATAGCTGATCGTAGCCTTGCAGTCATCCCCTATTTTATTTCCAAAGCCTGAATCATAAATAGACAGACAAATCATTGATATCTGAACTAAAGGCGTCTCCTCGACTGTCACTTTCTTCGTCTTCAGTGAAACAAGCTCTTTTCTTTTTCATATACATTTTGTCCATTATATATAACTTAACTCAAAAAAATTATGGAATAATAAATGACCAATATTGTGCAAATGTGCTCAATTTGATGCAGCTTGTAGTTTATAGGTGTAGTTTGATTTCATGTCTGAAAATCAAATAGGCTACCAGTATTTGTATGACACTACTGTCTATCTGTTGATAAGCAGTCTTCTAAATTAATAAAGTAAGTTAATAAATAGGAACTAACTGACATCTGAGTGGATGGCTCATGAGTTTAGCAAAAAATATACATCTATGAATATGTGGGTTCTACTTACAATGAAAAGCACAGCTCATATGAAAACAACCATAAAATCTCAAAAGGATTACATTATGCACAGCAAACAATGTATTAGAATTACAAAACACCAACAAGAGAATTATTTACCATTTCATTATCATTATAGAAATTAGGCTGTATGCCCTATTATACAGTCATGCTAGCACAATACTGATATTTGTACAAAGTTACATTAGGACTTCACAGGAATAAGAACACACATACTATTTTGGCCCTTGGGGGCCCTTGAGAGGCCTCCAGGAGCGTTTTTTTCTCTCTCCCTAAAGCAGCATGTTTAATGGGCCAGTGCTGGGAGCAGTGCCGTGCAAGCTAAATATGTTTACTGTTTGCTCAGCCAGACCCTAGTCAGGAAAGACAAGATGAATTTGATTGCTAATGCAAAAATAACAGACAATCATAAATCATGGAAGTGGGAGTGGGAGTCGATGACGAGAGTTAATCAATACGAGCCCTGACTTTGCCATTGTGCAGAGTGGCACTCCATTTATAACAGAGGAGTTTGAGGAGAAACATTATTCACATTAGGGTATGCACGGAAGAGGGCGAGGGTGCGAGAAGAGGGTGCTTAGTCACCGCAGCTGCGGAACGCCGGGAGCGTGCCTGAACACCAGCCATCATCCACATACCTCATAGCTCTGCAGGGGCACAAACATCAATTCCCCAGACCCCAATGATAACGTTTTCGGTCCCTTCCATGCGTCAAGATGTGAGGCAACTCAATTGGACTGGGTTTTTTTAAAAAAATAAAAGAAAGAGAGCAGGGGAAAACAATGTGCATTTTGTGGGGCAGATCAACAAAAAAGTTCACTAAATTCCATTTTACTCTGTTGAGAGGCGTGCTGTCTCCTTGATTTTCTGTTTGAAAGTCGGGCAGCCTACTTGATTTGAGTGGGTCTAGGATGGAGCTCTCGGGGGAAATTGGGCCTGTGGAGCACAAGCTGATTTACTCTTGGCTTGACCCGTCTACTCAATGTGCTGAAGGCGTAGAGGCGACACAAGGATCTCATCCCTGTAATATTTCCCTCCACACGCTAAAGGACAGGCCTAATGCAACACAGCCCGGACAATGCTTTCTCTCCCCCATCTCCTGGCCTCCCACACCTCGGCTACAGCTTTCTCATGCTGCAGTAATTTTTTTTCCTCACCCAGCTCCCCATCCAGTGGTTCCGGGTGGAATGTATGGCTTTATTTGAGCTCTAACTGGATTTCATTGGATTTGTATTGCTCTGAACAGGAAAGGACATTTGAGATTCATCAAGAGCCAATTTAATTCAGGATTCATGCAGTCCGCATCAGTCAACATGCCAAGTAAACAGCGCTCAATGCAGTCTCCATTTGTGGGGCAATGGTGTCGACACATTCAGAGACAAAGTATAGCATTCCGTGATTAGCAAATACAATAATGGTTTCATTTACTTCGATTTGAGGGAGAAATAAGGAATCTCATCCTTTCCCATCGATAAGATAAAAGGAAATCTAAGGAAACAAGTGCTTAGGATCTGCCTAGGATTTAGAGTAAAAATGTATTGTTTGAGATGATGTTGTGGAGTAAAATCACTAAATTAATGAATAAACAGATGAACAAATGGATGGATTATTTATAACAAATCAAATTAATAAATGATTGTCATCATTTTGCAATTATTTTCTGGGGGAAAAAACAGAGATAAATTGATTTTTGAGAGAACATTAGAAAGAACGATAAAGAACGATAGAAATAGACAAATGACCAAACATTACAGTGCATCCGGAAAGTATTCACAGCTCTTCACTTTTTAAACATTTTGTTATGTTACAGCCTTATTACAGCCAAATTGGATTAAATTCATTATTTTCCTTAGAATTCTACAAATGATAGCCCATAATGACAAAGTGAAAGAAGTTTGTTTGAAATCTTTGCAAATGTATTAAAAATAAATAAATAAATAAATAACATGAATATTCACACCCTTTGCTCGATACTTTGTTGAGGCACCGTTAGCACCAATTACAGCCTCAAGTCTTTTTGAGTGTGATGCTACAAGCTTGGCACACCTATTTTTGGGCAGTTTCTCCCATTCTTCTTTGCGGGACCTTTCAAGCTCCATCAGGTTGGATAGGAGGCGTCGGTGCACAGACATTTTCAGATCTCTATAGAGATGTTCAGTTGGGTTCAAGTCTGGGCTCTGGCTGGGCTACTCAAGGACATTCACAGAGTCGTCCCGTAGTCACTCCTTTGTTGGCTATGTGCTTAGGTTCCTGATGAAAGATGAACCTTCACCCCAGTCTGAGGTCCAGAGTGCTCTGGAGCAGGCTTTCATCAAGGATGTCTATGTGCATTGCTGCATTCATCTTTCCCTCTATCCTGACTAGTCTCCAAGTTCCTGCTGCTGAAAAACAGCAGAGATGATTTTTTTGGAAGGTTCCTCTCTCTTCACAGAGAAACACTGGAGCTCTGTCAGAGTGATGACCGAGTGACTAACGCCCTTCTGCCCCAGTCGCTAAGTTTGGGCGGTCGACCAGCTCTAGGAAGAGTCCTAGTGGTTTCAATTTTTTCCATTTATGGATGATGGAGGCCATTGTGCTGATTGGGACCTTCAATGCTGCAGACATTTTTCTGTACCCTTCCTCAGATCTGTGCCTTGATACAATCCTGTCTCTGAGGTCTACAGACAATTCCTTGGATTTCATGGCTTGGTTTGCGCACTGACATGCACTGTTAATTGTTGGACTTTTTAGACAGGTCTGTGCCTTTCTAAATCATGTCCAATCAACTGAATTTATTACAGGTGGACTCCAATCAAGTTGTAGAAACGCCTCAAGGATGATCAGTGGAAACAGGATGCACCTGACCTCAGTTTTGAGTGTCATGGCAAAGGCTGTGAATACAAATATGTATGTGATTTTTTTTCGTTTTTTATTTTTAATACATTTGCAAAGATTTCAAACAAACTTCTTTAAGATTATCATTATGGGGTATTGTTTGTTTAATTTTTAGGAAAAATAATTTTCAGTTTAAACCATTTTGAAATAAGGCTGTAACAAAAAATTGTAGCGGTGTGAATACTTTCCGGATGCACTCTATGTTCATTTACTTTTAAGGACCAGGGAGGAAGAACACTTCATTTCCCAGAACGCATTACCTTTTCCTGTCATTCCAACTTAAATTCAACTTCCTGTGGGGTGTGGCCAATTGAAGGGAGCCAACTCTTCCATTTTAAATTTCACATATCCCTGCAACCAGCCAAAAATTGTACAGAACAAATTCAGAGTTGAAATGTAATATTTAAGGTGGGTGGTTTGTTTAAATCCCCAATCCTACAGTAAGTATGAGCAACAGTACCGGCACTTGCCACTAAAAATGTCTTGAACCAAAAGGTTAAAAACTCTTACTTACTCTAGTGTATACTTACTTACTACAATATACTTACTAAAATCAGAGAGAAGGAAAAACAATGTAATATAAATCCTTAAAAGACAAAAGCGCAGAAAAACCATTCCAATTCCGTTTGTTTGTTTTGCTTCCAACCACAAAGTCTCATCCTCACCCATAACAGACCACATCAACAACGTGCTAACCAAGATAACACAGCAGCGCTCACACACACACACACCCACAACCACTCTTTTCTCAGCCTCTGCCTCAGTCCACTCGTCCTGACCTCTGGAAACGGTTAGAAATTTCACACAATATCCCAGCACAGCAGTGTCTGTGGCAACACTGGGAGCCAATATGTTTCCATAATTGGGCCTGTAGTGGGGGCAGAGTCCAAGGCAATTAATCCTTTCCTCCTCTGTTGTTTTGCGGCCGGATGGCAGTGACTAGGTACAGAGTAATTGGACAGGAGCGCCCTTGTCCCCTCCGCTTCACATTAATATCCCTCCACCCAAGCTTTAATCCCGGCCAGGCCTCAGCCTGCACCGCCTGAATTGCTCCCATGTCAAGTGCATGCAACATCCACATGGATCCAACCTGCAGAGAAATGAAGGCAAAGCCGACCTGGGTAGGAAAAAGGAAAAAGGCAAGGAAAGCAGGGATTGTGGGATGCAGAAGGACCCTCTAAACATAAAGATGTGCAGAAAAAGTCTGCGGATTTATCCACAGGTGTCACATGTCTGCAAAATGGTTATTTTGAACATTTTCTTTTTATTTGAAACATAAAAATTCTGGCTGCGCTACAGCAGTGGCAGTATACTGCTTTAAGTTCAAACCTAAGGAGGAGACCAGAAACAAAAGGTCAAGGTCTGGCTGATAGATGCCCAACAGGTAGTTCTGTAGTCCATATTTCTCCATTGAAAGCTATTCAAGTGTAACCGTGTTTTCTAAATAAATATTTTTGTAAGCAACATACACATCACAAGTATTTAATTGTATTTTAAAACATTTTACCGGTGGAAGATTATTTTGGGAGCAAAAAAACGGTCCAAAAGTGAGCAGTCATGAGCAAAGATGACAGATTTCAAATCGTGTACCTACTTATGGGGGGCTTGAACTAGTTAATCAACTACTATTAGAGTAGGGCTGCACTATATATAAAAACATTGCAAATGTAAAACCGCAATATGCATCTCGCAACGGCTTGCAATATCTGAATGACTTTAATATGCTACTTCAAAAAGTTGCAAAAAGTCAGAGTTTTAGGTAGTGAAAAGACGCCACTACTTAAATGCGACTTGCTTGGTGTTAAAAAGAGTTATTAATAGCAATAAAGCTGTGGAAAACAACCAATTGCGGTACTCACGCTGACACACACCCAGCTCGCACAGAAAGCCGCTCCTCAGACAGCGTGCAATACCAAATTCAATTCTCTTTTGCGGCTTATTGCACTTGAATGGTGAAATACACACGCAGTCGGTTATGTCTTAAATAAGCGTCAATAGGATCTGTGCATTAGGTCTTAAAGTGACAGCAGACTAATAAGCCCCTTTCACACAGCATGTTGATCCCGGAAAATTGCCATAAAAAAGTTCTGTGTGAACGCAAACACATCCTGGGACTGACTCCAGGATCGATCCCAGAATGGGGACCTAGTAACACATATATATGTGTTATACTGGAGCAATGGCTGTTGAATTGAATATATATATATATATATATATATATATATATATATATATATATATATATATATATATATATATATATATATTCAAATCAACAGCCATTGCTCCAGTCTACAGTGTCACATGATCCTTCAGAAATCATTCTAATATGCTAATTTGGAGCTTAAGAATTATATCTTACCTATATTGAAAACTATTTTAGGAGGAAACTGTGACCTTATTTTAGAGTTTTTATTTGAAATGGAACATTTTTATTACATTAAACGGTGCACTATGCAACTTTTCTGTCCGCTAGAGAGCGCCTGTTCAAAACAAAGACGTAGTTTGATGACGCCAAGTTTGAGCGCAGCATCTTGAGACATGTGGTCTTCACCTCACAGCCTGTAGAAAAGAATCGGGATAGGACTCTGGCAGAAATCATGTTGATGGATGCGGTTATTAACGTTACTGTGGTATGAAGCAGAGCAGGACCAATTGTTGTGGAGCTGAGCAAGGCCACTGGAGAGATTGTTAATGAGATGAACAACACACGCCTCGCAAGCAGCGGGACTTTTATTATGACGGGACACAGTCGCAGGGCGTCGGCGCCATTTCCGCTTTTCCGTCATGAGTATGAGGTAACGTAGCTTTGTTTATCATATTAGATACATCTGAGTGTGTTGAAAATGATGTTATGACGTTACTCTGAGCGTTCGCTTAGCGGCTAATGTGACACTTGTTGCACACTGCTAAGAGTAAAGCGTTTCTGCCGAGGGTAACACAGATATGATGCAATTGACAGGCGACTCCCTCAGATGCTATACTCACACGTCCTGGCTACTTAGTTAAAATAGCAATTTTCTCACAATCTACAAATAGTTGGAAACATTTGGGATATTGTAAGTACTCAACTAAACAAAATATATAACACTGGCCTAGTGGTTTTTGGATATTTTACTGCAAAAATACAAAATAGTGCACCTCTAAACATTTTGTTATTGTCAATTTTGATTAATTGATGACCCCCACATTTTTTATGATAGTGTATATAGTAAATGATTACTCTATATGTTAGTAAAATATGAAGTGAAAACATTTATTAAAAAGAGGGTCTGAAGCTATATAATGCATTCTGACTTATTTACACTGTTAAAGAGTTGGATTCTCATGCTAAATGACCAAAAAAATGTTTAATGAGTTAGACGCATTACCATTTTCTGTGCCAAATACAGTCTTTCAGGATTTGAACAAGTTTCGTAAAGTTTTTTTTAGAGTATGGCTCTTTATGAAGTCATGAAGTCATCAACCAGAACTAGAGCAAGAGTGTCAACAACGAGCTTCATTCAGGTTCCTTTTATTTTTAGACCACAAAATCAATGTCACTAAAGAAGTGTGTTTTTGGTTGTGAGATAAAGATAACCTTGTTCAGCTTCCCAAATAACCCAGTGTTAGGGAAACAGTGGATGCAGTTTGTTTTTCGGGAGTTCTGCTAGTGTGTAGTGTCACCAGTCAAAAACCGCAGGTGGTGAGTGAAACTGCATCAAATGTCTTTGTTCTGTTGGCAACACGCCCCTCGTAAGTGCATATAATGTCAACAACACGAACAACGTACAGAGAATCAAAATTATTCAGGGAGTGTGTGTGTGCTCGAGATCTCCGCCCACTGCATGCCTTCACAAGTTCGGCTATTTTCGGAAAGAGTCAGTACAGCGTATCTGTCTTTTATAAATATGATAAAACTAAAGACTCTTTGGACATATGAAGGATGCAATATTAGGCACTTTGTCAGAAAATTGTCAGAAACTGTGTGTGTTATGCCGCCTTTAAAGCAAATATGAATTAGATATGAAAAACATAATAAAAATCTATAATATTTGAGATATACTAAAAGTCTTCACAATAATGTAATGCACTACATGGGTCACTTTTAGGTCAAGGTTCGCAAATCAATGAGCTATTTTCGAGTCAAATCACTACAGGCTATTCTAACATCACTCAAAACACACAAAAACAGACATTTACAGTCATTCTGACCCAAGGTCTGCGAACAAAGCGTATTCAACTCCATACTCTTTCTTTCTCTATATCGTTCTCTTTGAGGTCTCTCTCTCTCTCTCTCTCTCTCTCTCTCTCTCTCTCTAATCTCCTCCAGCAACTTTTATAAGCCTAGGTGCACCTCAAAAACAAATCAATAGAGGTGTAATAGCACAGAGCATGCTTTGTAATTTTTATATCATTAGTTTTGTTTTTTTCCACACTTGCTTCTCATGCATCAAAAAGGTCGGGGCGGGGGGGGGCTGGAACGTACAGCGACGCGTCCTCGTAAAGTTTATTTAGTATTCTATGAATATCATATCAGTTATGTTTCCTAATGACTTGGCAGAGGTGACGGTGGACAAGGGGGAGGGGGTGCAGGTGCTGATAGGGAAGGCAGAGGGAGAAAAGGAAAAATCAATAAGAGTACCAGACTTTTCCGCAGCATGCAGGAGAGGGGATCTATTGTGGAGGAATTATGATTTATGTCAGGGGTGGAAGGGCCGTCAGGGTGCGGCACGGACGGAGGTGTGCGCCAATAATGATTAATGCCCCCCCTCTGTCCCCGGCGCGAGGCAGCCACGGCCCCTCTCCCTCTCCCACCTCCATCCCACTTGCTTTTGCATACTCCTCAAAACTGGGGTTCCTTCATGAAAAGCAGCAGCCTAGCTTTTGATATCACCTTATTCTGCATCTCTTCCTTTGTGTTCTTCTGTCTCTCTCTCTCTTTCACTCTCCTAACAGAAGGTCTGTTTGGCTAGCAGGCTGCAGTTGGCCATGATAGATTTGCAGCGCCCCAGCTGTGCAGCTGCAGGACAGGGCGGTCACTTTTTAAGCTGGACGTCCGCACTCTGTCTATGCCAGCCCTGTCAGCGTTCTCAGACCGGAGACGGAGTGCGAGAGGGATGGACCGAGAGAGAGATGGACAGAGCAAGAGAGCGACTGATGAAAGCAAATGAAAAGATGGAAGAGGGCCTGGTGACAGGAGACAGAAAGAGAAATGAAGCTGCTCGGAGTATAAAAAGCAGCCCACAGTGTCATAAGTAAAACAATGGTTTTCAGCAGTCAAGATTTACTAGAGACATTTAAAAAATCCTGTATGACTGAAAATAAAAGAAAACATTTAAAAGTGTTGAACTATGTTACTATTTTATACTAGGGTCGTCACAATACCAAATTATAGTCACTGATTCCAATATCAGTGAAATTTAATTAATCTTCACAAATCTTCCAAACCCCTGACCTTGGTGTTGTTTAAACTACTATTTTATTGTATTTTATTTCATTATAGCATTGCTCCTTATTTGCTGTAAATTGCTCATAATTTATCATATTGTTTACTTGAATGTACAAAAAAAAAAATCTTTAAAAAAAAATAACATGTATACAGGTCCTTCTCAAAAATTTGCATATTGTGATAAAAGTTCATTATTTTCCATAATGTAAAGATACAAATTTAACATTCATATATTTTAGATTCATTGCACACCAACTGAAATATTTCAGGTCTTTTATTGTTTTAATACTGATGATTTTGGCATACAGCTCATGAAAACCCAAAATTCCTATATCAAGAAAATTGCATACTTCATTCGACCAATAAAAGAAAAGTGTTTTTAATACAAAAAAAGTCAACCTTCAAATAATTATGTTCAGTTATGCACTCAATACTTGGTCGGGAATCATTTTGCAGAAATTAATGCTTCAATGCGGCGTGGCATGGAGGCAATCAGCCTGTGGCACTGCTGAGGTGTTATGGAGGCCCAGGATGCTTCGATAGCGGCCTTAAGCTCATCCAGAGTGTTGGGTCTTGCGTCTCTCAACTTTCTCTTCACAATATCCCACAGATTCCCTATGGGCTTCAGGAGAGTTGGCAGGCCAATTGAGCACAGTAATACCATGGTCAGTAAACCATTTACCAGTGGTTTTGGCACTGTGAGCAGGTGCCAGGTCGTGCTGAAAAACGAAATCTTCATCTCCATAAAGCTTTTCAGCAGATGGAAGCATGAAGTGCTCCAAAATCTCCTGATAGCTAGCTGCATTGACCCTGCCCTTGATAAAACACAGTGGACCAACACCAGCAGCTGACATGGCACCCCAGACCATCACTGACTGTGGGTACTTGACACTGGACTTCAGGCATTTTGGCATTTCCTTCTCCCCAGTATTCCTCCAGACTCTGGCACCTTGATTTCCGAATGACATGCAAAATTTGAGCGACAGTCCAGTGCTGCTTCTCTGTAGCCCAGGTCAGGCGCTTCTGCCGCTGTTTCTGGTTCAAAAGTGGCTTGACCTGGGGAATGCGGAACCTGTAGCCCATTTCCAGCACACGCCTGTGCACGGTGGCTCTGGATGTTTCTACTCCAGACTCAGTCCACTGCTTCCGCAGGTCCCCCCAAGGTCTGGAATCGGTCCTTCTCCACAATCTTCCTCAGGGTCCGGTCACCTCTACTGCAGCGCTTTTTGCCACACTTTTTCCTTCCCACAGACTTCCCACTAAGGTGCCTTGATACAGCACTCTGGGAACAGCCTATTTGTTCAGAAATTTCTTTGTGTGTCTTACCCTCTCGCTTGAGGGTGTCAATGATGGCCTTCTGGACAGCAGTCAGGTCAGCAGTCTTACCCATAATTGCGGTTTTGAGTAATGAACCAGGCTGGGAGTTTTAAAAGCCTCAGGAATCTTGTGCAGGTGTTTAGAGTTAATTAGTTGATTCAGATGATTAGGTTAATAGCTCGTTTAGAGAACCTTTTCATGATATGCTAATTTTTGAGATTTTGGGTTTTCATGAGCTGTATGCCAAAGTCATCAGTATTAAAACAATAAAAGGCCTGAAATATTTCAATTGGTGTGCATTGTGCAATTAATCTAAAATATATGAAAGTTTAATTTTTATCATTACATTATGGAAAATAATGAAGTTATCACAATATGCTAATTTTTTTAGAAGGACCTGTATTTTATTAATATTAACATAAAAATAAACGGCATGTTGCCTTCAAATGTTTTTCAATTAAAGGGATAGTTTAATTTTTTTTTTTTTCACAAATCAAAAATAAATTAAATTAAATTAAAATAAAGAAATAAATAAAATACTACAAAAATAAATAAATAAATAAACAAAATAAAATAAAATAAAAGCTCAAAAAGTATGTTAGTATGACACTAACACAACAGTTGTTCGGTTGGAAAATAATGCATGAACTGATAATAATGGACAACTTTTGGTGAATGCCTAATGTATTATGTTTATTTTATATTATATTACATTACAATACATTACATTAAAGTTCCACAAGTTCTGAGTGCTGGAAAGTCATGCCAAATTGAGTGCAAAAAAACATCTTTTGACATTTCCAGTTTATATAATATGACATATGATCGGTACAGACTGTGTACATTTCTAAATTCGAAGCCAAACAACTAGGGAACCTAAACCAAGACCAAAAAAAGTCACTAAGTGCTGTATGACTTTCGCCATCACATCTGAGATTCATCAATTCATAATCTGTTTTTCTCTCATTAGATCCAGTTTGAATAACTGAATAGTCCCCCGTTTTAAGAGCCCAAAAACAGTGACACTTGCGGAACAGAGAGACGTAAAAAGCATTGATAGTTTTCCTGATAGACCTTCAGTCCACTTAAAGAAATATACCAGGAAAATTGAATTTCAACAAGAGGCACTACTCACACTGAGGTATATTCATACCCCGAATGTGTGCTACTTTGTGAGGGGCACTGAAGAGGAACCGTCGTGTTGAAAGCATTCTTTGGAACGCCTTTCATTATCACCTGGAAAGCAGGGGCACCCTGTGAACTATTCTAATATGTGGGGAGCTGAATGAGGCTGCTGAGGAGGGAGTAAGAGGCAGCCCATTGTGCCCTCGCTCCTGGAGCCTACGCCTCAGCACACTTTCGATGAGGGCACTGGTGCCGCTGCAGTGATTTGCCTCAGCCCCTAGAGGGCAAGCCTAGGTCACTGGAGAAAGGAGACCCGAAAAAGAAAGGAGAAAGAAAAACTTTTTTTACTGAAGTACAGACAAATGACAGAAAAGCAAATGATCAAGCTGCAATTTGCTTTAAACAGCACCATGTGGAAGGTGACAGCGCACGGTCTGATTTCACAGTCACAGATAGTGCCCTGAACGTACACGAGAGAGAAAGAGAGCAAAACAATATAGGTGAGAGAGCTGAAAGAATAGAGGTGGAAGGCAAGGAGGGCACTGGGTACAAAAGCTAGTCTGAGGGGGGAATACGGGAGGGAGTGAGACTGAAAAGCTCATTTCCACCCTCCACTGCCTTCTTCTGCCTAGTGTAAAAGATTACCCTACAGCAGCAGAGTATAGAGGAGCTCTACACACCAAGAGGGGGGCACAGATGCGGAGGAAAACACACTTGCACACACGTGTGCACATATACACATTCTGACAAGCTTGGGGTGAAACACTCCGTCATTGGCTTCTATAGGCTCACTCTCACGCATCTGCCTGCAAACACTTTTGTCAAGACATTCAAGCAACATGGGACCTGCTCCAGTCAACATGTCAGAATGCAAGGAGGAGAAATTTGTTTTCCACTGGAGGGCTGTTCTTATAAAAACAGGAGAGAGAAAAAACGATAAACAAAAATAATTGGTAACACTTTACAATAAGGTTGCATTAGTTAACATTAGTTAATGCATTAGTTACCATGAACTAACCATGAACAACACCTCTGTTCAGCATTAGTTCATCTTTGTTAACTCACATATATTAATGCATTTTATTCACATTAACAACACAATTAGTTCATGCATTAGTTAACATTAACTAACCATGAACAATGCCTGTAGCTTTACTGTTTTTGCAAGGTGATCTTACTGTACATATTTACATTAGTTTACGTAGCAGTAGACACACACTAAGGATGAACATTTGAACATTAGAATGAACATTTCTAACTCACCATCTCACTCTTAAGGTAAAAATGCTGCGCTTTCTCGCTCTCAAATTGAGGGATTAATATTTTTGGCTGCACGGAGCTTGAATTTCGGAGTGGGATTGCGCATAATTTTTACATAATTTTGTTTTTGTTCCTTAAAACGAATAAAACACCAACAATATGAACTAGCTAGGTTAGCTGATTAGCTTCACAATTCACCTCCTCAATGAAATCCTTTCCAAATTGAACATAGAAATAAAAAAAGTATAAATAACACAAATAAATAACATTTCTTAGTCTTATTAAAGGGGTGGTTGATTATGATTTAACTTTTTTAACTTTAGTTAGTGTGTAATGTTGCTGTTTGATCATAAACAACATCTGCAAAGTTAAGACCGCTGATCTAAATAAATAGTTATATAGATCAGTGGTTACGACACTCAAAGTTCAATGCAAAAGCAGATATTTTCTTATAAAGAAATTGGACTAAAACAAATGGCTGGTATGGGACTACACAAGCTTCCTCCCGGGTTAGTGACATCACTAACCCTGAAATGTCAAGGGGGTAATCCAGCCCCCGGAAAGAGTACCTTCCATAGGGGTGTCCATTGATAACCAAGCCATCACCTGCTGTTAGCATCCCATTGACTCCCATTCATTTTGTCGTCACTTTGACAGCAAATAATTTCTACATCTGAGGCGTGTAAAGACTCAATTTGTCCATTGTTTATTTCTAAAGAAACACGACAATGTATTTAAAAGGCTCCATTACCTTGTACCTTACACTATCGCCCCGTAGAAGCCGTTTTGTAAAAAAATAGGCTAACGATTGCGTCATAACCATGCGACTCTCGTCGCATAGAAGAGAAATTACCATATAGACAGGAGGAGAAGTTCGCAGGCAATCTTTTACTGTCTATGAGGCAATCAGGGGGACGTGGAGGCATAAAGTCTGATAAACACAAGGGAGAAGCATGGGGAGAAGCCCATAGAGAGCCAAAAACAATGTGATTCAGATTTCACTTTCCACAACTACTAGAGGACTTACAACTGTCAGACAGGTTGCACATGTCACGTCATCAAGCTCAGTCTGAGTCTGCGCAGTAAGCTCAGCCATCAGCAAGTGAGTGCTTTTTTAATTGACTTCACTTTCCCACGTCGAAGCCTATGGGGTCGCTGTGTCGATTTATATATTAATCACAGACAGGGCTCGACATTAACGCTTGTCCGCAAGTTAATCCTGATTAAAACGTCAATAACAAAAAACAGGAATCACCAAAACAAAAAAAACTGAATGATTCTGCATTATTTTAGCACTGGCAGTCCCACCCCTGAACTCATACTAGATCGATGTACTCCCAGGCATGCGCTCTGACATCACGTAGCCCGCGAAACAACCTACAGATGCAGTGTTTATGAAAGTATTACACCAAATACATTTCCAAATATACAAGTAACGTAAAATAAAAAGTATAACAGATTGCCTTGAATGCAGAACGCATAATAATATATATAATGTACTTACCTTCACAAGTGAATAAGGCTCGCGCAGAAACGCAAACTAGCACAGCTCACACAAAGAAACTCAGTTAACTTAATGTTAATATATATACACAGGATACAGTTAAGCATAACACGACCAAGAGTGCTGACACAACCAAGAGTGCTGAAGACCATCACGATTGTAAATGTGACTGATTTCATATGACATTTCAATAAACAAGTTACGTTAGGCTACTTAATATTAAGTCACTTACCTTTTAGATGTAATGTTGTCTGTTTTTGCTCTATTTCAGCAGCGAATATAGTTCCAAACAAAGACCACAGCAGAAGCATAGCGCAACTCACGTGTTTCATTACTGAATGATTCGGCGTTTTGAACCCATTCATGAACCAACTGTCTCATTCCTGAACGATTCAGCCGTTTGAACGAATCGTTTGAGTGAATTACTTACTCATTAAGACATGCCGCCACCTACTGGTGGTTTAGTTTCGTGTTTTAAAAGTAGGCTATCATTCTTTCCAACATTTCTTATTTTTAATTTTTTTTTTAAATAATCTCATTACATTATTTAATGCAGTTGTAGTTTTTCCAGTGTATTGTTTAATTTGATTGATAACAGCCCTATAGTGTCTTTAAATGAAAAATGAAACATATATTTAAAAAGATTAAAGAAAAAAATGCCCTCTATAAAGGTTAAAATATCATAAATATGCAGATTTTAAATATGGCTGTATTAGAGCTGGGAAATTAATCAAAGTTTAAAGTCACAATTACAAAAAAAGTCCACTTACATTATTCTGTGTGCTTGAGATGTTGTTTTGTTTGTTTTTCAACAATCTTAAGGGGTTTTTCCATTGTTTTAATTTTAGTTCTAGTATAACATTATAATACCATGCATGCATAATTTTACTTTTTTTTATTTGAAGAAACCAAACCAATGTATATTTGACATTTGAGGCTTAATGCTAGAAAAGCAATAAAAGTTTTTTCAGGAAGAGTGCTTGTTTATTTTGATTTTGATGTATCAATGTATCATATAATAAAATATATTTATTTGTTAGTACTGTAAAGCTATTAAATTATTATGAGATCTCATTCAATGCTTTCAGAATCTTTACTTTTTTAATAATTTTCTTTCTGTATTTTTTAAATGAATATTTCATTGACAGTATATTTATTGAACACAATTTATTTTTTATTAAAACAAAATGCCATCTAGACTACATTAAATACATTGTCCATGTCCAATGAAAAACCTACTGAACCAAAAAATAAGTCAATAACCCCTGGCCTAAAACATGCAAGTCTGAAAGTTGGAACACAAACCTGACAAAATTCTGACAAAAAGTTCCCCCCTAGGTCACCTTAGTTTATACACCCCATGCATGAATCAATTCTCTTTTTAGCAGAGAGCGCAGAAGCAAACAACACTGGCAGAGCATTTTCTCCAGCCACAGCCGAGAACAATGCAGAGGTTGAATTGGGCGCCTGCCTCCTCACTCTCTGGCTTTCAAACACTGCAACAGTGTAAATAACAGCTGAGGAGCGAAATTATGTAAAGACAGAACGCTAGTGCCAGCCTTGAATGCTTGGCCTCTGAAATTCCAAATCGTGGCCAGCCGAATCCCAACCAATCGATATTGAATCAGGAACACACAAGGAGCAGAAGAAGAGGCAAGACAGAGACAAAAGGAGGATGTTGTTACTCTTCTGACAGTCTTTGCAGTCTTTCTTGCTGGCCTGTGACAGAGCCCTCTCTTCACCCCTCCATCGTGAAGAGCCTCTGCAGGGACCTCATGACTTGTGCTTTGAATGCAGAAATACCCTGTTCTGACCCCTAGACATTGAACTTGGACTTGACTTCACGGTCCTTTGTGAAGCTGCTGCATTCTTAAGACTGGCTTGCACTATGTGGCAATTCAACAACGCACAGGCCCTCTCTAAAGGTCCTAAGTTCAGTTTACATGTATGGAACATATGGACTCGGTTGTCCTTTCCACCGTCAAACTTCCCTAACAGCTAGAACATTTTGTGCTGTGGCACAAACCACATACTGCAATAACTGTGAAAGGAAATAGAGTAGGTGTTGAGAATCAGAACGACCTTTGACCTGCAAGGACAAATAAAAAAACAAATCCTCCTTTAAAAGGATAGTTATTATCCCAAAATGATGTGTCCCTAAAATGAAAACTGATGCTGCAGATCACCAGAGTATGTACACCATGTACAGTGTTCACAACTTACTGAACAAGAACAGTATAACCCTATATGCAGTACAAATCAAAAGATCTTAAAAATGTTTTTATCTAAAGCAGTGGTTCTCAACCAGGGGGTCAGGGCACACTGAAGCTCCAATGTACTAAAACATTTTTTGCAGACAGATGACAATGTTGTCCAAACGATCCCTGTTCACACAGATCCGCGAAAACAACAAAAATGCTGTAGTATGAATGCCAGTAGTTGGCTATGTCACTTTGTAAATGAAACACTATAAGCACCAAAGACTGAACACATAATAGCCTATGCGTACACGACATCATCGTTTTCACAAATTCACGTTTTGTAGTTTACACAACACATTTACAACGCCATTGTTTTCAAAAACTTGTTCTGTGAATCCCATTTTCAAAGATCGCAGGCCCACAAAACGCTGTTGTCATGTAGACGTACGTCCAAAATGCAAACATTTTCGTTTTTTTTTGTTGATTATGGTGTAAACACAGCCCCTAAATCAATATCTTTTTTAGGAGAACATACAGAATAATAAATAATGCAATTTTGAAAACAAGCAATATTGTCATATTTACAGCAGAAATACCATAGACAATATCTAAGCCAATATGGGGAATCTTTGAAGATCTGATGTAGATCTGCTGATCTACATCAGGCTTACTCTTGAATATAAAAAAAACAAACAGTGTTGACAAATCTGCTCCTACTGCATATATGCATTTCTTTACAAAACTCACCCAAATATTTAATGTTGCATCATCAAGATGGATGCTGCACATTGGTGGTGGTTGAGGAGATTCCCCCCTTCCAGAGTACCCAGAAAAGTGCTATATAAATGTATTATTATTACTAAGTTAAATTATTTTTATATTTAACATTTTTGATCACTGCATAATTCCCATATTTCCATTTGTGTTATATCAGGTTTAATGACTAAACAACTATGTTAAAATGCAGAAAGTGCCAACAATAAATTAGTTGTGTGTGTATGTGTGCGTGTCTGTGTAGATTGTTTATGGCAATTGCATCGATGTGATCAAATTACATGATATCTGTTGTTAACTATCAAACCAACAAAGATGGATCTCACTCGTCTATATGCAAGCAGACATTCAAACAGACATCCAAACATTGGCCAGGTATGGTCTCCTCATTCTGTGTATGGGTTACTATCAAATATGAAAGTAAGCAGGTCAAAAATGACCCACTTTATCAGCCTTTAGTGATGTTTTTTATATATATTGTGGGCCAGTAGATGGGCAAGAGGATGTTGGTGTGGAGGCAGACAGTCTCAGGAAAAAAAAAGTTCTCACAGGCCCCCCATGAAGGTGTAGAGTCAGGGAAATTAGAGCGGCTCCCAGCGGTCCCGCTATTAGAGCCTGAGAATTATAAGACTATTAACCAGAATTGTAACTTCCAATTAAAAGATGATTCAACACTAAAATCTGATGGATGAATTTTGATTAAATGCAGACCCCATTTGGAGCTGAGGGAGATGGACTTCGATGGGCTTGGGTCTGGTTAAGTGGCAACGGTCTAATAAAGATTTCTGTCTTTTCGGCAAATTAAGGTTAATTACTTTAAATAACGTGGCTGGAAGCAGACTAAAAAGGAGTGTGCTTTATTCTCAGGACAGTTGTAATGGATAGCACAGGTATCCGCCGGATTTCATGGACGGGCACCCACCAGATACGCATGAAATCATTCTAACTTATGCCAAGGACACATACATACACACACCCTGTAAATGAATATGGAGCTATGAGCTCCACTGCAAACAATCCAGCAGCACGTTTTATTAGCCGAGGTGTCTGATCATTGACCTCCTGTTCAGTAATCCCAAAACACATGGGAGTGAGTGACAGTGCCATTGGCTAGAACAAGATAAAGGAGGAGGCCATAATAGCCTCACTCTTCTGGAGATAGTATATCTAATGCAGCATTGTGATGTTTCAGAGCTCATTTTAAAGGGATAGTGCACCTAAAAATTACATTTCTGTCATGATTTCCTCACCCTCATTCCTTTCCAAACTGTACCAATTGCCTTCATGCAATTATGTTGAATGAGAAATTATGCAAATGCACCATAAAATTATAATAATAGTGAATAATAAAAGTATGTTTTTCTGAAAACATACAATAACTTTTGTGTGTTACAGCCCATTTTTGAGGCCTTAAAGCCAAAAAAATTGCATATTTCATCCAACCAATAAAAGAAAAGTGTTTTTAATACAAAAAAAGTCAACCTTCAAATAATTATGTTCAGTTATGCACTCAATACTTGGTCGGGAATCCTTTTGCAGAAATTACTGCTTCAATGCGGCGTGGCATGGAGGCGATCAGCCTGTGGCACTGCTGAGGTGTTATGGAGGCCCAGGATGCTTCGATAGCGGCCTTAAGCTCATCCAGAGTGTTGGGTCTTGTGTCTCTCAACTTTCTCTTCACAATATCCCACAGATTCTCTATGGGGTTCAGGTCAGGAGAGTTGGCAGGCCAATTGAGCACAGTAATACCATGGTCAGTAAACCATTTACCAGTGGTTTTGGCACTGTGAGCAGGTGCCAGGTCGTGCTGTAAAACGAAATCTTCATCTCCATAAAGCTTTTCAGCAGATGGAAGCATGAAGTGCTCCAAAATCTCCTGATAGCTAGCTGCATTGACCCTGCCCTTGATAAAACACAGTGGACCAACACCAGCAGCTGACATGGCATCACTGCCATGACCATCACTGACTGTGGGTACTTGACACTGGACTTCAGGCATTTTGGCATTTCCTTCTCCCCAGTCTTCCTCCAGACTCTGGCACCTTGATTTCCGAATGACATGCAAAATTTGAGCGACAGTCCAGTGCTGCTTCTCTGTAGCCCAGGTCAGGCGGTTCTGCCGCTATTTCTGGTTCAAAAGTGGCTTGACCTGGGGAATGCGGCACCTGTAGCCCATTTAACGCAGGTATGATATCATTGATAGGCGACGCACAGACACGGTCCATGTCCTGGTTAAAATTGTTAATTTCTCTGGATTTAAACATTCTTGGAAACATTTGGGAGAATGTAAGTACACAAGTCAACAAAATATATAACATTGTTCTAGTGGTTTTTGGATATTGCAATATATCTTACATATGGTGCCTTTAAGGTGTGGTCACATTAGCCAAATTTCACAGGCAAAAAAAGGTCCATTCTTTATTGTCATTTGTGTAGCGATGTATGAAACACATCTCTCACTTTCAAACCAAGCAGATTTCTGTTGGTCAACGGTGTGTGACCAACTTGAACCCATTGTGAAATCTGCAAAGGGAAATGTCTCTCCCTCACGCGGAATTGAGTGGATTCCTATTGAAATGACTAAATTTCGCCCATGAAAATACTCCAAACAACAGTAAATGTGAGCTCTTAATGCTGAAACAGATTCAGTGAGTCAAGAATCAGATTGCGAATAATTCAATTAGATCAGTATTGTGAATTGTATTGGAATTTAACTGCATTGTTCAAGCAACATCTGAAATAATGAAATAATCTTTTCTCACAACTAGAACTCTTGAGAACTAGCTATTTTATAATGACTTTTACCCAATTTGTCCCACAATTTTGAATATTTTCAGATAATCTTCCTCTCCAGTGAGCTGCTGTAACCGAATCGAGATAAGAATCAGATATTTAAAGAATCAATTAGATCATTTTTGTGAACTGTAGGAATAAAACTGCATTGTTACAAAACATAAAATTACCAAAATCTGACCTTTTCATTTTATAATGACTTTTACCCAATTGGTCCCAATAAGTTTTACACAAGTAGAGTGTCCACCACTATAGATCCACATTAGATCTTCCACAATAGATTTGTATGAAGAAGAGGCAGAATTTTAAACCTTTATTCTAATATTCCCCTGTAGTAAGAAGATAAGTGTTGCAACTGAATCACTGAATCAATCGTGAACAAATCATTCCGATCAGTTATGTGAACTAGGCTACTGTAGATCAACTGATTTTTTGAAAAACTATTCTTTCAGGCACAATCGTGACAAATTTGAATGATAAAAGATTTAAATTAAATACTAGTCATACAGGTTTGAAACAACACAAGGATGAGTAAATGATGTCAGAATTGTAATTGCATCATCCATTTCATCTAATAACATAATATCAGTGCTGATACAGTCCAAATAGTCATGAACTTACCTTGCTATCCCATCTTACTAATCTTAAATTGATTCTGATTAGCACTCTGCTAAATGTTTCGAAAGCCTCACGTTATACTCTCTGCTCGCACAAGTCACAAAGGTCACACCCTAACACAGAAAACTGTGCGTTTCTGTGTGTATGTCAAGACAAGAGCCTGGCAAGCTGTGTCACGAAGCTGCGCTGCTGTGATTACTGATGATGTCTGCCATTGATTAGCCAAACATAGTGGGAAAGGTAGACACACAGCTGGGACCAACATGGGGCTCCATGAGTTTATATATTTACACATCAGAGTCCACTACAGACCGTTCGATTCTTCAGTACATACTGCTAATGTAAACAAGTCATAGCTAGTATTACATTTACTAGTGCCTCAATATCCCATCTTTTCAAATCAACAGACAAGTTTATGAAGTAAAGGGAACATATTCCTCCAAGATAAAGTGTCCTTCATCCTGCCTGTAAAGTTGGTAAATGTGTGGACAGACTTTAAACACAGTGCAGAACAAAAGGCAGCCCTGCACTGGGAGCTTGTATCCGATCGCATCCTTTCTACACATTACTTTTCAATTTGTAGCAATAGTATAAGTCTCCGTTAGCCCTCTCGCAGGCTAGGCTGCTGTGTAATTGACAATGACAGAGAGCAGTCAGACTTGATTAGTTCAGGCTTGGTAAGCAGTTCATTACTCCCTGGGCTGAGAGAGGGGTGTGTGTGTAGTAGTTGAACCCGCCGAAGACATAAGGGGAAATTTCATGGACTGGGTCTTATTTTTGTTTGTTATATACTTTTGAGGATTAGATTAAGATCACAGATGGAATCATGTGTGTTTTTTTTTTTTTTTCAGCTAATACATTGTTTGTGCTACATAAAGTGGCCACCAAAGTATTAAGACACTTAAAGTAACAGTTCACCCAAACATGAAAACTGTCATGGTTTCCGCACCCTCATGTCGTTTCAAACCTGTTTGACTTTCTTTCTTATGTGAAACACAAACTAATAACTTTTTGCAGGTGTCAGGTTTTTTATTAGTTTTTTTTTTTCATTAACCCTTACATGCATGAATGTTTCGACAATCATTATTACATATTCGGGTCTTTAGCGACCCTGATCTATATCTAACACAGATGGATCTATACCTGTCACGTTAAATAAAACTATTACAAAAGAATAAAATAAAGCATATTTTGTTACCTTTTGGAGCTTGGGAAGGTTCAGTTTGAGCAGATGTTTTAAACCATCATCACTGTCCCCGTCAGAGCTTATTTCGCAGTACATCTAGCATCTGGCTCATATTTGCGAGCTCAAACCTATTGTCAAACCTATCATTTGCAACATCTTCAAAATCAATATTTTGATCGCTGAAAGCTTCTTCACCTGATCCACCACCAAGTGACAGTGATATTTCAAGTTTTGCTGATGATACTTGTTATTCTTTTGTTTTCTGCCTGCAGTGAAACATCCCTTCCTCATTGTGCATTGCCACCTTGTGGAACAAAGGTGAACTGCACTAATTCAGTCATCAAAGATTCAATTATTGTTGTGAGAATAAATTGGGAAAGTTACAAGGCTGATGATAATGTGGTGATGTCTGTGACCAGTGTGTACAAGCTTGATGAAAGCTAAATAGGTTGAATATTAAAAAGAAAAGCTGCACATGGGTTCACCAATAAAATATATTGTTTAAACGGTTACTGCCTTTAGTTAATATTTTGGAATAAATGTAAAAATGTTACATTTATACTTGGTTTTAATAAATGGAACATTACATGCTGTAAAAATACAGAATATAATTAATTGTATTTGGTCTCTCTTTTTTTATGAAATGTTAATTTAACCACAAAAATTAAGTCTAAGGGACAATTAAGTCTAACAGGGATTAAGTCTAAGTCTAACTTACATTTGATATATATAAAAATGTGAGGACTTTGCCTCATTTTAAAACACCACCGCACCACTGAAAACAAGTGACATCTGAAAATAAACAGTGTTAGACCTTTTCTCGCAACGAGAACTCACTTTTCTAGACATTTTATAATGACCTTTAACCAAATGGTCCCTTTAGTTTTTACTGGATGTAATTCACTTCCCATAAAATTCACACAAGTGTAGTTACTACAAGTGTAGTTAATCAGTTTTAACTATGGACATGTTTCACAGCACTGAACAAGAAGAAAGTGTCTTATTATTTTTTATGTTTATCTTATTATTATTATTATTATTATTATGTAACAAAGTACAAGAATATGCTTGTTTTTGTCTCAGCAAGTACTGAAAGCGATGACTTGAAGAATAAAAGCAGTACAGTATTTTGAAAGCTAACTTCAAAAAGAAATGAATATCGCTTCAAGTAGAAAGAAACAAGAGACCTTTTCTTTTTGATTATTGTTTCTTTAATGTGTAACATGAATGTATGGTAAAAAAAAAAGAAATCTCTCTTTAGGTCTCATTCACTAATTGTGTGTAATTTCAGCATGAACTTTTGAACCAACTAAAATCAAAAGTACACAACAACCACATGGGAAATGGGTTAAACTGAAATTTTCATACATATAATTAGAACCTTAACTGAGTCTACAATACGTCTTATTTACGACTATAGCTCGATCTGGGACATTTTCTGCATAAAAATGCAGCTGATTATGTGTGAGTGTTTGCAGAGAGTGATGAATGGCCATACAGAAGAGGTTATGCAGAAAGGCCTTATATGGAAAAGGGCTGGGTCTGTATTATGCTAATGACTAACTGTGGACACGCCCACCGTCCTTTAGAGTAGTCCAAATTCATCACCTACGCAACTGTTGTGAATGCGGCACAAATTTTCCATGTGAGCATTTTCTCCAAACAGAAATGAGAAATAAGGTTTTTTTTTCCATATATAATAGACTTCAATGGCAACCAAAAATGTTGAAGGTCTAAATCAATGTTGTTTCAAAGGGCTTCAGAGAGTGATCCCAGCTGAGGAATAGGGTCTTATCTAGCAAAAACATCGGTCATTAAATTTTTTTTTATAAATAATAAATAATGTACTTTTAACCTAAATTGCTCATCTTGCGCTGTTGTGCGGCACGCCAGTCATTACGTAATCACGTCGGAAAGGTCAAGCTAGACGTAGGCAAAAGTACCGCCCCCGTGTTTACAAAGCGCACATGTGAAGACTAATACAAACCTCCTTTAGCAAAAAAAAAAGTAACATGATGTCAGAAGATTTGTATTTGTATTAGTCGTTGCACGTTCGTTTGGGGCGGTACTTCCGCCTACGTCTAGCGCGACCTTTCTGACGCGATTACGCAACCCGAGGCGAGCCGCAGAGAGCAGCAAAGATGAGCAATTTAGGTTCCAAAGTATACACTTAAAAAAAAAAAAATGAAATTGACCGATGGTTTCGCTAAATAAGTCCCTATTCCTCGGCTGGGATTGTGCAGAGCCCTCTAAAGCCCTTCAAAGCACCTGCGTTGAAACTGCATTGATTTGGACCATCAACATTTTGGTTGCCATAGAAGTCTATTATGTAGAGAAAAATCCTTGAAGGTTTTCGTCAAAAGACGTAATTTATTTTCGACTGAAAGACAGGAGCACCTTGGATAAGATGGGGTGAGTAAAATATCAGGAAATTTTCATTTTGAAGTGAACTAATCCTTTAAAGACACCAATGCTATTACCATAACGGCACAGAGACATTATATCATTGGAATCACTTTCAGAATAATTTTATCCAGTTTATGATCGACAAAAACATTGACAGCCAATCAGAATCCATCTTGCTATAATGAGCTTGAGCCTTAAAGTGACAGACAAGCATGCGCTTAGAATAAACAGAACGACTTTGTCCACTGGTGTGGTCGCTAATATTTATCTTTATAATTATCGTTCTTGGTGTGAATGGGCCTTTAGACCCTTTAAAATACACTAGAGAGTTTAAGAATGAGACAATTTTACAATCATCATCCTGTCCACCTGCCTGACAGCGGGCTTGCGATATTATTTCTACGTACATTTCACATTGAAATTATATGTGTGCTAACGCCTGACTCTGTTACGAAAGTCTTACTGAAGAGGATCATTATGATGTGTTAAACAGGTGAGATGATGAGAGACAGAGACGCATAAGAGATGGGAAGATACAGATGGGAAGAGCTGGGAAGAGTGTTTTCGCCATGGCAGAAGCTACTCTGTGAAGAATTGCAAAAGCCTGGGCTTTAAAGCAGCTGACAAAAGGCCTGTCCCGAACGATTACATGATCTAAATTCTAATCAAACATCATTTACAGCTTGTTTTATTTGGGCCTCTTGAGAGACTGTCCCTCCTGCCTCTTTGCCATGGCAACCAGTGTCTCATTTCAGAAGTGTCATGCCACATTATCATCTGGCTAGCTCACACACTCCGCCTGACAACTTAGCCCACCCTCTCGCTTTCTTTCTTTCTGGCTACCTCCATTTTCTTTCTTTCTATTATCAGCCTATGCTCAAGGTTTTACAACAGTATCTTAACATAATACATTATATCCCCTTGTTTCAGCCTGTGTTTCGGAGGGGTATGTGTAATTCACCCTAGTCTTACCGATGTTAAAGGGATAGTCCACTAAAAATGATCATTCTCTCATTATTTACTCACCCTCATGTTGTTCCAAACCTGTGATGTTTTTAAGAACGTTGGGAAGCAAACATCATTGGAGCCAATTGACTTCCATTGTATGGACGAAAAAATGCAAGTGACCTTTCTCAAAATATCTTCTTTTTCAGGTGACGTTTTTGCTTAAAGTTACTTAATAATGTCTCCCTATAGCTATTTAATGAATAAAATGTATCTTAACACTTTTGTTTGCATGTATATTTACAAAAAACCTATAAAAGGCCATAATAATAATGACAACTATAGTCTGCAGTAGTTTAACGACCACTTTCGTTCTTTATATAACCAATAAATATTCCAAAGGGGCTAATTATGACCCATAACATTAGCATAAAGGCAATTGGAGAACTACTGCATGATTTTATTGGTCATATGTTGCTAATAATCTACTTGCACTGAAAGTAGATTAGGGACACTGAGAGTAAAGTAATATATATCATGCAGGGATGTGTATAAAGAGGGACGAACTAGTTTCTCCAATGTGTACGGCGTATGATTTGTATGATGCACAAGCTGGCTGCCGCAGTCTGAATCACTCTGCTAATTGTCTAGATGGATTGCCTACATACTGTGCAGCATCTATACACTCAAACAGACATCATTTTCTAAAGATAGTTGCCATTTAAAGCAAATCAGCCATCTCTTGTGGCGGTCCCATATGTACGCATGCCCGCTGCAAATGGAAGACGATGGCACACTCAAGACCCCAATAAATGCAGCAATTTAGCGCAAACGCAAACATTCTTAGCACAAAGTCCAATTTCATGAGAAATAAACTGAGGATGCCACTGATTGCACACCACATCTGTCCTTAAATCAACTAAATTTAAACGTGACAAAAATAAAGGCATATGGAGACGGTGCAAGCCCTGCCAGGGGTGGGCCTCCTGTTCATGTAATTCAGCATGCAATGCAAATTAGAGCCCTTCTTAGTGGAAAAACAAAATCACCGCCCTTGCTTTCTTAAATAACAAGCCTCATCTCGAGCTTGGGCCTGAAGAGAGGGGAAAGTAATTTGAGAGGATATTTGCTTACATGTGTATCAGCAATTTGGTGTATTAGGATGCCCCCTCCCTGGACGCGTGCGGGCGCGTGTGGAAGTGTCTGCATGAGTGGCACCACGCAGGCACACGCGCTGCCATGCCACAGGACGGCTGCTGCCTCGGTAACAGTTCCCTCCTCTTCCTACCCCTCCCTCCACGAGCACGGTGGGAATTAGATTCCCATCATCAGAAGCTGCAATTTGCTCAAAACAATGTGAAATCACACGCCGGCGTGTCTGGACAGTCCCGGCTCCCGAGGCGCACAGCACATATGCAGATTTCTGGATTAATGTCCCCTGCGTGTAGGACGGAGGACAAGGAAAATGAAGTGAGGGAGGAACGGGTAGAGAGAGGAAATAGGAAATGGGGGAATGAACAGGCTAACAGGACCTTTTTCTATATTTTCTTTCTCTGGCATTACTTGTATGATACTGCTTGTATATTAATAGCTCACTTAAGGGATAGTTCACACAAAAATGAATATTCTCCCATTATTTATTCACCCTCATATCATTCCAAACCTGTGATTTTCTGCTAGGGTATACACAAAAGAAGATATTTTTGTCCATAAAATGAAAGACATTGGAGACCAAACCAACAATGAACCCCATTTACTTTCATAATATGGACAAAACAAGACATTAACAGAAGAAAAGTCACACAGGTTTGGATTGACATGAGGGTGAGAAAAAGTTTTTTTTCATCCCATTAACTGCAAGTCCTTTTAATATAAGAAATAAAATAATATTCTGGGATAAATAAAAGTTTAAATAAATAGCTGACCACTCACACCCATGTCGTTCCGACCTCATATGCTGTTATTTTCAAAGTAGAAAATTAAAATAGCCATTTTCCAAGAATCTTTACACAGTCCATTTTATGTAATGATAGTTCATTAGTGACCACATCTGACAAGCTCCTCAATAGCCCAGAGAAAACACCATAATAGTGCCATAAAAGCATTTTTATTAAAAGTAATTTAATTAATTTAAGAAATTTTAAGATAAAAGAAAAAATGTATTAGATATTAGATGTTCACTAATTTTTCAAGTATAATATGGGCCTTTCAGCATCACATTTACTATGTGCGAAAACCAATGCTCAGCAATGATTCAACATTTATAATAATACTTAATATTTATAATATAAATGTTGACGTTGCATGATAAGATCTACAGTTTTTCATTTCATTATTACATTACTAAAATTCAACACGATATTACTGTTCATGACAGATGTTATTGTTTCATATTAAATATTGTGAACCTATTAGAACTGATACAAGCTGTCAAGTGCAGCTTTGCTGAGCTAAACTGTAAATCAAATTATATATGATATATGTCTCACAACAACTGACTTCAGTTTCAATCGGAAATACTGCAGGCCGTCGTAATTCTAGGAAAACTGCTCCCATCAAGTCAATTCACTGGTACGTTAAAGATGAAAATACAAATTAAAAAATAATGTGCGAGTTTCATTCTTAATTTAGTGGGCATCTCCTGAGAAGAGAGTGAGAGAGTCTCTCAGTATCACAGGTGTTTGCTCGTGTAGGTTCGTGGTGTGTTCTTGCCTGCCGTTGTTTGTTTGTATACCATGAGGCATGAAGCCGTGGGTATCACACATTTATGCAGAGGGTATGTGTGTGCGCACATGTGCACTGGTTCACCCTGGCTGCAGAGGCAGCGCTGGCTAGCACACTGAGGCCTGTGGGGAGTCAGGGTTGTTCCAGGTCCCTGCTGTAATTTTCTGTCAGCCTGGCAGGATTTACCTCGCCTGGGGCAACAGCGGCTGGCTGTGGAGCATGCCACCAATCAAGGATTGAACCTCTCACCTCACTGGCCCTGCATGTGCACAACACTGCCTCCCATCTTTAATGCGTATGTGTTTGTGAGTGTGCGCATGATCGAGTGTGTGACGACAATGTAGAAGAAATATTTTGTGCATCACCCAAATAATGAATCCATCATCTTGTTGACAATCTAACATTTAGAGGTTGCATTTTATAAATGTTTAATGGTACATAGATGTCCAATGGTGCAGCGTAAGCGGGAGTTTTTAATTCATTCTCTATGGGAGCTGGGGAGCTGAGCAACAGGCATTCAGGGGGGACTGCAGGGTTGAAATCAGAGCAAAAAAAGAGTTGGGGAAAAAAAGGCAAATGAGATGCAAAAAAAAAAGCCAAGTCGAAGTGGGAACAGTAACATGTCTGTCAGAGAACTGAATGCTGGCAATTAAGTGCTATTTTACATTTAATGTAATTTTTTGCATTATAAAAATAGTAATTAATAGTTAAAATAATATTTTGTATTATTATATAATTGCATAGTAATATTTATATATATATAATATTTATTTATTATAAATAAATTGATAAATAATATAATTGTATATATTATTTTATGTGTATAATATATTTTTTGTGTAAATATGGCACATTTATATATTTATATAAAATATATGTACTATTTATAAATAAATTGTTAAATCATACTTAAATCAAATTATCATACAATATAATTTTTACATAATAATATTAGTAATAATTTTATATATATATATATATATATATATATATATATATATATATATATATATATATATATATATATATATATATATATATATATATACACAATGGAAAATTCATTACAAAGCACCACATTACGCACACCATTGCTCAACAAGTTCTTAATTTGAAATGATACACAAAACAGCACATCAAGCATCATGCCACTTTGGAAGAGGTTGGTCATTATAGAGTACTTCAAAACGCTCCCCTTTGAGCCAGTCCTGGCCATCTGTCCCTGGAGCCTGTCGGGGTTGCATTTTCAGAGGCGCATTTGCAGGTCAGCAGCTGAGATGGAGAGCAGTTAGTGGGGAAAAAAGTGCCCTTCTTTTTGCTCTGATATTGATGAAGCCTTGGCCCCAGCACTGCTGTAAATATACCAACAGCCATGTCAGAACAGCAGTCCAACACCCACCACTGACAGCTGGCTTCTCTAAAGCCCCAGTTAGACCACTACAGACTCAACGCATGCACACACACTTCCTGCTTCACAGAAAACCGAACAATAACATCAGAAGTCATGCAGCACAGAGAAATTAAGAGATGTCCTGTGGACACATTAGTATTAATGAGAGATGTTTAACTGCAGACATATTTCCCCCAATAACTGCAAATAACCCCCTACCTCCATCAGCATCACACAAAACCTCATTCAAATGTACAGATGAACTCCATGAAGATATATAAAACAGCTATGTAAAATGAATTAAATTTTTCATTGGTGTTTTATTTACCAGTATTGATTGAATTACGGGCTATAGAATAATGACGTATGGCTAGTTGACATCAATTCGCTACTTTTGGGATGTTGAAATCCTGCAATATACGACATGCTATCTAAAATATTTAAACAAAGGTTCAGTAATGCTTTGTTAACTCCTTAAACCCGATTAAAATGAGTGCAAAATCAACAATCAACGGAGTAACAACAATTTTCAAATAAAATGTCCATTAGGGGTCCATTAGCTAAACAAAAAGGCTACCTTGTTTCTGATGACTTTATACTATCACCACAAAATTTTATCCATATGTAGCTCACAAGTAGGGCAACTGTCCTACTTTATTTCCTTCCTGAGTTATTGCATGTCAAATAAGAAAGATATGTAAAATTATAATACATTTGTCCTTTATCAGCAGTTTCTAAGCATGAGAATGTCCGAATGTAATGATTTTTTCCCCCCTAAAACTTTTAAAATGTTCTATCAAACAATACCTACCTTTTGACTCTCCTTATAGAGTTTCGGAGTTATGAGTCTTTATTTTTGTGTATGTCACTCCCTTGCCTTCAGGGCTTAAGCAAGGGGTTAATTCATGCTTGCAGCTTTTATGATGTCATATTAAAGGTGCAGTGTGTATTTATGAGGATCTATTAACAGAAATGCAATAATATATACATAACTAAGTTTTCAGTGGTGTATTAAGACCTTACATAATGTACTGTTATGTTTTTTAGTACCTTAGAATGAGCCATTTCTCTCTAAATATGCCGCAGGTCACCTTACAGTGAAATTGCCATTTTGCGCTGTCATGTTTCTACAGTAGCCCTAAAACCTTTTAAAATGATCTAGTCAAGGGAAAAGGGTAATAATTAAACAAAACTAGTCAACCAAATACAGGTCCTAAGATATAAAAAATGAAGATGAGAAAATAATCAACAGTATAAAAATGAATCAAAACACAAAATTACACAATACAACATTGAATGCTGCGTAAACCACTCATTTGTCTAAAGTAAAATCTTTAACATAATATAACAAAGATATTTTAACAAAACAACATCCTCTATCATGCTATGATTGGCTGATTACTCTGTCCATGTAAAAGACTGCATGTCTATCATGTTCGCAGCAGGTCTGCAAATCTGCCTGAATGTTTACATTACCATCAGAATGAGCTAAATACAAAGTAGAAAAAACTCACCCAATTAGACATCAACACGTTTGATGATATTTGACGGTAAAATACGGTAAAGCTATTAAAAATATTAAGGGGTACGTGGTATGTGATTGACTGGGTGACAAATGACACGATTTTGACCTATGAGCTTATGCCATGTAGACAGTGGCGTGCACAAGGGGGCCGGGGGCTTGAGTCCCTGCCCCATTGAATGTGAAAGTGCCCTATTCGATCGCGCCGCTGTGCCCCCGCGAACGCGATCCCGTCTGGAACAGAATCCCATCCGGAACGCGATTCTTACTGGCAACAATACAATAACTTCCCCTCCCCACTGCAACAACATCTCTTCTCTGATGACGTGTACACCGACAGAGGGGCGGGACAATAATTATTTCCCTCCAGCATCCTGTCATTTACATGAGATCACACCAATTAGCATACGATAACAATCCAATCAATTCCCGATGGAGAAAACCAAATCCCGTCTTACATTTTTTTCTTGCTCGAGAAGCCGTTTCACTCATCACAATAGGGAAGAAAAATCGGTCTCAACTTCCTTTTCATGCCAACTTTAAAACTGTGTGAACATCAGATAAACAGAATCAACAAGACTAAAGAGACCATCACATATCACTGACTACGCAAGCACTAAGCGGCAGAATAAAAAAAAGGGCATCATAACACCACTAACTGTGATGAAAAAGTAATATCCAAAGCATTGTATTAACATGGCCTTAGTGTGTCCAATGACAAAACCCTTTAGCTTGTGCGCTAAAAAGATAAAGGACTCCGTCTCAACTCTCTCAGTAAGCATCCCTCTGGCTTAAGTCTAAATTTAATCCACCCCATCAAAAAAATGCTGTAAATAAATATCAGTTTCAAAGTAAAGGCACCAAAGCCCTATAGGCAGGTGTACTTATTTCAATCAGGTGACATTTGTTAGTTACCCACACCAAGAAAGAGGCAGCCACTGGCTAACCTTTCAGCAGTGAATTATGAGAATTTACCTTCATGCTTCAGTGCTCTTGCTGTTCTGCTGCCTTTAGTGTCTAAATCAAAGGCGGGATCTGCCACCTCGGCACTTTCTCTGGCAAGGGCAGCCATTGCACAAGCGCTTGACGATCAGTGACATTTACCGTGTCGCCCAGCCCACTACAGCAGACAGCACAGAGCCCAGGAGGCAAGCACAAGTCAATTCACACTAGCAGACATTTTCTGCCAATACTGCAACGTCTTAAGACTCGGGAAAACACAAGATTATAGGAGTACAAATATATGACTATTTCATTTAATAGATTATTTTCTTAACAAATATTGAGCGGTATCACTCACAGTCATGACAGTCTTTGTGAGGGAGTAATTGAATAATTCACCCAACCAATTGGATGATAAAAACATGCAATTGCGAGTGTGCTATTGCCATACAAGAGTCCATAAGCAAGAAGTTAAAGCCAAAATGTGTCATTTTTCACCGCTAGAGGTCACTTATTTAAAACAAAGGGGTAGCTTGAGTACGCCTTGATTTCACAGAGCTTTTATTATGCCATATCCGGTCATGTGTATGTGGGGATTACTACAATACTAATTTCTCGCTAAAAATGGCATCAACATTGCAAGTTAGTCAAAAATTGGACATGTCGTGTTGCTTTCCTTCTTCTGTATCCTGCCTGAGGCGGAAGGATTTTTCAGCTTTCGTACGCAGGCAGTGACTGAATGAATCAGCATTTCTGAACAAACAGGCTGAATGAATGATTCAATGACTTGGTCATAATAGTGACCTGAATGAATCAGTGTTTATGAACAAATCTTTTGAACTGTTTATCAGAATGTCATTTGGTCAATCGGATTCGAGGACCAGATGTGTAATTGACATTCTTATTCAACATTACTGACAAAATGAGCAGTGCAACTTAAAAAGCTTCAAGAAGAAAAGTATAAAACTTCAGCTCGAGGCGAAATGACAAAAATTCTGATTAGATCCAGGGAGAGCAATAGATATTTGCGAATAGAGCATCGCCTCAGGGAGATGAGAGTGGCTCCCAATGTCTGGCTTAGTGAAGCCGGGGCCGACACTCCCCAGACAGTTCTAATTTATTTAACAGCTCAACAGGTAATTTTCCAGCAAAATGCTGATTTTCCTCACCAGCTTCCTCTTCAGCATGTATTCTAATTACCAGTGGCTCTCTTTGATCTGAGGCCCGCACTTCACACTGCTCCGGCTTCCCCGGGATCTCATTTCATTAGAGGTTCATTTCGTCTTGGCTCACTCCTTATTCCACAGATACACATTCAGTTAGGGGGGGAGATACGGCTTGACATATTAACTGAGCGCACTGACAAATACTGTCAAAATACACAGCGGCGCTTCCGTCTGCTCTCTGGAGACGGGGCTCAAAAACAAAGTCCGCTGCATTTAAGGAGATGGAAGACGGGATTAAAGATGAGTCCGAGTTCTGATTACCTGATTAAAATTTGGAGGCTGGGTTAAAGACGGCAGTATTAAATTAATTTCATCAGCTCCGTATCAATCATAGCACCCGGGCTCACAGGTGCCGTGCGAGGTATGAATGGTTTTAATCTGAGCTTGGCACTGAAAGGAGGTTTTCTGATATCAGGGGCCTCCTGTTAATGATTTGAGGGACATATCAAGTCCTGTAATAGTTTTCGATGTCAGGGTTTCGTTGTTGCGATAGATTCTGACATGAAAATACAAAGCTCATTACAATACTCTGCCCCTGATAGACTTGACTAGCCTAGCTTGTCATGGTGCTATGGAAATAGGCAGGCCCAGACAGAATTGGCAGACATTTTCAGCTCAAATTTTAGAGGAGAATAACGGCAGAACTTTTCAGATGGTAAAATATGTTAGAACTAATCACTTTGATTTGATGTTCCTCAATCAACATAACAGACGAAATAGTTCAGAAATGATAAAAGTAAATAAGTAATGAGTAAATAAAAAAACGAAATAAAAATGTATTATTATTAAAACTAATTATGATAGCAGAACAATCATGGGTTTTGGAAATAATAATAATAAACTTTATTTTATATAGCACCTTTAAAAGTTGCATCTCAAAGCACTTTACAAGAATATACAAATTAAATACATTGAAATAAGAAAAAAATAGAAAAGTGCAGCAAACCACATTTAAAAGGGCAAATATTTAAAAAAGAAAACAATTTTAAAAAATAATGGAACCAATATTTTCTATAATAAATCAAATAAAAATAACAATAATAATACAACCAATTATTCTGAAATAATAATAATAATGATTATTATGATCATGATAATGAAAATTATGATATCAGAAAATCATGGGTTTTGGAAATAAATATATCTTATTACAATAATAATAATAGTAATAGTAATAATAATAATACATGTTTATTATATTATATAACTATTATTATTATTATTTCCAAAACCCATGATTTTCTAATATCATAATTATTATTATTTCAGAATATATAGGTTGTATTCTCATTATTATCGGTATAGCTGAAAGAAAGCATAAAATTAAGCCCAAATATTTAACAAACAAACACAGAAAAGGGTGCAAATTGTCTAGAACTTTGTAAATGGCTCTCTTTAATAAAACCAACAATTTGTTGGCAAAAACTTCATTTCAGACAGGTTCATATCCCGGGGCCACATTACATAATACATAATGGCCTATAAGTACTATAAGGTTGGGAATTTATGTTGGGCAATCCAGCACTTGGACTCATCAACATCCACCAAATCCAATTTGCAGTTTGGTTAATATGCAATACGCCCAACAGCTCAACAGCCCCGGAAAGAAGTTGATGCCATTCCACACACACAGTATTCCTCATAGCTAAAAGTGGGTCATTAGGTATACTGCTGAACAAAGAGAAAAAGACTCCTTGTCCCAGAGCTGAGAGGCGACAGGACGTGGCACATTAAAAGGGGTCTTTTCACAACGCAAGAGCACGCAGAAGGTGGCGGTTTTCCGGGAAGGGCCCCCTCAGTTCCTCCATCTGTCCGTCTGTCTGTCTCTGCAGAGGGTCACTGCAGGGGGTGGGTGGCACACCCCCTTCGATGCCCGGAACGGTGCCACGCCTGCACAGAGCCGTGCTGTAATACGGACGGTGCCCTGCGCCGCCATCGGATGGGCAAGTCTGCTTTACCTGCTGCGATTCCATTACCAGGCTGCCTGTTCCAGCGCTCAAGTGTTTCTGTAGCATATTAAACAGATTAATAGAACAATGCTCCGGGGAGCGAGCGGCCTGTCAATCTCGGCTAAAAACACAAAAGCAGAAAATTAAAAAAGCCCATGGCTGAACTCCAGAGCCGATAAAACACGCTGGAATCTGCGAAGGAGGGGGGAGTAACACAGATGGTAAATATTTATTCTCCATCTCGTCGCTTTAGAGACCACACAAACATACTCGTGTACAAAGACGGCATACTCACACACACACACACATGAATGCGGCAGTGCCCGTTTGCTTGGCCTGTTTGTCCGTCACATACACACAACATGAACATCCATTCACAAATAGATCTGTGCCACTTTAAGTTCTATGTGAAGACTGACTGAAAAGTCAGTTCTGCCTAATAAAATATATGGTGACAGTAATTCAATCTTTACTATTCACTGACTGTATTTAGTCTGTTTCAAGGTGCATAGTGGCTATTTTACGGGCATGTCATGTTCGTGTTGTCCACAAATGCAATTTAATGTTTTGATTTAAAGATCTAAAGACACGTCGCACATTGTCCTGAGAGATTTGGAGCAAATTCACTCTGCACTGTTTTATTTCTCCAAGAGATTCCAGGAGATTCAGGCTGGTCTGCAGAGACCACAGAGGCATGCTGGTCTATCTGCTATCTTGATCACAACTCAGCCATCAGAACTGAATTGGTTGAGTTTGTAGGATCCGATTGTGTGCATTTCATAAACATTCCAAAAAAAAAAGGTTATTTAGGTCATTTTCTGGGAAACAAACATAAATCCACTTACTTAAACTATCAGACATTGCATTAGCACATTACGTGAAATTGTCTTTTTCTCAAATCCACTGGCTTTTCTCTGTCCCAGGGCTGGCTGTGGAGACAGTGCAGTGTATTAGCAGGTTAATTGCCATGTGTTGGATCACAGGAGGGTCGCCTCCAGTTTAATTGTGCACCGTCCTGACGGCTAACCTCAAAGAGCGGATGGCCTTTAGAGCAGTGGCCGGGGCCCACTAGGGGGCCTCAAACTTCTAAGGGGGCTGCAAAATGACATCAAATGATTTTATTTTGCTCAAATTAATTGAACAGCTAAAAACATGAAATATGTACAATATTAAATTGCATTTCTTTCTTTTTTAGTTTCCACTAAAAATGTTTTATGCAGTATTATTCAAAAGTTTGGGTGAGTTTAAATGTATTCTTTATTCAGCAATGATGCATTCAACTGATCAAAAGTAAAGATGTTTACAATGTTACAAAAGATTGATATTTCATTTATATATCTTCATCAAAGAATCCTGAAAAAATGATAAGAAATAATTCTTGAGCACTAAATGAGCATATTGTGATGATTATTATACATAATGATTTCTGAAGGATTATGTGACACTGTTGAGGGTAGATGTGACTGAGGCGTCGTGAGTAGATGTAAGCACTCAGGAGAAGTTGGATGAGTTTTAACAGATGGGATCTTTTTATTTACCCCATTAAGGCCAAAGAAAGGCAATCAAAATTAAGGAAAAATATATATAAACAAGGAAAAAAATACTATTTAGTAAATAAAATAAATTGACATGAGAGTCCAAAAAAAAAACAATCAAAATTTTACAGCTGCTTAGAAATTGACCTTTACACAAGCCACTATACTTAGAGCATCAACAGACTTATGTCTTCTCACTTCACACTCCCCATAGATTGAAACTACTAGTCTTTTATACACACAAAGGCACCCCTGTAATTGGCACATACCAACTCAATAATACAACTCAGGGTGGCTCAGGTAACAAACCATAAATGCTTAAAAACAGCCAAAATGCTACATCTATAAAATTAGAAAAATACAGAATATACTTTCTCTGATTTCAGCTAACATTTGGCAAAGCCACAAGTCATATTAACAGCTAAAAAAACATAACTCAAAACTTCGGGTCACTTCCTATTGACCCGGAAGTCATAGCGTTATTTAAACCCCACCATCGCGGCAAAAATTCCTTTACATAAACAAACAGGAGACGCTGGTAAGACGTAAAGAGGGTATGTCCAAGCTATGTTCCTTTTAACCTAAATAAACAAATACATAATTAACAAAGACATGTGTTGCGTGGTTATTGTAACAGATTATGATTATGAAGTAAATGGCATGGTTTTAAACAGTCAAATATGTATTGAAAGTAATAGCTATAGCCGTAGTATTAGATGTTAAAAGTGTGCACACGAAAGCTCTACGGGATTACTATGGGGTTTGATGAAAGGCTAGGTTAACCGCTGATTTAAAACAGTATGAGGATTAACAGAACACATCAACACGCTAGACAAACAAATACAAGCAACCTTTGCACTCAGTCTTTGTGAATGGGAATGGGTAGCGCATCGCTACCGTGGCGGTAGCTATGCGCCCGTCACACCCCCTTAAGAGAGCGTCCTGGTCAGCTCATGACGCGAAAGAAAGTCAGCAATGACGTTGTCCTTTCCTGCCCTATACCTCACAGTAAACCTGTATGGCTGCAAGGACAGGTGCCATCGGGTGATTCTGGAATTAAAATCCCGCATTCGGTGTAGCCATTGCAAGGGCCTGTGGTCTGTCTCCAAGACAAACTCTTTGCCAACAAGGTAATATTTTAAAGTGTCCAGAGCCCACTTGATAGCAAGACACTCCTTTTCGATGGTGGAATACCGAGTCTCGCGAGGGAACAGTTTTCGGCTCACAAACTGTATGGGTCTCTTGTCCTCCCCCTCACCCTGCAACAACACTGCTCCAAGGCCAATGCCTGAAGCGTCGGTTTGCACCGTGAAGGGTAAGGAAAAGTCAGGACTCTGCAACACCGGTTCGTGGCACATGCTCTCCTTGAGATTGTGGAAAGCTGCCTCACACTCAGCAGTCCAGACCACCTTATTGGGACTGGTTTTGCGAGTGAGGTCTGACAGGGGAGCTGCTCGGCTTGAAAAGTTGGGAATAAAACGCCGGTACCATCCGACCAACCCCAGAAAAGATCTTACCCCCTTTTTAGTTGAAGGTGGCTGGGAGCTGCGGATGGCTTCCACCTTGCTGACCTGAGGCGTATGGTGCGGAACCCAGGACATATCCCAGGTAGCACACTTCAGACCGGGCAAGCTGGCATTTGCTGGCATTCACTACCAGCCCGGCCAGCCGAATCCTTCGGAAGACATCACTGAGGTGCTGAAGATGTTCTTCCCATGACGAACTGTGAATGATGACATCATCAATATAAGCCGCGGCATGGTCCTCAGCGCCCCTCAGTACCTCATCCATGAGACGCTGGAATGTTGCTGCTGCTCCATGAAGGCCAAAGGGCATAACCCTAAACTGGAACAAGCCAGATGGAGCTTTGAAAGCGGTCAGTTCCGTGCTTGGGGATTGAGTGGCACTTGCCAGTACCCCACACAAGTCTAAGGTGCTGAGGAACTCCGCCTTTCCCAGTCGCTCCACCAGCTCGTCCACACGGGGCATGGGATATGGGTCAAAAGCTGAGATGGTATTCAGCTTTGAGAAGTCAACACAGAAGCGGAGCCCCCCGTCCTTTTTTGGCACCAGGACCACGGGACTGCACCACTCACTGTGTGAAGTCTCGATCACCCCCATTTCCAGCATCGCCAACACCTCCTGCTTCAGCGCGGGATCAGTCGCGCTGGAACCCTGGTGGTGGTCTGCGGATCGGGCCTGGAGAAGTCAGCCGTATGTCGTGTGTGATGGCGTCGGTTCGCCCCGGCTGATCTTGGAACAGTCCTTTTGGGATGATTTTAAGCAGGTCCTCCTGCTGTTCAGTTGTCAAATGAGTAACGGAAGGGTAGGTTGACTCGCCGCCCGCAGTAGGAAAGTACTGCTCCGACGGCTCTTCTTCCTCTTCCACGGTCCGTGCCCACAGCTGGTCTTGGATAGAAGATGGTCGGTCAATCCATTGTTTTAGGAGGTTCACGTGGAAGATCTGTTTGGAGCGACGTCTGTCTGGCATTGAGATTTCATAGGTAACCTCGCCGACCTTGCGAAGTACCTTGAAAGGGCCTTGCCACTTCGCCAGCAAACTGCTTTCTGATGGCAACAGCAGCAGCACTTTCTGTCCGGACATAAAGGTGCGACTGCGTGCTGTCCTGTCATACCATGTTTTCTGCCTCGTTTGGGCCTGGGCCAGGTGTTGGTGGGCCCTGGAGCTCAGCTGGTCCAGCTTCTCCCGCATCTTCAGGACATAACTCGCAATGTTGGTTGGCTGGTGAGGCGTCCCCTCCCAACTCTCTCGGAGAATGTCAAGTGGGCCTCACTTCCCGGCCGAACAAAAGTTCGAAGGGGGAGAACCCGGTGGATGCCTGCGGTACTTCTCTGTAGGCAAACAATAAGTAAGGAAGCCACTGGTCCCAGTCAGCTCCTGATTCTGACACAAACTTCCGCAGCATCGATTTCAGTGTCTGATTAAATCGCTCAACCATGCCGTCGGTCTGCGGGTGGTAGGGTGTGGTTTTAATGCCCCGGATCCCTAACAGGGAGTACACCTGTCTCAATGCCCTGCTGGTGAAGTTACTTCCCTGATCGGTTAAGATTTCCTTGGGAACACCCACACGGGAGAAAAGTTGAATTAAACTATTGGCCACTTGCCTTGCCTTAGTATTTCTGAGGGGGCAGCTTCAGGGTAACGTGTTGCGTAATCACAAATTACTAAGATATAGCGGTGCCCTGCCCTACTCCTCTCTAAGGGACCAACTACATCCATGGCAATACGACTAAAAGGTGTGTCAATAATTGGGAGACTGATGAGGGGAGCTTTTAAGCCTCTTTTGGAAGCGAGCCGACAACTGGCACTCTGGACATGACCTAGAGTACTCTGCTATGTCCTTGCTGAAACCTGGCCAATAAAATCTTTGCAGGATTCTCTTCTCAGTCTTCTCCCCTGCCTAGATGTCCTGACCACGGAATGCTATGACCTAGATGTAACACTTTGGCTCTAAGAGTCTTAGGAACAACTAACTGCTCTGTGTCTGCACTCACTCGATACAGTTTCTCATTATTGATAACAAAACACATGTCACCCTCCCTCATGGCTTCTCTAGCCTCATCATCGGACTTAACAGAGGAAAAGCAAGAGCTAAGTGTGGGGTCTTCCTGTTGAAGCTTCTTGAAGTCTTCATCAACGATTTCAGTGTCCTCTAGTTTTGGGAAGGACAGACTTTCCTGCACATCTGTACCTGCCACCTTTGCTCTACGTTTCTCTGCCTTGGACTTTTTAGGTTTGTCCCCAGGACAACCCTCAAATGGTAACTCTGACCACACATTGGAGTCTAGATTATTATTAGCCTGCGCTCTAGTTGTAACATAAGCACTGACTGTGTTCACACTTTGCAATAGCTCTGTAAGAACTGGCACATCCTGGCCTAAAATCACTGGGTAAGGGCATTTATCCAAAATCCCTACGGTTAACAAGTATTTTTGGCCATTAATCTCTATGATAACCTCGCTGGTCTGGTGCTCAGACTCATCGCCATGGATGCAGCGAACCCTCACTTTGCCCACGGGCTGAAAACCAGACCTCAAACAGGATTGAAGAACGAAAGACTGACTACTTCCTGAGTCCACTAAAGCCTGGACTATCTTTCCACTTATCTTCACTGGGACAGTAACATCAGTAGGCACACAAGGTAAGTGCTTGCTAGGGCCAGGTAGGTAACATAGTCTGGAATCAGACACTTTCTTTAGTGTACAATTGGGCCTAATGTGACCTTGCTGACCACAACCATGGCATATAGGTACTCTAGGGGTTCCAGCTGGAGTGGGGCTGACACTGGGGCTATTGGGGCTGTTAGAGGGCCTAAACACACGACCGCTACCACCTGCAGACCTACCAGAGGCTGTCTTCTCTGGCTCTCTCTGGACTGCTTGGTAGGGTCTTCTCCAGTCCTGCTGTTGTGGACCCAGGTGATAGCCTCTTCTGGTTTGTCTGGCAGCCATGAAGGTCTCCACCATATCTGCTGCTTGCACAGATGAACCTGGGTTCTCTCACCCACACCTGAAGCTCAGGGTACAGCATGCCCAGGAACTGCTCCAGCACGATTTGGTCACACACCTGATCCTTCGTCCGCGTCTCTGGAACTAGCCACTTCTCCATCAGGTCCTTTAGCCGGGCTTGAAGTTCTTTCGCCGTCTCACCCTCCTTGATGGACTTGGAGCGGAAACGCTGGCGGTAGGTCTCGGCGCTGATGTTGAACTTGTTGAGAATGGCTTGTTTCACTTTCATGTAATCCTGGCTGTCTTCCACACACATGGCTACGTAAGCAGATCTGGCCTTACCATTTAACAAGGGCACAAGGTACAATGCCCAAGTCTCATGGGGCCATTGACTTGCTGCTGCGAGCCTTTCGAAGGTGGTTAAATAGTGTTCAATATCTTCGTCCTCTTCATACGAGGACATCCTAGGGGGTTTCCACCCCCTCTGGAGGTTCAAAGGTGTGGCCAGGCCAAGGCGGTGGAGTTGAGGGAGCTCTGCATCCTTGGTGCTGGGTGCTGATCTGGATGTGGCTGAGGAGTTGGTACATCCAGAAAAGGCATGTTGAGTGGATCAAAGGCTGTCGTAGAGGCGGGAACTGGGTGGGTCCATCTGCTGCAGTCCGTCTAATGGCTGACTCGTCGCCTGCGTTAATGCTGAATCACCTCTCACCAATTGCTGTAGTTGCTTAAATTGGTGCTCCATACCTTTCCATCTCCGCTCTTGCCGGCGTCTCTGCCTCGATCTTGTCCTGCTGATGCCGTTGAGACTCCACCATCGTTCTCACTATTTTCTCCAAGCGATCTGTCCTATCTTCGACCACCGGAGTAGGATGCCTGGATAACTCTGTGGCTTTGGGCCTGGCACCCATCACTGAACCATCTCTAGGGGCTGCCGTACCTCCGTCCTGATTGTTCATCTTGACTCGCTGAGTGCTGCTCGGACACTGTTTACCCGGAAACCGCTGCCACCAAATGTTGAGGGTAGATGTGACTGAGGCGTCGTGAGTAGATGTAAGCACTCAGGAGAAGTTGGATGAGTTTTAACAGATGGGATCTTTTTATTTACCCCAATTAAGGCCAAAGAAAGGCAATCAAAATTAAGGAAAAATATATATAAACAAGGAAAAAAAATACTATTTAGTAAATAAAATAAATTGACATGAGAGTCCAAAAAAACAATCAAAATTTTACAGCTGCTTAGAAATTGACCTTTACACAAGCCACTATACTTAGAGCATCAACAGACTTATGTCTTCTCACTTCACTCCCCATAGATTGAAACTACTAGTCTTTTATACACACAAAGGCACCCTGTAATTGGCACATACCAACTCAATAATACAACTCAGGGGTGGCTCAGGTAACCAAACCATAAATGCTTAAAAACAGCCAAAATGCTACATCTATAAAATTAGAAAAATACAGAATATACTTTCTCTGATTTCAGCTAACATTTGGCAAAGCCACAAGTCATATTAACAGCTAAAAACATAACTCAAAACTTCGGGTCACTTCCTATTGACCCGGAAGTCATAGCGTTATTTAAACCCCACCATCGCGGCAAAAATTCCTTTACATAAACAAACAGGAGACGCTGGTAAGACGTAAAGAGGGTATGTCCAAGCTATGTTCCTTTTAACCTAAATAAACAAATACATAATTAACAAAGACATGTGTTGCGTGGTTATTGTAACAGATTATGATTATGAAGTAAATGGCATGGTTTTAAACAGTCAAATATGTATTGAAAGTAATAGCTATAGCCGTAGTATTAGATGTTAAAAGTGTGCACACGAAAGCTACGGGATTACTATGGGGTTTGATGAAAGGCTAGGTTAACCGCTGATTTAAAACAGTATGAGGATTAACAGAACACATCAACACGCTAGACAAACAAATACAAGCAACCTTTGCACTCAGTCTTTGTGAATGGGAATGGGTAGCGCATCGCTACCGTGGCGGTAGCTATGCGCCCGTCACAGACACTGAATTCAGCTTTGTCATCACAGGAATAAATTACATTAAAATGTATTCAAATAGAAAACGGGCATTTTAATTAGCAATAATATTTCACTTATTCTTTCAAAAACATTTTTAAAAATCTTACCGACCTCAAAATTTTATAAGCTAGTACAAGTTCTTGAAACTTCTGAAATAATTGTATTAATCATTAATTATTTGAATCAACTTACTTTTGGAAACAAGCAATTTTGACATGATTACGGCATTATTAACAGAAAAAAAAGATGGTCACACTTTAGTTTAGGGTCCAGTTCTCACTATGAACTAACTATTAACTACTACTTTTGCCACAATAAACGCATTACTACTTAGTTATAGTTAAGGTAGTTGTTAGTATTTGGTAGGATTAATATGTGCTTTAAAAGTAGTAATACACAGCCAATATTCTAGTAATATCCATGCTAAAAAGCAACTAGTTAGAAACTAGTTAGAAATGGACCCTAGACTAAAGTGTTACCAAATATATATTGGCCTTATGAGTGGCCCTTAAATCCTTAAAGAGTCCAAAAGGTTGAGAAAGACTGTTTTAGTGGACAGGTGCTAGTCTGTAAAGTAGGAGTGGGAATATATGTGAGAGAAGCAATCATTTACAACTGATAAAATAGATTCACTGTAAAAAGTGATTTGAAGTTGTAAATAAAGATTATTGGAATACTGGAATTCATGTTCAATTCAGTGTTACTTGCCATTTCTTAGAAATTGCTAGTACATTTCACAATTAATTACAGAGTGAAAACTCTTTGTACTTTTTTCAGTGCACATACAAAAACGCAACCAACCAATAATAGCTATGCAAAATGTGTTCACGTGTAAAATATATATATGTAAGACAGAAAAGCTGAGAAGTAATTAGGAGCAGAATCTATGTTTGGTTTGAGAGCCTCTGTCCATGGTGCTGAAAAGAGTACTAATCACAATCATGCAGCATACAGTCATTCCAAGAAGAGGTTATGACAGATTCTCTTCACTCTCCAGTCACAACCATCCACACCTCGGTTCAGCCTGACCTTCACAGGTGCCCTTTCCTGCTCCGTCGCAATGCAGCCACCTATCTCTCTCTCTCTCTCTCTCTGAGCCTGTCATTCTATCTCTCTCAGTTTGCACCTCTCTCCAAACACCCCTTCTCAACCCCCCTCTCCACTCGTTTGCATTCCTCTCTGCCCGCTCCTGGATCATCTCCACTTGGCAGCCAAGCCGGCCCTGTCTGTTTTCATTCCCCTCCAAGAGGACAAGTAATTTGGGAAAGAAGAGAGCAGATGACCACTGGCTTCTGACCTTTTCTGCCTCAATTTAACTCCTCCGTGTAGCACCGCGAAAGTGGCAATCAGACTAGGCAGAAGTGACACCCTCATCTAAGCATGGCGGAGCCCCACACACAATCACAGTGTCACTTTCCATCACAGCACCGAGCGGGCTGGGAGGAGAGGAGGGGTTGGCCCAGACGCCACGGCCGTCTCCCTCCACACTGGCTCTTATTAATGCAATGGTGGAGTGGCCAATGAGAAAAGCGTCATTAGCGCAGGCCGGACTGCCGGCTTGTCATCAAAATGCGATGACATAGTTGGAATGATCCTTACACTTTGTGTGTCAAGTGCTAATAGACTTGGCAGTGAGTGAGGCAAACAACGGGGACTCAAGGGAACGTGAAACATTGTTTGTAGGGTAACATGTAAAAACAATTGCTCAAACAAGTATATTGTATATTAAACAAGTATATCAAACAAATAAAACACTGGCTGTTGTTGTTACTTTACTATAAACAAATATTGTTGGTTTAACTTAAAAAAGCAAGTAACCTGGTTGCCTTAAAATTTTGAGTTAATTTAAATTAAAAATTAGAGTTAATACAATGAAGAAAATTGGTTTAATAAATAGAAACTCAAAATATTTTATCTGAACCACATAAATAAATAAAAAATGTTGTGATAAATCATGAAAATAGCACAATTTGTTTCACTACATTATAACAAATAAAAAACACAATTACACAATATGTTTACAAAATCTTTTAACAATATTTGAATAAAGGGTGATGCCGATTCGGAAAAATGTCCATTGAATTAACTAAACAACTTAATTTCAATCAACTAAAAATTAAGGCAACCAGGTAACTTACTTTTAAAATATTTTTTTACAGTGTTGGTATGACTACGTTTTAAACCAAACCAGGGACAATACATACAGAACATTTAATGCGTGTATATGTAATTCATTATGCATGGTGTGTCAGTTAAACAAATAAATAAAAATAAAATATTTACATTATTTAAAAAATTATACTAACACAAATTTAAGGCACAATATGTAAGATTTTTAGATTCAAATATCCAAAAACCACTAGAATAATGTTAAATATTTTGTTGGCTTGTGACATTCTCTCAAATATTTCCAAGAATGTTTAAATCCAGTGAAATAAGTGATTTTAACCAGGATGCGGACCGTGTCCGTGCGTCGCCTGTCAATGACATCATACCCTCAATTTCCGGTTTTATTTTGTAGAAACCATGGAAACACCAAAGACGCTTTAATATATGTGTTTTATTACAGGTGAGCAACTGGATGCATTCATTGACGGAAAACGAATCATTGTTATACAGCCAACACAGTTAGTCTTATTGTTTAAATCTTCTTGATTTACCGCAAGTACCATGTTTTACCATGCCTAATATCAATAGCTTACTGCAATGTCGCATAGTCGCTGCCTAGCGAACGCACAGAGTAGCATTATAACATAACTTTCAACACACTCAAAAAATGTATCTTATATAATAAAACAGCAAACTGCGTTACCCTACATATGCATGACCAGAAGAAAAACAGCTCCGCAAATTCAAGAGGTCATCAGGCTACACCTTAGTTTTGAATAAGCGACCTCTAGCGGCGAGAAATGACATATTGTGGCTTTAATATAATTTATAAAATAAATTACTATTAAAGTAATACATTAGTATAATAAATTCTCTATATTAAAATGAATAAATGCTTTTTACTTCTGCAATTCTACTATTATATATATGTGTGTGTGTGTGTGTGTGTGTGTGTGTGTGTGTGTGTGTGTGTGTGTGTGTGTGTGTGTGTGTGTGTGTGTGTGTGTGTGTGTGTGTGTGTGTGTGTGTGTGTTATTGCATAGTATTTTAATCCCTTCTTTGACAAGAGCAGAATTGTCCTCTCATCTGAGAGGTCCCACTACTGTTAGACAATTCACGATCCTGGTTCTTGAAATGTCCACTGGCAGCTAAAAGCTCAGAGACTTCATCAACGCATTCCGAAATGCTGAGGCTGTCGATTACGTTTGTCTGAGCAGAGGAGGGGGCATGAGGATGAACCACGGCATCTGCTCAATATCAGCAAGTTCCACCACTGTTGCTAAAAGACGTGCCAATGTGTGTGGATGTATGTAAGCTGGTGTGAAATACAATATGTGCCATGCTCACAGGCTACACATGTTATGGCAAGAGCAGCCATGAAATAGAGTCGCTCAGAGGGGATCTGCTACAAAGTGGCATATGCAAAAAAAACATCACACAAGCCACAACACAAACTGGATAAATGGATTACAGAGTGTGTTCATGGACTTGTTGGGGAGCAGGAAACTTGTAACATGATCAGAAATGCAAAGAGCTCTCGGAGGCAGATACAATACGTGGCACCAGAGCGAACATGAACAATTCTGAGAAAAGACTAACTAACATCCTTCTTTCCAACCAACCAGAGGGAGTTTACCTGAGTAGGGAAAAAAAGAAACTAAATGATGATATGCCTCTAAGGGGGGTAGTATCATCTGAAAAGATCCAGTCATTGTACTTGCTCATCCCCTCTGCGCTGAAAATGAAATTGTCTGATGTGCAAGATTTACCTTTGCCGCATTTGGCCCCGCTCAGGCGAGAGGGTCGCGGCTCCATGTGTCATCTGGTGGCACCATCGCGGTGGCTCCAATTTACACACAGAGCCGTTCTGCATTTCAAAGAAGCCCAGCGCGAGCCCTCCTGTTAGCGATCGCTATCTGAGCCCCGCGGACGCAAGATTAGGCCAGCTGGAGAAACCGCTCGCTGCTTCCCCGCATTTACATTTTCATTTTCATATTAGATTTTTCCTACTTCCCCCTCCTGGGCTTTAACTAGCCTGTCCACACACCTACCCTTCCCAGATCTCCCCAGAGCAGGGCCATGCAGGCTAAAACCTGCCAACTCCGTCACTCTCTAGCCCCTTTACATGGCTATGATTAATGGAATAACTAATGAAACTTTTGATGTAAAAAACAAATAATGGAGCTCGTCTGCAGAGCGGCTTTCAAGTATTTCATCTAGAGAGAAAAAAAGGCGACTGTTTTAGACTGACTGAAATAGATCAAAGAGTTACTAATAAATCCATGCGAGAAATACGAGAAGCATTCAAACAATATCGTAGAAAAAATTAAACGACTGCTAGATAAAAGGAGGTTCGCGCTCGCTCCTCGAGTGTTCTTGTTCTTCTGTGGTTTTGGGCTGTGAATCAGAGATACCGTTCAGAGCAGGCTAGACACGATTAGATGTTCTCGCCCTTGAAAATCAAACTCAGAAACGCTGACGCTCTAAAAAGAACAAGAAAGTATTGAAGCAGAAACCATGTTTCTTATGAAAAGCACCAATGTGTGAGTTAGGAGAACCCTGGTGAGGCAGACCAACAGAGAACATCTGAGGTGACCCCAGTTTAAAATTGACTGGGATTTAATACAGAAGGGATAGTTGTATTATTCCATCGCATCTTTAAAAGCTTCTGTCTCTCAGGCAGATCTTGTTTATTGTGTGAGTGCAGGGGCCTCATTCAAAGTGGCACTCAATGGACTTAAAGGGCCACAGTGGTACAGTGATGCATTGCGCACATAAACACCAATGACTTGGCCTGCATATTAAAGGCAGGGAGCTGCACACCTATGCATTCTCATCACTTTCCTTGGCCTTCGACAAGCAGACAGAAAAACTAAACCAATCTACCAACAGAAAGGAGTCACCGGCATGCCACAAGCTGACAGCGGCCAAACAGGTCAGCCATCAGTGTAACTAACGCACATGATGAACTAGCCGTAATAAGAGTGCATGGATAAAAAGCATCGTTTTTCTTAGCTACCCATATTTTAAGTGTACAATTTTTGTCAAGGAATAGTTCACCCACAAATGAAAATTCTCATTAAAATTCTCAAACATACTTTCTTCAATGGCGCAAAAAAGCAATAAAGACTAATGTGGTATATTTAAAATATTTGATGATCTTGAAGCGCTTTGAGTGCCTAGAAAAGCTCTATATAAATGTAACAAATTATAATTAATTATTATTATTAGACAGCTATTTATTTTATTTGAAATAACATATTTTCTACTCATACTACTACTAATATTAATGTTTTTATTATAATTGGTAATATTACTATTATTATTATTATGTTTATTTAAATAATTATTCAAGAATACACTGGACTTTTTTGGTCTATTTCTCACACAAAACTATTGTATAATACATATTTTCATTTTTTTGAAAATGAGCTACATGAACATTCTTCAAAATATGTTATTTGCCATTTTTACATTCAAAAAGTCCCTCTAAACAATAATGTAAAAATTGTTTTGTGTAACACATATCCAGTATCATATACTGTAACTACAGTAAAATCCAGTGTTGTGGCTTATATACAAAAATAATCTAAAAGATGCATTCTAACCAGTGGTTACTTATGGCTGTACATTTTTTATTTGTGTGAGAGAGTAAAACAGTAGGAAGAGGAGGAGAAGAGAGAAAGACTCATTTTACATTATCTGCATGCTCCTGGTGGCAGACAGCTGACCTTCACTTCAGACATGCTTGGTCGGGTAACGGCGTTCAAATTACGTCCATTCCAAAGGACTACATAAAACGGCCACGGCGCTTTAAAGTCCTTCAATTAGATTATCCTTTTCATTTCTTTCTTCTTGTGCGCATTCAAGACGCAGACGTACAGCAACAAAAATGTACACACAGCCTTAATACACATGTGAAGGAACGCGCAAACATTCACAACAGAGTTGGAAAGGGAAGAGATGGGGTGAAAGAGTAAAAGACTGTGAGAAAGAAAAAAGAATGACAAGTAAGCACAGCGAACGTGATCTGCAGCCTTGATTCTGTGACTTAATTCAATGCTGGAATGAGAGACTAAGAACACCTGCTTCACACAGTTAGCTTTTTTCATCTTTCTTAATACAAACCATCTTATACATGATTCATACTCTAAAACAAATGTTTGTCTTAATCTTTAATCATATATATAAGATAATCGTATTATTATTGAAGTTTGTGATTGTTTGTATGCATGTGTGTGTGTGTGTGTGTGTGTGTGTATATATATATATATATATTACACACTCACCTAAAGGATTATTAGGAATACCTGTTCAATTTCTCATTAATGCAATTATCTAATCAACCAATCATATGGCAGTTGCTTCAATGCCTTTAGGGGTGTGGTCCTGGTCAAGACAATCTCCTGAACTCCAAACTGAATGTCAGAATGGGAAAGAAAGGTGAATTAAGCAATTTTGAGCGTGGCATGGTTGTTGGTGCCAGACGAGCCGGTCTGAGTTTTTCACAATCTGCTCAGTTACTGGGATTTTCACGCACTATTTCTAAGGTTTACAAAAAATGGTGTGAAAAGGGAAAAACATCCAGTGTGCGGCAGTCCTGTGGGCCAAAATGCCTTGTTGATGCTAGAGGTCAGAGGAGAATGGGTAAACTGATTCAAGCTGATAGAAGAGCAACTTTGACTGAAATAACCACTCGTTACAACCGAGGTATGCAGCAAAACATTTGTGAAGCCACAACACGCACAACCTTGAGGCGGATGGGCTACAACAGCAGAAGAACCCACCGGGTACCACTCATCTCCACTACAAATAGGAAAAAGAGGCTACAATTTGCACAAGCTCAAAATTGGACAGTTGAAGACTGGTAAAATGTTGCCTGGTCTGATGAGTCTCGATTTCTGTTTGAATTTGGCGTAAACAGAATGAGAACATGGATCCATCATGCCTTGTTACCACTGTGCAGGCTGGTGGTGGTGGTGTAATGGTGTGGGGATGTTTTCTTTGCACACTTTAGGCCCCTTAGTGCCAATTGGGCATTGTTTAAATGCCACGGCCTACCTGAGCATTGTTTCTGACCATGTCCATCCCTTTATGACCACCATGTACCCATCCTCTGATGGCTACTTCCAGCAGGATAATGCACCATGTCACAAAGCTCGAATCATTTCAAATTGGTTTGTTGAACATGACAATGAGTTCACTGTACTAAAATGGCTCCCACAGTCACCAGATCTCAACCCAATAGAGCATCTTTGGGATGTGGTGGAACAGCTTTGTGCCCTGGATGTGCATCCCACAAATCTCCATGAACTGCAAGATGCTATCCTATCAATATGGGCCAACATTTCTAAAGAATGCTTTCAGCACCTTGTTAAATCAATGCCACGTAGAATTAAGGCAGTTCTGAAGGCGAAAGGGGGTCAAACACAGTATTAGTATGGTGTTCCTAATAATCCTTTAGGTGAGTGTATATATATTATTATATATAACTTATATTTTTCTTTCTTTCCAACCACCTGATTTTAGTCTATGTAACAGCCACTTTTAATGATCCAATATATTGCATAAGATCAGGTTCTACTCTTCTCGGCTCTGTCTCACACAGAAATATTTCACATTGCGGAAGTGAAATGAGTTGCAAACGCTTCATCATAGTGCCTCTTTAAAACCTTACCTTGTTTGGTCATAGTACCAACATAATACCACGTTTTTTTCTTTGGACCATAACAATATTATGGTACCTTGAAGTACCCTGGTACAATGCAGTACATTTTGGGTAGATGTGGAGAAGTCCCTACTCTGCCAACCTTGCTCTTCGATTCCCCCCACCCACACAGCCCATCTCTCCTAGCTCTCCCACTTTTTCTCTCTCTGCACTTATTTTCTGCCCCTGCTGTGGTTTTGAATCCCTCCAGCTTGTCAAGAGGACTGGCTGTGCGGACAGCACCGCATCAAGCATTACAATTCAGTGCAGCTTTGTGTGTGTGTTGTGTGTGTGTGTGTGTGTGTGTGTGTGTGTGTGTGTGTGTGAGTGAGTGAGAGAGAGAGAGAGAGAGAGAGAGAGAGAGAGATAGGGGAGGGGTTGTATTTTCAGGGGAGTTACCATAATTATATGACAAAATGCTGCAAATCTCACAGGGTGCCGAACACAGGAGCAGGGGTCAGGGGACAGAGCACTTTCGGCGGGGTAATTTGTAAATGTCATTCAGGTGGGCTCCTCTGTCAAAGCCTGGTATCCGCAGCAGGCTTTCTCATGCAGATTTCTAGAACCAGTGCTGCCAATGCTGCTTAATTCTGCTGACCTCCTTGGCAGTATTATCTAGTGTTACCTGTATAATCAGCAAAAATGTGTTTTTTTAAAAAAACACCCATGGCCTAATGAAAAATATTCTGCTAACCTTTTTACAATTTTTATAGTAATTTTTTGTCTCTAAATTGTCTAAATCACATTATACGATGTAGGGAAAAAATATATTGTGCATGAAGAAAATAAAGCCAACTATTAAAACCCTTAAAGGGATCATGACATGGATTTATTTCATTATTTTAATATGTTCCTTGATATTAATTTATAATATTAATAAAGTTTTTGGCACAAAGAAAACTAATATAGGCTATATGGGGGGAAATTATTATCTTCATCCCTCATTTTTTGTTTTAAAGGGTGGCTCCTTTAAGGCTTGTCAGTAAATGGCTTACGATTGGCTAACATCTTTGTATAGTAAACAGTATCAATAGCCACACACCATTGCACGTGAGTAAGTGTTTTGAAAACATTATCCATACAAAACCGTCATTTACAGACAATGCATTATGAAACCGTTTGTTTATGGTTTGTGACGCAGTTGCTGTAAAATCCAATACATTCGGGTGCTTCATATTTCAACAAAATTTTCTTTGTGAACTCTCAAATACACTGTGCCTCGTTTACAAAATTTGCAGACAAATTATCCGAACAAACATATAGTCCTCTTTAAAAATAAATCATCCACATGTTCTGGACGCTGGTTTTTTTCTGAAGTCCGTAGAAAAATGAGCAAATTATCTGTTTAAAGGGTTACTTCAGCGATTAGCATTAAGCGTTGTATCAGTAGAAACCCGGGAGTATATTCAAATTACCGTACTTTCCCCCTCATATGACCCTGAGACGAGAGAATTATGTATTTTATTTCTGGAAAAATTCCTCCGATGACGCAAATATTTGCGTCATCGGAGGAGTTTTTGGCCAGAGGCTGAAGACTACAGCCAGCAGAGGGCGCTATTTCCACGTTTTCAACATCACTCTCACAGCACTCGGCTGGACGAGCTTCGGAGATTCATGTAAACGGAGCGGTGGAGACCAAAGTGAGTGTTTTAACTTTTAAAATTAACTTCCTATGAAAATTAAGCTACCAAAGACACGAGCTGAACACGCGCCAGACTGATCACGCGCTGTGAATGCAGCCACGAATCCCGCGATTACCACAGTTCATGTGATGAATGTAGTCCGATCCTGCTGGGTTTGTGCCGTGGCGGCTCAGTCGGCTCACTCACATTAAATCGAACAGACACGTTCAGTTTTTAATTGTAGTGTCTCTAACTGAACTGATTTTCTGAAAATGAACGCGGTAGGCAAGTGATCCAGTAAGCCTGTAGCCGACTAGCCGTGCCTAGAGTAGGAGGGGGCAGTGAAGCAGTGCGTTCTGGGAATTGTCGTCTTTCATCCCCAGTCTAGAAGGCACCAAATTCAAAAATAATTTCGGCCTCACTTTATATTAGGTGGCCTTAACTACTACTTACAAAAAAAATAAGTACAATGTACTTACTGTGTTCATATTGTGTTGCAAAACACCTTTGCTGATATTGAGGTGGGATACGGGTAGGGTTAGGGACAGGTGTGATGGTATGGGTAAGTTTAAGTGTAGGGTTAGGTGTAAGGGAAGTGTCAACTGTGTAGTTACAAATGTAACTACAGAAATTAATTACAGATGTAATTACATGCAGGTATTTTTAAATGTAAGTACAATGTAAAACATGTATGTACACAGTAAGTGCAATGTATCAAATTATTAATTAAAATGTTAGTACATAGTAGTTAAGGACACCTAATATAAAGTGGGTCCATAATTTCTACTACATTAATGACCCTGTTTGAATATAGATTCATCTTCCCAGCGCTGAAGTTAAACAGGTTGCTTTAAAGTGAATGTTTCTTTACAGTTCCATTTACTCATCCATTTGTCCTGTTGTCGACAGACTCAAGCACGTGGAGTATGTCAGAAACTGAACATGCATCTATATACAGTGCAACATCAGTGACTATAATGGGTTCAATTTGCTTTTGACACGACACTCACATCTGCTGTGGGCAACTGTTGGTAGTTGCATGACTGAACGCCAGTGGGCGGGGCCTATGGTGCGATTCTATGATGTCTTGCTCTGGAGGGAGGTACATGCAAATGTATTTGCCCATGTGATGTCACAAAGCTGTTTTTGAAGGTAGACTAAATAAATGGTTTGTTTATAATGAGGAGGACATTTTAGCTCTGCCCTTTACAAAGTCTTGATTTCGTTTTCGGGGTGTAGTAGAATATGCTTTTATGCTTGATTGTTAAAAAAATTCATAATTGCATTTGCAGATTAACCAAGGTTAATTTTCCTAAAGGGCGGTGAACAGCCTTAGAAAAGCGTGAGCTTATAAAAACTACAGTAAACACTATATCAACACTAATGTATAGCAGGCGAGAGGAGGCAAAGCTTTGCCCTTTGTTTACATCATAGCAACAACATAAAACTTATAATTGGAACTGTTAATAGAAAATATAACTATAAATAATAAGACATACTTATAGGTTGTGATCCACAAACAACAGATTGTTCTGACAAAGTGGGAACTGCTCCATTTCAGGAGAAGCTTTTGTCTGTAGCCTTCATTGTACTCTCTTAGTTTTTGGAAGCTTTTCTCCGTAAAATGTGCACCACGCAGATAAATGTTGGGATTATAATGTTCAGTAGCAGTGTTTAAAATAAATGTAACCCTAAGTTCGTCAGCCTTAGGAAGGTCAAACAAATGAGTTTTGGAAAAAGGGTAGAAAAAAAAACAGTGTCTCTACCAGGCATATATATATATATATATATATATATATATATATATATATATATATATATATATATATATATATATATATATATATATATATATATATATATATATATATATATATATATATATATATATATATATATATATATATATACATATATATATATATATATAAATACATATACATATATATATATATATATATATATATATATATATATATATATATATATATATATATATATATATACATATATACATATATATACATATATATATATATATATATATATATATATATATATATATATATATATATATATATATATATATATATATATATACATATATACATACATATATATATACATATATACATATATACATACATATATATATACATATATACATATATACATACATATATATATACATATATACATATATACATACATATATATATACATATATACATATATACATACATATATATATACATATATACATATATACATACATATATATATACATATATACATATATACATATATACATACATATATATATACATATATACATATATACATACATATATATATATATATATATATATATATATATATATATATACATACATATATATATACATACATATATATATACATATATATATATATATACATACATACATATATATATACATATATATATATATATATATATATATATATATATATATATATATATATATATATATATATATATATATATATATATATATATATATATATATATATATATATATATATATAGTCTTTTTCCGCATACCTGCTATCCCCACCGGAACGTTTCTCATTCCCGCTTGCATGTTTACACTAGGCCTATAAAATCTGTCGAAAAATACAATGCTCTTTTTAGCCGTTTTCAGTAGGATGGACAGTTGAATAGTAACCCAACCTCGTTATACTTAATAAAATATGTTCCCTACTACGGAGTATTCTCTGTCTAGAGTGCGCAGCCACACAAGCTTATGGAAGAAGCGCATGCCCGAGCTTGCATATTGGGTAAAGCTGCGTTTGTTTGACATTGTGGGAAATAGAATAATACAATCAAAATGTATTAGCCTTTACCCATTAGGGATGTGACGGTGAGAACATTTTCCCTCACCGTCACATAACTTTTAGTGTTTGTGCGGCCGTGCGTGTGTAGCCTACTTTCGGTTTGCCAATTCGGGGGCGGGTTGCTTGAATGGTGGGTTCATTAGCCTTCTATTCTTAATAAAAACAAAACAGTACAATGACAGACTCCCTTAAATAGGCGCTTTTACTTTTTGCTTTGAAAAAAAATCGTCATTCAGCTTCTCACGCTCGTGAGGAATGAGATGTGACTCCTGCTGATAGTTTGTGCTGCGAGCCCCATTCGGCTCGCGCTGCATGTTCAGTTTTTAATTGTAGTTAATCTGTTCATCACATACATTTTAGTTCAAACTGAACAAAACATTTTACTACTATAAAATATCAAAACGACGGTGCCACGGTGGGCAAGTGATGGACACCTGTATAACACCGACTATCGCTACAAGCCTAATATTACCCGTTATTATCAATCTAAAGGAATCTACTGTGAAAATAGGAGCTTGTTACTGGGATGTAATGTAACAGACCTGTGTGTTTTGTATCACTAGTGCAGTCAGTTCTCGGAGCATATGCCTGCCCGCGTGAGGCGCGCCTCTGAGGCCTAGTCCACACGTACACGGGTATTTTTATAGTTTATAGTTTAGTTTTATAGTTTTTTTAATAGTTTTTCCTCCTCAGTTTTAAAAAACAATCGCGTCCACACAAGAACGGTTTAAAAAAATCTGTCCACATGAGAACGCAAATCTACGCTATGATTGGTTGCCTGATTTCCACATGGGTCCCATCCACGGCACCGATGCACATTGCACTGACTGAGGGATGCCATGGGCTCAGTGAAACCCTACAAGTTCTACAAGTTCCTTTCCTTTGGACTCAGTGACAGGTAGGCCTAACTGTATATACACAGGTGCAGGGCCGAAGTGGACTGTAATAGCTTCACACATTTGCTTTACTATTTTGTATTATTGCATTCTGGCGCCTTTGTTCTGCAATACAATGAAATAACTGAACATGTATCTGTAGGCTATACATGTGATAAGCGCTGTTAGTAGAGTCCACCGCATAGACTCGACTGATGTAAATCAAAAGGAGGTAACGTGGAAAATCTGACGTCAAACAAAGGAGAGAACAGCGCGCACTTCGACTTAAAAAGCCGAAATCTACGGTTTCAACATCTACACGACAACGCTGTAACTGGAGTTTCTAAAAATCTTCACCCTGGCCGGAGTTTTCAAAAAAGTCCGGTTTCAGTAACCGGATACAGCGTTTGCATGTGGACGAACAGCCAAACAGCATAGAAAAAGCCGTGGTTTTGAAAATACCCATGTTTGTGTGGACAGGGCCTGCCTTTATTAGAGAGAAGAATATGTTCAGCCCCTCCCTCCGAATATTCGACGTTGATTACTACCGATATTCGAATGTCAAAAAAATGGTATTCGGTCCAGCCCTAGAACTGTTCATATACATTTTTTTTTAACTATTTTCTATAATCTATAAATAAGAGGAACATGTTAAAAGAATTTAAATGAAAAAGAATGTAGAATTTTCATAAAGTTTTGATTAAGCAGCAACAGTATCGTCCATAAACATTTCAACCAATGGAATTGTTGTTTGGAGAACAAAATAGTGTCCATTGCATGGACAGAGACAAAAAAAAAAAAGCATTGCTATGGTAAAACATTCAGTGCTGTGCAATCGTTCTTTGAGTGTTTGGCCTCAGTAGCCATGTTGATAGAAACGACATGAGGTCAGACACTGGCTATATGATTAGGTGCCTCTGAGATGACCAGAGCCCAGCTGCAGAATGTGTTACTCCAATCTGAATAATCACAAGAGAGCATTCCAGACCCAATCGATGCACTATCACTATTATCCTTTAAAAGAGCCGCCTCATTTTCCCTCAAGTGGGCTATCAATGTTGCCTCTACCCATTCAAGGCCTGGCCGAAGTTTCCATCTCATCCCTCCGCTGTCTGAATTAATTTCAAGGCCATAGCTCGTTGCAGTCTTGCTTGCAGGTTTCTCCAGGACACTATATAGTCGAGAAAGACACTTACCACCTAGATGCAGAGGTTTTGAGGATACAGTCAAAGTCTCAAGGACTGAGACATTGCACAGAGCAGACGGATACACAATGGATAAGATATTGCAAGGATTTAAGAAGCGCTTCCCAAAAGGTTTTATTGAGGAAGAGGGCATGAAGTGCTGTTTGGTGATGTGGTTCATGAGGATCCTTGAGTATCAGATCCTATAAACTCCTATGATTCATGGCCTCCACAACAGAATAGGAAGTAGAGTTGTCTCAGCTAATCTGAATTACTGTTTACTAAACATATATTAAACTCAAGAACTATTCAGTGTGACTCATTAAAGCTCAGTGAATCAATATATGAAAAGTAAAACCCAGTCCAGGTAGAAGCAAAGCTGCATTCAAGAAAACAAACAGTACACTTGATCTCATGAGATCAAGGGAAAAAAGATTCTGAGAAGCTTATCTAGATTTAATATGAAAATTTTAATGACATTTTTATTTTCAAGCAAACACTGTACAATGTACTGCCCAGTTAAAATCACTAAATAATAATAAAGAAAAATAATTATAGACTGAATGTTAACTGGAAGCTTGCGTTCATCTGTCTCAACTTGCAACACCCACTTCTCAATATACAATGGGTAAAACCAAGTCCCCATTTTGGAAGGACAAGTCTAAATATGAATGGAATCAGTACACAAAATGCCTAATATTAAAAATTAATGAGAAAAAGCGAGTGCTCTTTTCCATCACGGCTATTTATCTGCAGCACAAGGGCAAATGCCATCTGGGCTCACGAAACTATTCAAGCTCAGAGTAAGCACGGCGAGTACTACTGACTTTACTCCTATTGGCTGTCGCTCCTGAAAGTCACTCTTCATTTGCATAAAGTTCAATAGCTTTGGTCAAGGCACCTGACAGGGCAAACCACGTTAAAATATATACTTACAATTAAGTTTGAAGTGCTTAAAGGGTTAGTTCATCAAAAAATGACTGGATCAACCTTAACATTATGAAGCGCCGATAATACTTTGTGCGCCAAAACAAAAATAACAACTTTATTTAACAATTTCTTCTCATCTGTGTCAACCTCCTAAGATGTTGTCATAGTAAATACAGTGCATCGCTTCCATTGACTATTTTAACAATGTTTCATCAAAAATATCTAAATTTGTGTTGCAAAGATAAACTAAGGTCTTACAGGTTTGGAACGACATGAGGGTGAGCAATTAATGACAGAATTTTCATTTTTGGGTGAACTCTCCCTTTAATATAAAGCATTCTCATATTTAGGACAAATACCATAGGTTTGTGCACTTTTCCCTCAGCAGCTCACATCTATTTTTCCGATGCTTTTTTCCATAGAAATGCCATATTCACGATTGTAAACCGGCGTTAGTTTGTTTATTGTTTTCTTTAACTATTGCAGCCCAACATGAGGCATTCCTTTTCATGGTTTTGGCATTCATTGGTGACTTAAAAGTGGGCAAGACAGCCATCATTACACTGTTTCCTTCAGCACAGTAGCTACAATAGGACCGTGGGTTTTATATTTATTCAGAGTACAGCAGACTGCAGCTTCCCATCCAAGCACCAATCATTATATCTAAAGCAGCTGTGATATTCATTATAAGGAGGCACCTCGCCTTGACCATTCTACTCGCAGCCGATGGCACAAAAGACTCCCCTCAATGCCTCGCCAACACTCTCATCTTGTGACAGCAATGCAACAAGTCCGTATACTAACCTGTTTAATTCCATTTTACTCGACTGTTAATATCTCTTTTCACTCTCCAACCGCTCCACCTTCCGATCCTTTCCAATAATTCTGGCGCACTAAAGGGAGGACAGAGATGTCAAAACCTCATTCTGAAAGGGAAAACCCTCATCTAATGAATTGCAAATGTTTTTAAATAAAACTTGATGAATTAAACTTAATGAGATTATTTTACAAAACACATCCACATACAAGGGCCTCCAAGAAACGCCATTCACATGGAATTGGAATGAACCGAAAGGCCTTTCTTGAGCTATGTAGGCTGAGAGGTCTTGAGTGAGAGGGTTTTCTCTTTTTTTCCACTGCAGGTCTGTCTATGGCCCAATACTGTAAGAACTTAATGCCATCAGGGACCCTGCTATTTGAATGCAGGGGCTTTTTTATCAGGAGCACAAGTGGTGCAGAAAAAATTGCTTGGGATTAATTTGGGTGGCGGCGAACACACAGCTGGGATCAGCGTGTGCAGCTTTCTCCGCCCGTGCTTGCGATATGCTGGGGTTGCATGGTCTGTTTATTAACGGTGACTCGACTCTCATAGAAGGGGCTGAGACTGGGGGGCTGGAGTCAGTGGTGCAACTTTAAAAGGCATTTAGCCAATAATAACATACATGTACAATACGATAAGAAAATTAAACCTTTTTGGCCCCTCTCATCTTTGCAGCCACACCTAAGAACTGCCAGTTTTCCTCTCCTCTTTATCCATATCCAATGCAGAGCTCGGCTGTATCATCTCAAAACATGCAGGATCATGTCTTCATGTGTGTAAATAAGCAGAAAGCATATTACCACTGTGTGTGAAGAATCAAAGCATGCGGTCTATGATACAACCCTATTGGGGATGTGAATGTAAATGCATGCTATGTTGTGACTGTTTTATTTCTCGGTCATACCAAACTGTTTCTGTGGGGTGCAGATGGGTACTGTAGTTAATGGACCAGCACTCTGAGGCATGGCTGCATTTCATTCGGCCAGACCATAGCGCTTTTCCAGCAGGAGTGGACAGTAGGCTTTGAGCAATGTTTGCAGTTGGGCATTCGTCCATTTAACACAGTATCTCTGAGCTGATGATAGTGGACCCACTGTGGAGGAAACGGCTTCAAGGGTACAGCTGCAGCTTCTCATAATGTGCTCTCCCTTTAGCACAACCATAATGTAAGTGAAAACATTGACTATGGTTGGGTGAAAAATAAAATAAAATATATGAATTATATATTTATAGTTTGTTTGTTTTACACAGTATCTCAGAGATTAAAAAAAATATATATTTTGTTTAATGTTCTGTAGATGCTGAATTCGACCGCGCCAGCCACGTTCCTGCCATCTTGCAATAGTCAGCGTGTCTTGCGCAGCAATTTTGTGAGTAGCAGAAGAAAGGGGATAACCTTTCACTGGTGAGATGTGTTTTTACATGTATTATCTGTTTTTTACTATGGTAGTCTACATTTAATATTTTTACTTTTACTATGGTAACTGTGTTTTTGTTGTGTTAGTTGATGCCTTCGTGTTAGTGTTAGTTTAGCAAAATCATCAGCTAAAGTATTATTTTATGTATAGATATTCATACATGTGCCTAGCTTGCAGACACTCAACTTGCGCTCAAATGTTCACAGACCAGCTTGGACTACTCCAATACGGTGGATGGATTGCGTATAGAGGCCTATTGATATGGTCGCTAATGAGGCGTTTGAGTGCTTGCTTTGCATGTATGCATGTATGTATGTATGTATGTATGTGTGTGTATATAACTGCTTATTTGCATGTTATACACACACGTCAGGCATAACATTATCCCGTCGAGGCATGGACTCCACTAGACCCCTGAAGGTGTGCTGTGGTATCTGGCACCAAGATGTTAGCAGTAGATCCTTAAAGTCCTGTAAGTTGCGAGGTGGGGCCTCCATGGATCGGACTTGTTTGTTCAGCACATCCCACTGATGCTCGATTGGATTGAGATCTGGGGAATTTGGAGGCCAAGTCAACACCTTAAACTCATTGTGCTCAAACCATTCCTGAACCATTTTTGCTATGTGGCAGGGTGCATTATCCACAGCCACAGCCAGCAGGGAATACCGTTTCCATGAAAGAGTGTACATGGTCTGCAACAATGCTTAGGTATGTGTCAAAGTAACATCCACATTGATGGCAGGACCCAAGGTGTCCCAGCAGAACATTGCCCAAAGCATCACACTGCCACTCCCCCGGCCATACATGTGATGTTAAAGAAAATGTGATTCATTAGAGCAGGCCACTTTCTGCCATTGCTCTGTGGTCCAGTTCTGATGTTATTCACTTCACCTGTCGGTAGTCACCACGAGAGACTTCAGTGAACATTTAGGAGTTATGTTTGATAATGTGAAGGAATTGCTGAATTGAACAATTTTGAATAATTTAATTAAGGCTGACAACTTAAAATGAATTAATTCACATAAATGAACTAAAATCTAAATCTGATAAAATTAAGACAGATGTTTTAATAGTGTATGATCAAAAAAAGTGCACTAGCAACACAAAATATAGTCAATTAATATATTCAATTAATAATATAATGTGTATTCTCAATATATCTCTCGGCCATAATGATGTCCAAGAACACATCTCCTACAAGTAAATGAAATATGTGACTTAGGGAGAGAAAGAAAGGGAAAAAGCTATTTTCCCAATAAATGCTAATCTAGCACCATTTTCAACCTGAGTTCCATGCATGTTGTAATAAGACACTTAAGCAGTCAACGACTAGTTCTCCCTGAGGCAACCATGGTTTCACTGCAACCGTCACTGCAATAACGTGAAAGCATACTGCATTACACCTATTTGCAGAGGTCATGTTCAAATGAGCTTTTCATCAGGCGTGCAGCCTCACACGTATATGCACATTTCCTGTAGATGAGAACTTAGCAAATAAGCAGCGTCTGGCCAAAGGCAGTGTTATTTCACAGCATAACTAACTGGATGATTGCTCTAGCAAGAAAAGGATGGAGAGAGACAGAGAGAGATAAAGAAAAGAGTCACCACGTGTCATTTCTGATTGTAAAACTCCAAAGCACATACAGTCTGACCATTTAAAAATCAAGATTCTGGAAAGTACATTTATAGTTACAATCGCATAGTCAAGCTACAATCTCCATATATCCATCCAAGTATACATGACAATACATAATCAAATATTTGATTATCTTAATAATTTGAAATCTAAATAATTTTATGATACTAATAAATCTAAATAATTATTTAAATGGTCTTACCACAACTGAACATTTAAAATAAAAGTAAACATACTTGGTGTGTCTCTATCCTGTATCCAAATTCATTGAACCACTTCTAGAAGCTGACATGACTTCTTACTTCAAATTAAATATATAAATAAATCTACAAAGTGTTAGCTCAAACTCTCACTTCACACTTAGACATTCATGCAACAACAACAAAAATCACTTAGACTGTCAGTTAACAGAATATAAAGCAATGTGAAATCCTGATGAACCAGAAAACGACAACATGTTTATGATTTATGGAAACTTCCACATATAAATAAATCAGACCAACAGATCTGGAAAAGGAAAACGTGCAAACCGGAGAAGGGAGAAGCAAATGGTAAAAGTGACGGGGTGAAACTTAAACAATCCGAGCAGTTTGTGAGCACGGCAGTGCATGAAGAAACAGGAAACGTTGTGTGCGTTGGATTTAGTAAATGTGTCTGAAAGCAATCAAACAATGTCCGGACCAATACCGGCCTCATCATGATAAGAGGCAGCCGTGAGGCTGAGTGGCTAGCAGGCAGCTCTCTAATCAGAGGCCGGACCGCCGTAATTGCCTGCTACAATCTATCTCTGCCACTGCCGGCTCCATACTTTCCGTAGTATTAGAAGGCTGCCCAGTTCATTTCAATACGCAGCGCGCCGTCAAGTGAAATTGGCAGGGTAAATAGGAAACCGCTGTTTATTTCCTGCTTCCTTCTGTCGTACTGGGGCCAAACACAGAGTAAAAGAAAGTGCTATTAGCCCGGGCAGAATCCACGCAAACCGCAGAAATTACTGTCAGCGGGCAACCCTCCTCAAGCCACAAACAATAGACGGCATCCAAATTAAAGCACAATAAATCACAATGTGTTTAGCTGCGCCGAGCCCGCCGGAGTCTCGTCGTTTTATATGTGTGCGCATGTGTGCGCTTTGCGTATCAAGGAGCCGAGGGCCTCAAGCTCAGCGGAAAAACAGGTCTGGTGAAATCTTAGGTCATTATCAGGAGGCACATTCGACAATTCACCTCACACTGCTTTTAAGCGCTCTCTTGAAAATAAAGCGTGCCAAACAAGTGTAATGGCTTACAGAGAAAATAAGATAATAATAGTGAATGGTTCTGGGTAAACAATGAGGTTTTGTCACTTGTATTGTTGTCGAGGCGAATTCGGCTCATTGTGTGCGCCGCTAAGCCAAAGAATGGATTTTCCGTCTGGACATTTGTTTTCCTCCTTGTCAAGTAAAATAAAAACATGCTGAAACGTTAACTAAGAAACATACCTAAAAATACACATTCTCTGAGTCAAGTCTGATGGAAGTGTTGGTTTTAGATAACTCCTCCCTGAACCGATCTATAAGGACAACAAAACAAACGATACAGTTCATACAGCAGAGTGCGAAAGGTCAATGCAATCACTTTAATATTGTGTGTGTCCCATCACAACATTTACTCACCGCATACATCCCAGTCACTGATCTTCAAAAGATCCGTAATTAAACGGAGTAATTACATAGCTATACTTGCATGCAGACACCTTCAGAGGTCCGACATAATTAGTTATCATGACCACCACATAGTAAGCAGGAAAGAACCAATCAATATCCCATTCTAAACGACCCCATGAACGCAGCCCATTGCAAACGGACAATAACAGGATCCCTGGAAGCATTCACAGAGAACCGTAAGAACTCAAGGCAGACCGGATATGTAAAAGAAAATCGCCATTACCTCAATAAATCACATGCTTGTGCCAATAAAATCTTTAGCCTTTTTCTGTACATTAAGTCTTTGTGTTGAAAGTCGAATGGCAAACATGTTGCGATATTTTTGACAAGACAGACAGGGGAGTATTTTATATCATTTTTTTCCAGGGTACTTCAGTGCTTTTATGAGGGCGCTTGTGCTTTTTCAATCAGCAATAACAACAGTATTTGGCACCTACTATTCAGCAAGAGCCACAAACAATAATGTTCGAACTATAGGTTCAAAAGGCCTGGATAAAAACATCATTCAACCTCACTTTTTCACTTCTGGATGAATTCAACAATTGAGACTGAATGGTGGCTTCTTCAAAATAGGCTGCAGAGCTATTCCTTAAAATGACCTCTAATTACATTAAATATATTTTGAGTCTTTTCAAATTATGTGTTCGCCATTGCCCTCCACTTTTTTAAAGAAAATGGGTGAACAATTTGTGTTCTCTTTAGTCTTCCTGAAATGGCTTTTCCAAGTCGTTCTAGAGGGTCTGCAATTGGGAGGTATCAAGCATTGCCCTGCTAATTCTAATGTCCGCCGTTTGGGATTAACATGCTGAGAACACGGTTATGTCTTTCTGGGACAGGTTGCCATCTTTATTTTCCTTTTCTTTAACAAAATATGACCTAATGTGGTGAAAATGTGGCACTATACCCCCTTCTAAATAATCGTAACAGTCGTTTCATGTTCACAGTGCGATATTAATATGCAAGGCTGCCACAATCTCCCCGTTACAAAGATCTTCTCCGATTAATTACCACCAAAGTCTAAGAAAAGGCTCAGGCACCTAAAGCCTAAGGAACATTACGGACAAGAGCCTTGACTAAATCAGATTCTAACTGCTAAATCAATGCCAATTATTGTGAGACAATTGACAGCAATGCATCTGAAATGAGCCTCTACATTATTTCTGCCACTCTTTAACAAGGACTAGAGGACGGTATAAGACTGTGAAATGTTGGTTTGGGTGAATTGTATTGGCAACCATGACAGGATTATACTGATTTACAGGAACAGGCTGCTTTTTGTGTATCAATGTGTTCATACTTATTTTCAGTGGAGTGTACACAGAACACCATTAACCAATCAAACACAACACGTATGTAAACACAATCAATCACTTCAACACCACTGAGGTCATCCAGTGATATTAAATGCATCATTATGAAAACAACAACAGTATGCATTCAAGAAATCTCAAGTATATGAGATTTCGACCACTCTTATATGATAGAGAATTTCAAAAATCTATCAACAAATTTCAGTTTCAAACACTTTTGGAGGCTGTGCCAACTAATTAAAAACTTGTTCGTTCGCAAATAATTTCAATTCATTTCTTTGTTTTAAATGGGGTACATTTGCATTGGGGTCTCCAATGCATTGCAGCGACTCTCGGTTTGGACACACCACAAATCACAGTCATACATTAATACTACAAGAGTAATCGATTAATTCTGAATGTTGGGTCTTTCACAGTACGCTCTATTATTTCTAATTACCCAATGGGTCACGGAAGTATGCCTCTGCAATTGCACAGCGCCTACCAGGTATATAAAAAAAAGAAGAAAAAAAAAGAGAGAGAGAGGGAGAGAGAGAGAGCCATTCTGGCCCTCCTGTCCACTCTTTCTCCCTCTCTCGTTCTCAAACACACATCTCAGCGGCCCTCTACCAAAAGATCACAGCTCCACCTAGTGCAATGCACAAGAAACGATTGGTAGTGAATGGAACTGACACAATGATCTCAGCATACACGCTTTGGGTCATATTTGAATTTTAGTTATTTATTTGTCAACCAAAGTGTATAAAAATGTATTATAGCTTTCAAAAAGGCACTTTTTCAAATAGCTAAATTAGCATTTTAGATAAAATGATCTCCATTTCTATGCACAACTTTTCCTTTAGGACTTATAAATAATAAAATAAGCCAAACATCCACTGCAAAAAAGTAAAAACATACACTAATGATTTATACTGCCTCAACAAAGTTATTGAGACCTTATTTCATAATGTTATTTAATTATCAGTCTATGAAATGCAAAAATAAAAAAAGACACCATTGCACTAATGTAAATCAGACTATTTTGTGAAATGACATGTTCACATTCAAAACCTTCTCACTTGATGTATGTAACATTGAAGGGGGAAAGAAAATCTAATATATATACACCATATAGCATAGTAAGCATACATATGTATTTAACATAATTATGTCTTATTTTATTTCATTATGTGGTTCATATTAATTCAGGTTTTCAATGCAGCGGCTTAATTTAAATGATGGGTTTGTTTTCTTGCTATCTTTATATATTTCACATATACAGCGGCAAAGCCCAGTAGTTAATTTCATTTAACTTTAATGAAAAAGTATGTGAACAGTATTTATGCATTTATGAACAGAAAACGAACATCTATTTTTGTACTGTCACATCTTGCCAATCCAGAGGGCAGACCAAGCTGGAAAATAGGCTCACCACACACACACACACACACACACACACACACACACACACTTTGTCTCTTCTCACACACACACACCCTCTTCACCCGCTGAGTTCCACAGTCTGGGCCTGCTGCACCGAGAGGGAATTTACATTTTAATAGGCAGAGCTGCTCGCGCCGACTTCGAATGAGGGTATATGCTCAGCTGAACAGCGGGAAATGCACCCCACAGCAGAAGTTTAGAATGAACCTCAAGACAATTCCTGGTGCACAAAGACAGAAAATGATATATTTTAGCCCATCTCTGTCACGTATATAGTGAAATATGCATACATATAGAAATCATTTTCTACCAGACCTCATCCAAACGTCTCCAGGTTTATGCAACATTTCGGCATTTAAGCACCAGCTTTCAATGCATCTTGTTGCGAGTGGAACTGGGATCTAATGCACTGTGCTGAAAAAGAAAAGAAACCTGCATGGACTTCCAGTATCAGAGTGACAATATCTTGATTAGCTACATAGCAACCTGAAACTGGAATCATTTTTTTGGCAATAAAGGTTCAGAAATTATTTTTGTTTAAAAAAAAAAATGTGTTGCTATTAAGTTCTATGCAAATTTATTCATTATGCTAAATTCATTAACTTAATCATTTTTACTATGCTTAGTATTATTATTACTACAACAAATCACCTTGGTGTTTTCCATCTTTCACTGACCTAATTACTAATGTGACCACAAACGCTCCTGTTTAAAATATCCGTGGTCAAATTTATGTTTATCCGTTTCTACATTCTTAGAAAAAACATTCCGTATTCTCATCTCTCTCTCTCTCTTTTTTTTTTGGTCCCTCATTTCACCACCATGTCATGACTGAGTGTGAAACAGCACAAGATGTCACTGCTCCGGGCATGCAATCAAGTGGCAGGCCCCTCCCAGCTCTAATTAATAACTATTGAACATGCTAACAACAATCAACACTAATTAAATACGAGCTTGTTGACAAGAGTGCAAACCTTATCAAAAACACCCCCCTTAAAAAAAAAGCTATGGAGAAGGGGGATGAGGGAGGGCACTCCTGTTTTCCGTAATTAGTTAACGAAGAGCCCCGAGCCGCTCTTTCGATTGAGGACCCCGCAAGCTAGTTAGGAGTTTCGTCTGACACCCTGAATAGAAGAAGCAGTCATCCTAAACAGCGGGTCACATGACCATGCAGAATCTCCGCTCCGGTTATAGGGCAAACAGAGCAGAGAATGAACTGCTTTCAGCTTTTGAGGTGTTTCACTGCTTATATGAGAGAGAAGGGGATTTTATGTTGTAATATATGCAGGAGTGCGAATGAACGCTCACCAAAAGAAAAATGAGATGAAAAATGGCTTTAGCCATTTTGTAAATAAAACCAGTTGGCCCAAGGAATTGCAATACAATGAAAGCTATAGGAGAGCATCTACAAACCAGATACTGAAGACTTTACCTCTATGAAATATGTACTATCCCAATTTTATCAAGGAGTTTTCCTTCAGAACTACATGTATTGACACAAACGAAAAACGTCTTTTTTTTCGTTTTGTGTCAAGGTTCACTGAGACAAAGTTCATCTTGCATATGATAAGTGACAAATGCCTGTGCTGCTTGTTATTTGTATGTTGCATTGTATTTTTGTAAAACATATTTAACTTTTAACTATAAAAAAAATATTTTACTACAATAAAAAAGTCATAAATATGATAATAATAAGCATTGCCTATTACTTTGGCACATTTTTTTTAAATAACAAAAAATGCATGGCCAGCAAGAAATCTTTATGGTAGGTAATTTCTCAGTTTACCCACAATTATACAATTATGTTGGAAATAATTGCACACCTTAGAAAGCCCAATCAGATTCAAGCATTCAACATCTCCGTAGTATAAGTTTTTACTATTGTTGTTGTTTAAATAAATAAATTACAATACAAATATAAAAAAGAAAAATCATAAAAAGAAAAATGTGCTAGCATACAAGTAAAAAGATCTAAGACAACAAACTGACAAGAAAGTACAAAATCAACATCAACATACTCTAGAAAGCTAAATTGCTTGTCACTGTGGGCAATCTATGAATGACATTATCTGTCAATAGTGGTAGCCAACTTGAACACACTCAGCAAATGTCACAAAAGGGCAGGTTTGTGGTTTTAGGGAGCTGTTCATGGCAATACAGATTTAATTTCAGCTATGAACAGACAGCATATAGTGTAGAGGATTTAAGAGTTTGTTGGCAACAAACAGGACACGGTGGGCAGTCAGGGGCAAGACATTGCCCTCCAGTGCCCCAGTAACCTAACTGACATTTGTATGTGCGCAAACAACCCCTCACGCTCTCCCAAACCGGGAGTAATGCTGAGTGACAGCTACCATGGGGTACAGCCTTTGCATCGACAGCAGCCGTTTGTTTCCATGATCGCTCCCTGATAGGCAATTGAATTTGTCAGTGACCCTAAACAATTGCTCCGATGAGATCCAGCAGGCCCTTCCTTCCCCTGGCCCCACTGCCCATCCTGATCAATACATCCGATCAATGGCCAGCGGCCGATATTGATGACTCTGTCCCGTCTGTTGCCTGCTGCACAGAAGCTTGCCAAGAGGGCAGCGGGCCTCGGTCTCTCTGCACTTGTTGATCACTGTCGTCCATTGTTGGAACTGATGTCTAAATAGTGCTGTGCTCCAAACTAAATCAGAGGTGGGAACAGTCAAGTTGAAATTCTCAACTGCCAACCTCAAAGCATTTCAGTCAATCATACATCATTGGCATTATGACATAGGCATTTGACTATGATAACAAAAATAAAATGTGTGACAGCAGAATGCTTGCTTTTGCTATTGGCAGCAAAAAAAAAAAAACAACAAAGAAAAATATATATGTATGAATTAAATAATTATAATTATAATAAAACTAACGACCTTGGCAAATCATGTTGGAAAAAGTTTGCAATTAGGTTCAATTTGTTCACCATAGTAATCTATATTATAATACTTTAATTTACTTTAATAAATTTGTATAAATTATAAAAATAATAAAACAGATATATAATACAATACAAATTACAATACTACTGTTCATAGTTATAAATTATAATAGTTACACTTATTATAATTTTTGTGAACTTCATGAGTAAGCTACTCTGACAAAATGTTATTGTTTTTTATAATTTAAAAAAATTATTTATTATAATTTTATTAACACTGCAATACAATTCAATTTGTAAAAATTTGTAAAAATATTTTCAGCAATTTTTAAATTAAAAAGTAATTAAAAATCAATGTATTATATTAATTTTACTATTGTTCATTGTTTATTCATGCCCTTTCATAACACAATTCGTTTTTACAACTTCAATGTGCAAATTAACATTAACTTAATAAATGTTTAAAATAAATGTTTTATATATGTTTTATTTCCTAGTTTCTATGGACTGGGCATGGTAGTCTCCGCCATCTTGAAAATGACATCAAACGGCACATTTCACAGAAACTCAAGGTTGACTCATCTGCTCACTTCCACTGGTTAATTTCAAGTAGGAAGTTTTGAGTCATCTGGACGCTGCATTAGTATCCGTGTTTACATTGCTGCTCTTGCAGTCAATCGATCCTCGTACAAAAACCATAAAGATTGCAAAAGCAGTGCATGTGCATCAACGAGTGGAGATCAATGAGATGAATCCAATCAACATACCCCACCTGATCGCCATTGAGCTTTGAATAGTAAAACGACAAGATTGCAGTTGTCTGCGCAAGAGCACCTCTCTGGTTCAATGGCATCAGGTAGGGCTTTGGAGACCGAGAGAGTCCCAACTGTGAGGCCTGTGTGTCTGAAGAGTCTGGGGAAGTAGGGAACCATAATTAAAACCCTACCTGAGCTGCGCTCTTTATTCTGAGCAGGGATCACAAGCTCCCCATGCGGCACAGCTACGCCGCCCCCTCTATGCCACATGCCCCAAAATCTCGGCCTCATGTGGTTAAGGATTTTCCACCTTATTAGATAAATTGCTAGTGATCAAAAGTAGTCCTCACGGTTCAAAATTTCAACCCATAAATAAAAAGCCCTCGTGGCTATATGTGGGCCTGCCAAGACACACTGACCCGGAGACCGAGACCGCAGCTGATGCAGCAATTAGACATCAATAACAGAAAATTAAAAATAAGACATAGAGAAGTATGCGCAGCACAACTTTGCGAGAAGATGTGGATTTTGTTTTCCGTCCCATTGCCTTCAACATCTGTTTGTGTTTGTTGCTTTGGCATGTTTCCGCCATTGCCAGAGCCAAGAGGAGTTAGTTCCCCATGCTCATTAATTAACAGATTTAGTCCCCCTGAGAAAATGGCTCAAAGGCACCGCTGTCAAAGCACCAGTCCCCTTGTGAACGAGCCGTCATAATATTCGGCCATTTAAATCTTGCGTGCTAGCAGAGCATTCAGATAGGGGAAAAGTATGTATGAAAAAGAAGTGTCATCGGCTGACCTTATTTATTATTTTAATATATTTTAAATTGTAATTTATTCTTGTGATGGCAAAGAATTTTCATGAATATTTGCAATGAATTTTCAGCATTATTCAGTCACGTGTTCAACGCGTAGTCTAGTTTCAATTTCATTTGCTTTTAGTTGGTTTCTCATTAGCATAGTTTCCATTACAGATTCGCGAAAAATTGTCTAAATTTCGAAAAAAAAAACTATTGTGAAATGACACTTGGTTAAAGTTTTTTAATTAAAATTAAACGGTATTATGCGACTAAAACAGATTTTTTTCCCTTTGCAATAAGTCATTCCTAAAATCATGACGACGTATGTTGGTAGGTTTATGAATAATCGCAGGCACCACACTAGCCATTATTTTATTGAAGGAGACGTAGGTGTGTTATCCAAGTATTAATAGAGAGGCGTAGGTATGACATCACTTTGTAGGCCAAAATGCAGAAGTGAGTTAGCATTTTAGCACATCCGGTTCCTTCGTCCCAAAGTCAATGGGTTTTTTTTTGTGATTAAATGGCTGAAATAAGGTCTGAGGTGAACACAAGCTCAAAACACTTTCACGTTTTATTCTACGACATAAAACACATCAGTAAGCCATTACGTGTCTTGAAAAAGGCGGTTGCTAACAAGTGGCTAACCTTTCCAAAGCTGTATGACTTCTGTGGAACACAAAAGAAAACATTTTGAAAATGTTTTTGTCCATACAATGAAAGTCAATGGGGTCCAAAAGATTGGCACCCATTGACTTTCATTGGGACAAAAAAACACTGGGACATTTTACATTTGTTCTTTTCTGTTCCACAGAAAAGAGATAGTCATAAAGGTATTGTCAAGTAAACAATGACATTTTTCATTTTTGGGAGGCACTTTCCCTCCAAAACGCTCTACAGTAAGCCCTAAACATTGCTTACTCTTTCACACAGTGAATGAGGTGCTAATAGTGCATCTGATGAGCATGTTTGATCCGGTTGGGTCTGCAAAAGGAGCCGGTTTATTTTTTTTCAGGAGTGCAATTAGTATCCGATCAATAATCACGCTTCCTCTGAATTTCTCTTTCAATTTTCAGTGGATTTCAGACAAAGAGGAAGCCTTGAACTGTCAATAAGAGCCTCTTGTTTACCTTCACAGAAACGTTAACGTTTTCACTGAGCTCTCCAACCGAAGTTGTTTGCGCATAATTGGAATTCTTTCATTGTCTTTGAGTAACCGGGCGATTCGCATTTGACTGGGCGTTTGACAAGAAAAATGTAACGGTTGTTCATGTGATGCATCACAACAAAAAACAGCCCCAGAGAAGCTGTTATCCATTCAGAGTCTCACCTCGCCACTGTAAAACACACTTCCAAAAACACAGAGCATGACTGTTGCGCCAGCTGTGCTTTTTATAAGACACGTCTTAATGAATGACTGTCACAACTTGACTGAAACCCGCTATTACAGATCTAGAGTATCTCCTTCTCTTTGTTTAACCAAAGACGGCCTGACTAATTATTAACCAGCCTGCTGTTTGGCAATTCATTATGTATTCTCAGGAGTACGACAGATTAAAAATGAGAGTAAATACTGCACATGTCATGTGTGTTTCAACCAAGTAAATTGTGATTAACAGTGATTCTTGTCCTTTCTCCTCCTCCATACAAACAGAAATGGATTGATGCTGCAAGTATTTTTCTTCCCTCTGTGTTGAAAACACCACAAGATATCACCTTCCATCCTTTGGGACAGCGTTAATGTTTTTGCAAATATCCTGTACTTGTTTGAAAATGAGTGATTGCTCAGTAAATCTCGAAAATAAAATAAAAATGTGCTTTATTTCAAGGTAGCTAATTGGCAATTAGTAAAACAATTGTGGAGCATTGTAGCATCAGCCTAATTGATAGCGTTTATAAAGCTGGCTTACCCAGCAGCATGCTTTCAGAGCTGTGCACAGCAAGCTACATTTCTTCATTAGATTACAGCAAATTGCTAAAACAAGGAAATGGGCTCATTTACCTAAATGGTGTAAATTAATGTATGTTTATGAAGCTTTTTACGAAACCAGCAATAACTTGCTTGTCTATTTTTTAATGCACTACTGTCTCCAGGCACAGTCAAAGAGCAACGGGCTCATTTAAACCAGCACATCACTGGGAACGTTTTCAAACACTATATGACAGGTACAGAACCTTAAAGGTGAGTATATATTCAAAACTACATTCCCATTTCTTGAAGAAAATGCCAGTGCGTACAAGACAGCAAAAAATAGTGTTAAAGTTTCAGGTAATTTAGGTTCAATTTCTGCAAAAACACAAAGGCTTAGTTCACCCAAAAATGTTTTTCTTTATTATTTTATTATTTATTAGTATTTGTGGTTCCAAACCCGTAAAACGTTCATCTTCGGAACACAAATGAAGATATTTTTGATGAAATCTGAGAGATTTCTGATCCCACATAGACAACAACACAATGACCACTTTCAAGGCCCAGAAAGGTAAGACATCATTAAAATAGTCCATGTGACTACAGTGGTTCAACCTTAAATGTTATGAGAATACGAAAATTCACCATGACTTCACAACAGTAATAGACGTTCTTCCGGGTGGCAAAAGCCGAAGCGTTCCTATGGCAACGCTAGGAAATTGCTTGGAATTCAGACATAGTTAACATGATCATTGAGGGACTGATTAACTAATTCAGGAGATAGCAATACATGAAATGCCTAACCTTGGTCTAGCAGATGTAGCGCTTGTCTTCTACCATAACTTTTAAATGAGCCTCAGCCCACCATTGAGTAGTTCTTTTAGTGACTGTTGCTGTTTGACTTACAACATGTTAGGCTCTGGTAGATGATCTATTTCCCTGTTATCTAACTAAAAAGGCAATGATCGTTTTCTGTTGCTCAGATCAGATGGCACAGACATGAGCTTTTGACGGTGAAAAGGATAGAGCGCTGTAGACTAGTGCTTCTCAGCTTGGCATTCACTCAAACTAAACTCGCGGTGATGATGAAACCAATGTGGTAAACGCATCAATCATCCATCAGCAGTAGAGCCTACAACTATGGTTTACTTTTCCTATTCCTTCCATTGACATTTGACCAGTAGCCTACACAACACTAGAAGTTCTGTCTCTTTTACTTCATGCAGTGACTGGCAATGAGTTTGATCTTCAAGAGACCTTAAGTTTACTAATATTAGTCTCGAATTTCCCAGCTGAAGATAACTATGCTCTGCTATGATTTTGTAGATGGACAGTTTTGAGAATACTTCTCTGCAGCACTTTTGGCGACGTCCACACGCTTTAACCTCCTCACCCACAGGTTCCGCTGGATATATTTACTTTTTTCTGAAGGAAATCGATACAATCCTACACCTTTTGCTGTATATCTGATGGCGCAACCCCAAACACAACACGTTTTTGTCATTGTTGTTGATTAAAGTTGAAACTATGTTTTTAACTATGTAACTGTTTACAGTGGCCTGCTGGATCTCTTCAGTTGGTCAGTTCTGCCACCCGGAAGTATCTTGGTGCTGATTGTTTACAAACATTCTGAAATGCCGTATACTTTTTGTGCACTAAAAAAAAAAAAAAATAATGACAATCTCGTAAGCACCACAATGAATGCATGTGCAATAGCATAAGAGAGTGACAGGGAAGAAAAGCTATTGTTAAAGGAACACTCCACCATTTTTAGAAATAGGGCTTATTCAACTTCTTTCCTACATTTAGATATGTGGGCAAATGCATTTTTGTCTCAGTGCATGCATTGTTTTAGTTTGGCAGGGTCGCCGCTAGCTTAGCTTAGCATAATGAATGGAATCCTATGTTGCCAGCTAGCATGCCCTGAGTAAAAGTGATCAAAAAAACCCCACCTAATTACTTCTTGTGGCCTGCGTATTCACAACGAGTACAAATAGTGATGCAGATTAAGACTAGGCGATTTCCTAGGCAGATATTGACTTGGGACTATATTATGGGGAAGCACAGGCGAAGCACTTCTACTTGGGCGCAGAGATATCAAGCTACACATGAAACGTACACTTCCGTCAACATACATTTCATGTGTCGCGCGATATCTCTGCGCCCCCAAGTAGCAGTGCTTCGCCTGTGCTTCCTCATAATATAGTCCCAACACTATATCATTTTTTGCAAACTAAAAGTCCTCTTGTCGCTTCATAACATTAAGGTTGAACCACATGGACTATTTAATGATCTTTCTGGGCCTTGAAAGTGGTCGTTGTGTTGCGGTCTATGTGGGGTCAGAAAGTTCTTGGATTTCATCAAAAATATCTTAATGTCTGTTCCAAATATGAACAAAGGTCTTATGGGTTTGGAACGTCATGAGGGTGTTTTAATGCACTATACATTCTAAAGGTGTGTTCAATGACTACATAAGTATTATAATGTATTATAACTCTGGTTACATTCATGAGATAATACAATGCATTATAAGGTGCATTACAAGGCATAATTCATGCATTAAAATTACTTTTATAATGCATTATACATAAAGTGTTTAAGTAAAGTGTTACCCAATGATCTGTTGAAAGTACACAAATAAATAAATGAGGATTGACTACACAGCAATAACGCATTAAAAATATAACTAATAATAAAAGCATTTAAGGTATTTAAAAATAAAATACAAATCAGATCGGAGAATAAATATGCAACGAGGTCTAAACATTGAAAAACTTTTGTATTTAAATGTTATTTATATGGTTAAACTCAGATTTTTCTGAATTTAAGACAGATTAACATTAATTACATAAACAATATATTTATAATTATATTTTATTATGGAGGGCTAGACATAAAAAAAATCTAATGGCTCAAAATCATTAAAATGATCAGCTTCATTACACAAACTGGTGAACTTCATGCAACTTGAGCGCTGCTGTCTACTGCTACTCCAGAGCAGGTTATGTTCCGGGTTAGTTTGCTTAAGAGGTATTCAGATGCGTGTTATAGGCCTACAATTTATATAAGTATATTAATATAAGTAAATTAGCTATATAGTTACAGTTATATAATATACAATTTTACATGAGCTAATTCTAACGCACTACTATAACAAGGCTATGTTTAAATGTTAATTCAAGGCTAATATTTTTATTTATTTTATTGTCATCTCACAGATGGATCTGCATTCAATTAATTAGCATCAAACAATGATGTGAATAAAGATTACTTCTTAAACGAAAAGATTGAAAAAATGATTGCACAACTACCAAATAGGTGGCGATGTGCACTTAGTAGGTTATGTTTCCATGGCGACTCATCGATTCGTTGCTCTGTTGAGAAGGTCTTGTAAGTGAACCGGAACATACTCTGAGTTGACTGAACTTACTCCCGTACTCATTTTTGGAACCAGCATACCTCAAGTAAGCAAGGTTTGGGTTAATCTCACCGAGAGTTCAAGGTATATGTGACGGTAAATGAACCTTCCTTTCTGGAATACCCCCCTGATGCTACCGCTTTAAGGATCTGGTTTACTTCTGCCACCTCCCACCCAAACCCTAATTACTAATCCAGGAACACAATAGCAGGGAAGAAGACAGACAAGAGAGAAAAGAGTAAGAAGAAGGTGTGAGCTGCTATTCTGACACTCTCCGGCATGTGCAGCATATTTGTAAACATCGTTAATCACAGATTAGCAGATGGGGGTGTTAATTGCACCTGTGGAAATAACATGACCCAAAGGATGCTTCTATTTACCGCCTTCAGATGGCATTTCTGCACGGGGAGGGCGAGAAAGAAAAACAAGGAGGCTTTGCTTGTGACACAAGCAGCCTGTATTTGAATGACTCTCCAAAATGTTGTCACCCAGTCTCACAAGCAAACCCCCCTTCCCAACTCACACCTCACGTGTTACTCTAAAGTGAGACCCAGCATCACTTTCCCATTCTCCCTCCTCTCAGACTGAGATCGAAGAGTGCTGCTCCCCTGACCACCTGCTACCTTTTACAGTGAAAACCAGTCACTGTACGCACTGAGCCAATGAAATAATGTTGCTTCCCTCAGCCAATTATGTTATTAAATTTAAAAGTTAAAAACCCAATGAAACTGCTTGACACGTTCCCTATTAAAAAGCAAAGTTTGAGTGTATAATATGAAAATCTTGAGCTTTTAAAAAAATAGCCAACAGGATTTACTTAGTCATCTTAGATGCAAATGGCTACTTGTCATCAATTGCAATGGTAATACGGAAGGGACAGTCTCATACTGAGAGCATCTGATTGGACAAGAGTATAGTTAGTCATCACTAATTTGCTCTGTATTCCTGAAAATTTTACATTTTATGATACCTGCTGAAAGGACATTTTGCCAACATTTAGGAGTACATTAGCATTTAAACACAACCACAAATCTAACAGACATGGACTAAAAGCCACATAACTCCTTTGATTTCATGGGGGTATTAAGTGCTAACATACAAAATAAAATTAAAGCTGCAGTGTATCATCTTGCACCAAAAACAGTAGGCCTACCAACAAAAAAAAAAAAACTTTTAATTGTTTCCTAAAGCTGACTACCTCACAGACCATATATATATATATATATGGCTGTCTAAATATAAATGTAAACATTTTATTATACTATAATAGTGTATTATAATGTCTCATAATTCATCAAAATGATTGTCCCATAATATTATTATATTATGTGACTACAATATACTATAATAAAATTCCAAGTTAATATAATAAAACATGATCAAATATATAGTTGAGAGCTATTATTGTATTATGATGAGACAATTAAATATAATTTAATATGTTTTCATAATTTTTTTGTTTATTATAAATGTATCATTATATTCTAACTAAACAAATAATACATTATGAAACAACTTCTATAGTATAATATTCTTGTTATAATTAAAAATGTTTAATAATATTTAATACAATACATAATTTTTAAAACTTGTAATATTATTAAGACAAATATTAATACAGTAGTGGTATCCAACTTGTATTATAACTTAAAAAACAATAGCTTCAGCCAATCAGAATCACGTGACAGTTCCAGGTATGCATGTGATATCCTTACAAGGTCAACAAGGGCCGTATGGTTTTATTCTGCCATCATGCAGTGAAATTAATCCTTTGAACTAATTCTCAAGCAGCTGGACACTACACACTCACATACACCGCACACACAGCTGCTTCCCACACTCACATGCCCCAGCATGCCCCACGCCCAGCCTTAGCAGCAGAAGCAGTCTCGATCAATCAGGCTCCTCCCATGCAGTGATAGCTAATTGATGCACTAATCCAGTCGTTAAGTACTGTGCCAAAGAGCTTGGGAGTGCGTCCAAAGTAAACACCTGCCGTCACTCATCAATGTGTTTTGCTTCTACAAAACGAATCGAAGGGGACGGTGTAGTTACAGACTTACCGTGCATGAGAACAAAACGAACAGAGATACGCCTGGCATGATCGGTGACATGAGCACAGAATGGATTTTATAAATGCAGCATGAGTGACAGTCAATGGATCTGATACTTTCAGGCTAGAAAACAATGTGCACAGAAGAAACTGGGTAAAACTGACCAGATTCATCCACCTGGACAGTATACAGTGAGTCAGAGAATGACAAGTAAAATGATCAGAGTATATAAACAGGATGCAATTTTTTTTTTTTTAATGTCAAAATGTGACTATCCCATTGTGAGGTAAAGGATCTATTAGCAACGGGGGTTCTGTGGAAGATGCATGGATATGGGTAAGAGTCTTTAACAAGTCCTCTTTTTGGTTATCCCATCACACTGAATGGTTGTAGCCCCAGACGCCCACTTTCATTCAGTGGAAAAGCAAACTCTAATATGACATGAAATTACTTCTGCAATTCTCAGTGTAATCTAACCTACTTTATTCTAATGATTGTCATCTTGACAGAGGTCTCTGTAGACTCTTAAGGTTGTGTGTCACCCTGAGTTGAAGGTTGCCAAATGTGACACGCTACTGCCCCCCAGTGAACCAAAAAGTTACAACATCCTATCATACAAGGTAAAGAGGCTTTAAATGCATGAAAGAAATGTATGTTTTTTTACTTCATATGATTTTGATTGAGAGATTGATAGAATATTAATACAAAACTCCATTGAGTGAATACAAATCAAAACTTCACCTCACATATTTTCTACAAACATAATTAGCATTACAAATCATTGGGACATAAAGGTTACTTTGGTTACTGTTCCCCAAGCTATACATATATTGTTGCTTAAATTAAAGTAGGGTTTGTACAACTACAACATTAGTTACTGACCAATTTCTTTTGTACATTTTTTTAAATCAATTTGATTATAATTCATTTTTATGCTCCTTTCTCCTATTTTTACATTTGGATTACTTTTACCATCATCTAACACTTAGTCAATCTAAATACTAATAATATAATATTATTAATATGTTAGATATAATCTTTACAAATCTCATGGATATCCCTTTATCATTCTGTACATTATAATGTTGTGATGCCCAAATCAGTTTAGCTTTTAGTGTTTTATTTTTATTCAACATTTTAACATGGTCAATATCAGTAAACCCCTAATTTAAATATAACGTATTAATTTAAAGCAACAACATATTTTAAAACAATGTATACTTCGTGCAAAAACCAGCCACCTCAGCTACGTGCACACCTGTGACACGAGGAGAGAATTAAATGAAGCACCTCCGCAGCTGACACTCATTATACTGTTATTGGGCTTTTGTGTGTGGAGTTCTATTGTTCCACAAACCTGCGTGAGCTCACTTAGGATAGGCCACACAGCCTCTCGCTCACTTCCCAAAGCTTCCTGGCCAGGGCATCATCCCGTCCATCAGCGCTAACATTCTGCAGAGCGCAGGAAGAGAAGTACCGTCCACTCAGAGGCTCAAGTCCCTCCTGCAAAGCGCAGTAAAGCGTGGTCTGCGCACCTCCCTCTGGGTCCAGGAAAAACAGCTTGGACATGATCGGGTAAAGCAGCTTGTGCACCAAATTCATATTCCGACCAATCTCAGTGGCTATGACACCTATAAGAATGAGGCAATGAAGAAAATGTGGAAGAATAATAATACTTGTTGGCACACAAAAAAACAAAGGACCACTAACCTGGATGCAAGCAATAGCAGGTGACACTCGTTCCTTCCAAGCGGTTTGCGAGCTCACGGGTAAAGAGCACATTGCAGAGTTTGCTGTGGCAGTAGGCTCTGAGCGCGTGCCAGGACGAATGATCTGTGACCAGATCCTTGTTCGTGTTGAGGAGGTTGAAGTCTATAGAACCCAGCCGATGCAGCAGGGCGGACACGTTGACGACGCGGCTGTGCTCTACCTGCTTTAGACGGTCCAACAGCAACAGCGTCAGCAAAAAGTGACCCAGGTGGTTGACACCAAAAGCCATGCCAAAACCATCATCAGTTCTGCCTGATGCGATAACACCTAAAGAGAGAACCTCACACATTAAACAGTAATTTCACCCAAAAATGAAAATTCTGTCATTAATTACTCTCATGTTGTTCCAAACCCGTAAGACCCTTGTTCATCTTTGGAACACAAATTAATATATTTCTGATGAATTCCAAGAGCTTTCTAACAGCTCATAGAATGGAAAGGTAGTAAAGGCATCGTTAAAACAGTCCATGTGACTACAGTGGCTCAACCTTAATTAAGCGATGAGAATACTCTTGGTGCGCAAAAACAAACAAAAATAACAACTTCATTTAATTTCTTCTCGTCTGCGTCAGTGTCCTATGCAGTTTATGTTGGCTAGCTCCTGTGTCAGCATCACATGCATGTGTAGTGGTGCTCGCGTGAATAGCATCAGCCAATGGGAAGCTGCCATTCTGGCATAGCTCTGATGAAAATGTACAGTACGTCCACAAGCGTTCAGGAGAGAGGCTCAAAACCAAGGTAGAAAATAGCCTATTACTTATTAATTATGATGTTTTTGAATGTAAAACAGACAACAGTATAAAATAATTTTAAAAAGCCAGTATATTAACCCTTTAACGTTGAACCATTGTAGTCACATGGACTATTTTAAATGTTTTTACAACCTTTCCGGGCCTTGAAAAAGTAGTAATTAAATTGCTGTCTATGGAGGGGTTAGAGAGCACTCTGATTTCATCAAAAATATCTTCATTTGTGTCATTGGTTTGGAATAACATGAGGGGGCGTAATTAATGATAGAATTTTCATTTTTGTGTGAACTAACCCTTTAAATTCATATGTTCCTGCATGCTTTACACCAGATTCCCTCTCAAGTCACCTGCATTGTTGATGAGCAAGTCGAGCCTCGGTTCACTCTTCAGAAAATTCTCAGCAAAATTACGCACAGACTTTAAACTGGCAAGGTCCAAGTGCATGTACAGTACCTCAGAGTTCCCACTTTCCTGGAGGATACACGACAAGTTATTTATTTTAGACTTATTTCAGTGTAATAAGAACTGTGAGGAATTGAGGTTAATGGATGAGCTCACCTTTCTTATGTCATAAACTGCAGCTTCGGCTTTCTGTTGGTTTCTGCAGGCGAGGATCACTCGGGCCCCTCTCTTGGCCAGATCCAAAGCTGTGGGTTTGCCGATGCCTGTATTACTCCCTGCATACATATTACTGATTACTCAACCCTGAGACAACGTTAAATGTTCTCCGATGAACAGCAAACTACAGCAGATATAAATATGCAAATATATCGTGTATCGTATTAAAACTTTTAAAATGTACTAACCTGTAACAATTGCCGTTTTCCCCTTTAACGTGACGCTGCTCTTAAACCTGGCTCCTTTAAACACGCTGTAATAAAGCAGTATATATACAGCCAGCACACCGGCCAACACTGACAACAGGACAGACATTATGTCCTTTGAGCGCGTCAATTAAGGAATGTTACAAACTTTAAAAGTTTATGAGAGTATGTGTGTTTTGCTCCGTTGCTTTCTCCCGACTGTTATCGTGTTTTAGGTTTTCGTAACTAACTGCCAGCGGCAGCTTCCGGGTTTAACTTCTGGCAAACGCTGGATGGCGCGATTTCTCTACGTCAGAAGAAAAGTCGCACTTTATATTGGAGAAAAGCCTGCCTTTGGCCAGGTACATTTTGTATATCCAACAGGGTTAAGGAAAGTCATTATAAAATACTTCATAAAATCTATCCTGTCAATTCATCTGTCAGTATATTGATGAAACTTGCTTGATCGTGGACTTGTTGAAGAAACAGCTGCCCATTTATTTTGTGATTGTAATAACCAATACATTTGGGGTTGATTTAAGCTCTTATGTTTTTAACCCTACTAAAGTGACCAACAGTTTTGTCCTTAAATTTTTTTTTATTATTATTATGAAATCCCACAATTGTCATCTCTTAAATATGTTGTTAAACATTTTACATCCACAACTGGCTTAAATCTCCTTTATATGTTTTCCTCTTTTTCTTGTCGACTTTAAATATCTTGTTTCATCCCTCAGGCTTATAAATAACACAAAAAAGCTAAATCTTTGATGATTTGAAAAATTATGATGATTTATTCAAATATATTTAACCTTGTCATTGTGCTTTTCTTTTTTCTGTGTATATTATTATTATTTCATACTATGATGTATGTGTCTGTGTCTGTGTCTGTGTGTCTGTGTCATTATGATTGTTCATTGTAAAAGATTCAACCATGGTATGTTTCCCTGATCTTTAATTATAAGTTCTGCAAAAAAAGTCACATTTTCTGAAGAGATCACCCCACAACCAAAAGCATGAAAAATGACTCATAACTTTACCCTCCATTTGTATTTTAAAAAATCACTATTTTTCACCACTGTGAAATGATTATAGGATCATGATAATGTTCTTAAAAAAATGTTTTATATTTAATTGTATTTATTCTTCATCAATATTATTACATTATCACACACTACCCCTAAAACACCTTTCCTCAGACCATCTCTCAACACTTATTTATATTTCATATATTTATAATTTTCATGTAATTTTTTATTTTAAATAATTTATAGCAATTTACTGCTGTGTGATAGGCAAAATAAAAAATATAGATTTTTTTCTGATTATGATGATTCAACAGATGGAGCCGAAATAATATAATATGGAGCCGACAATAATTATAGGATATTTTGCTGCTAATGATGGTTACAGTTTGAATTTGGGCCATTTTACAAAGTTAGTTCAAACTACACTACATGCATCAAACAAACTCTCACAATGGTTGGTTTTCATGTGTGTACCCTTTATTGATCTCTTTTGCACAGACTGCGTCACACAATGATGAGAAGCAAAGCTTAAATCACACCACTGTGCCGCTCACAGAATCAGTCTGCTTGAGTTCTTCCTCTGACTCTTTTCTTTCTAATCGATGGCATGCAGAAAGAAGAAAGCGCTGTAAACATTTGCCGAATGCACCAGACGCTCAGCCTGTGCTGGGCTTTCCGGTATCGGAATGAAGGGGTGGAGGTGAGAAAGAGATGGAGGAAGAGGAAAAGGAGGAGGAGGAATTGGGGGAGGGAGGAAGGGAGCTGGGCGAGCTGCCCTCACTGCTGAACCCGGCGGAGGGACTGCACCTGGAAGGTCTGAGCGTGGGAGCCCCACTCCCTGTAGTGTTTGTACTCGCCGCCATGGTGGTCACACTCCATGATGTACTGGTAACCACGGTAGCCGGGGTACTGGTAACAAACCCATCTACATGCAGTGAGAAAACACATGACAAATGCAAACTGAGATTCCAAATGGATTATTTCAAGTATCCCAGATATTCCAAGGTGCCCTCTTTTTTTCTTGCAGAGCAAAACATCTTTTCATAGGACAATTCAGCCACCTGAGCATAAACATCCCTGTACACACAAAAAGTGCTTACGTCATGCTATAACTTTAAAGTCTGCATGACACAGAAGTTGCAATAGTATTTTCTTCCCTATCGTGAAGTATCTCCTATGAAACAGCTTCTCGAACAAGAAAAAATGAAGGGACTTTATTTTGTCCATTGGGAATTGATTGGATTGTTGGATGGTTGTGGTTGGCTATTGACCCCTGATGTAACCTAATGAAAAATGTATTATATTTCTGAAAACAAGCCGTTAATTTAGAAAATATGAAGCACATTTTACAGTGCTGTGTTAAGTGTGCCATGAAATAAAATTTAAAAAGCTATAAAAGTATACAAATAGAGAGAGACAAGTATGGTACTCACGCCCCACTTTGCACCTGCATTGATCCAATCTCATTGGAGGGCCATCCCATGGCCTGAAGAGAGGGGTAGTCGTCAGTTATCTCCCACTGGTGTCCGATAAAGTTCTCCCGCTCAAAGACGGTAATCTTTGACTCCTTGTGGTTCTGCGCAGATCATAACAGTGGAAGAGACTGTATTTTATTTGGAGAGATGGTTAGACCATTTCACCACTGATTAGCTGCTAGTCAGACTCACAGCAGAGCAGATTGGCCGGAAGGACATTAGCCTCTCAATGTGGTAGGCATTGCTGCCACTCCAAGACTCCCAGCGAGGGTAGTCGCCTCTCTCCAAGATGAACTGCTGCCCACAGAAGCTGGAATGTTCGTAGCCCACCCAGCTGTTCAATAGACACATGCACACAGAAAATTACAAGACCACTGCTAAGGGGGGTTACATAGGTAAAGTTTGGGAGAAATTTTGTCCCCAGAAGTGAGCTAAATCTGACAAACCTCCCTTAGGGACCTTGGGAAAAGTGTCTGTATATAAGATAAATAATATGTGTAGAATCTATAATTTCTTAATAAATATATATGAATACACTACCATTCAAAAGTTTGGGGTCAGTACGATTTTTAAAAAAGAAACTCTTTTTCAGTAAATACTTAAAATCTTACAAAAGATTTCTATTTCAAATCAAGTTCATTCAAATTATGAGTATGTACAAATATTCTATATTATACAAATACATACAATTTTACACATTATTATTAATAGTATTTAAAATATATCGTTTTTAAATTGCAAATACTTTTCTTTAAGGGGTTAGGATGTAATACCTCCAATTAGCATGATACAACAACAGTTAAAGTGTGGCATGGTCTCTTTCAGATAGTATGTGTCTGTGCATTACTTACGCGCCACACTCCACTTTCAGAGAGCGGACAGTGTCCATGGCACATTCCATTATGTTTTGACAGGCTGAGGTGAACTCCATGCGCTTGCCTTGGAAGTTCTCTTGGTCATAGACTGTGAGCTACACATTTACACAGAGATAAAATCAATGCGATTCAATTATCATTTTGTATTGAAACTGGCATTATTTCATTGGCATCAAGTGTTTACTTGCCTTCCATGGCCCCATTGGCATGGGATTAGTCAGAGCCATCCTTTAAGATATCTCAATGCTGATAGACCTGAACAATACAGATATGCAAAAAAGAAAAAAAATATGCATGGGTTCTATATAATTTATCAACTCTACAAATAGCCTAGGGATAATGAATAAGAAAGATATGGCAGCCAAATGTTGCTCCAACAAGTTAACAAAAGATTAGTTTGCTGATTTAGAAGATATCATCAAAACAGCTTACTGAAATACACTGATTTATAGCCAAAATCCTTAATGTCAAAATTGTTTTACATTATGCAAAGCATATAATACCTATTATTTAAATTAAATGTATTAAATTATATATTTATATATATATATATATATATATATATATATATATATATATATATATATATATATATATATATATATATATATATATATATATATATATATATATTTACAGTTACAGTTACAGTTACAGTTAGATTTTCTGAAATTCCCATATTGACAAAAACTGTTCATGCATATTTTGTCAGATACCCACATATATGCTTGTTTGTTTTGGGTTTTCAATTGTGTATATGTGCGCCCCTCCCATAGAGTTCTGCAGATCAGCAAAGCACACTAAAGATGACCGCAGAGGCTGAAAGGACTAACATGAAGGGCTTACCTGACCTACCCAACAAATAGCTGCAAGTGTTCAGGAGTTCCACACAACGGTCTCCAGACCTCCAACTAAGGGCTCTATTTATATGTAGCATGACAGAAAGGGAAGATTGGCTACAGGGCAGGCAGGAGTCAGCACTTTGCCTCAGGCCTCATTGTTTTGGACTGAGCCTTTGGCTTTACCCAGCTCACAATGCCATCTGCCGTAGCCAGGGAGGCATCATGCCTACTGGCATCTGTCACCGGAGTGGATGCCAGGCACAGTGATTCCATGCATGCTTTTACATATGACCGGAGTGTACGGCAAAGCACACATGCTTGCAGAAACACAAGCAAGCTGTTTCGACTTGAGATCATTCCAGCAAAGACAACACAAAGATTCACAGAGGTATACATTCAAGGTTTCTTTTAAGCCAGAAATGCTTGGTACAAGCTTCGAAAACAAAACAAAAAAATTTTAGGTATCCTTGAATATTATTATTTTTTTTAACAATTAACTATCATTAAAAGTTCATTTATATGCTGCATTGAGACCTTTCTGCTCTCCTCTCAGCGCGGCGACAGCTACATAATGTTTCAACAACGCCACTTCCACCTGCCTTTACATACTCGCCCACATACAGACGCTCTCCCTCACATATGCATACACACGCAACAGGCCCTTACAAGCACATCCATTCAACATCCATGTCCTGCCCACTCCTTTGACTTTATGCAAAGCAGGCTGCATGGCTGGGGCCCGGTGCCGCTCTAAGAGGTGCATGACTAAGTAAAATGAAGTGTGTGAATTATGGCATTCAAGTAAATAAGATTGATTCAAATGTTTTGCATATTTTTGGGTACGTTTCAGTATAGTTCTACAAAGAGACACATTTTTGATTTGTTGATGGTCTTATGTGTATGATTGTGCGGCTAATTAAATGCATCACTATTTATATTTTGTTTAATATTTATTAGTCAGGAAATGTAGAAGACTTGTGGGAACTTTTAAGCTCCAAAATCCTTGACAACATAAAATATAACTGTAACCACCCAGAAAACTGCTGAAGCTTCACACAACGGCAACAAGTCCTCTTTCTCTCAATGGAGAGGTCTGTGGCCAGTCTACTGAGGTCAGCATATTGCTAGCTATGCTGTAGAGAGTGAATGAGCATGTGTGTGAGAGAGTGTTGAAGAGATGGGGCCGTGGAGTGCCACACTTTTTGCTGATGGAGGTAGACATCAGACATCCAGCCGTTGCCTGGAACAAAGCAATGAGCAGAGTCAGCAGGGTCACATAGATAAGCCTACACTCCAAACCCCTCCAAATGGCCATCACTTTCATCCAATAGCCTGGTCTCATTTTGCTCTAGAAGTACTGCTGGCATATATATATATGTATATGAACCCATCCGAAGCCTGAAGCCCTTGTACATTCAGGCCTTGGCATCTTTTTTTTCTCTCTGCCAGCACTCCTTTTACATTCCATTCCTCTGACTGCAAAAGTTTTGGTGAGATTTGATTGGTCATTTCAATCATTTCAGAGTGGCCACCTTTTAAATAAGCTTGTTATGATGGGGTGTATATATATATATATATATATATATATATATATATATATATATATATATATATATATATATATATATATATATATTTTTTTTTTTTTCAGCCACCCTTTAAATATGCTTGTTGTGATTTGGGGAATGTGAAGACACATATACAGATTGAGCTTATTGATTTATATAACAGACCATTATTTTCATGGTTTCTCTACAAATGTGTTCTTGTAAATAGCAAGGAGGAATTGACTGGAACATTCCAGAATGAATCTTGATTCAGTCTTTCATTTAAGCTTAACTTGTCTCTGTTCCGTCGTTTGCAGCTTCAACCATGTCACACACTGCTGTACAAGGAAGTATGGGTAGTCGCTATGCCACGGGAATGAGCTCCCACAGGGTATGTCAAATCTGTCCCATCATGCTCTTATCATATTCTCACTTTTTCTTCTAATAACGCCATTACACGTGTTTTGTACAAGAAGCAATTATTTGCCTTTACTGTGTGATCTCTCTAATCAGATATATCTGTTTGAGTATGAGAACTTCCAAGGGCGCATGATGGAGCTGAGTGGAGAGTGCCGTAACATTTGTGACAAGGGGCTAAACCGTGTGGGCTCCATCAGAGTGGAGTGTGGGCCGTAAGTACTTATCTCACAAATCATAAGCGTAATATGATTTGTGCACATGAGCCAGTAAAGTTGTAATTTTTTTTTTAAACTAATGCTTTATTTAAGCGAGGACGCATTACAAGTGACTTCATGAAAGAAATTGATCACAGTTTCCACAAAAATGTTAAGCAGAACAACTGTTTTCAACATTAATAATAATACAAAACTACAAAATCAGCATATTAAAATTATTTCTGAGGATCACGTGACACTGAAGGCTGAAAAAAGGTTGTTATAAATTTGACTATTTTTGGCAACACTTTACAATAAGGTTTCATTAGTTAGCTACTTAAGTTAACATGAACTAAACATGAACTGCACTTTTACAGCATTTATTATCTTAGTTCATGTTAATTTCATAATTTACTAATAATAAAATCAAATGTTGTATTTGTTAACATTAGTTAATGCACAGTGAACTAATATGAACAAACAATGAACAGCTGGATTTTTACTGACTAAAATTAACAAAGATGAATAAATAGTATGGGTGTAACAATATATCGTGTCACAAGTGAATAATATATATCGCTATACAAAAATGCAGCAATAGCCTATGTATCATAGATAGTGACAATCAGTATTGTGTATAGTTCACCCAAAATGAGAATTTCTGTGTAAGTAAAAATTCAAGTTTACAGAGTTTTAGTGTCAGTACTGCATTAAACTATATATAATGTATTATGGGGGGATATTTGTGGGTCCTGATAATGCCAAATGTCTTATGTTACCAGTAAAAAGTGGCCTACATTATTTTAAATATATCTAGTCAGAGACAAGCATATTTGTCTAAAATAATTATGTATTTTTAGCTTTAGAATCATGAATATCTTTATTCTGGTGTCACCATTGTCCTGTGCATTGGGTTTCCAGCATGTATCGCAACTCATACTGAATTATGAGTTCAGTATCGCGACATGTACCACATCGTCACATAATGGAATCATTACACACCTAATAAATACTTCATGGTAGTTAATACATGAACTAATGTTAACAAATGATACTTTAGTATAATGTTCCCCTATTTTTACGGTATTTTTGTTCAAATAAATGCATCCTTGGAGAGCATCTTCTCAGCCTCAGATCACACCCACGGGCCATTGGCTGAACGTCTGATGCATATGGCACACTTATCTGGAAACACTTCAGGAGTTTCAAACAAGGTTTCAAAGTCGTCATTTGATTGGTTGAATTCTACAGGATTTCCGCGAGACGTGTGTGTTGTGTTCTTTAACTGCTGTGAGTGTGACGCCAAACTCCCTTGTGGAAGAAGAATGCCGTCATGTTTACAACTGTGACAATGAGCACGTGCCAGAATCGACTAAACCAGGGGTGGGGAAAGTTGATCCTGGAGGGCCACACTCTTGCAGAGTTTAGCTCCAACCCTAATCAAACACACCTGAAGAAGCTAATCAAGGTCTTCAGGATTACTAAAGTTACAGGCAGGTGTGTGTTTTTTTTCAGGGTTGAAGCTAAACTTTGCAAGAGAGTGGCCCTCCAGGATCAACGTTCCCCACCCCTGGACTAAACGCTGGATTTTCACAAGTATATGTGATGTTTGCGGCTCCATTGTTGCAGTAAACTTGAAAAACGTTCCTGAATGAATAATTTGTAGAAGCACGCCTGTTTGTTATTGCAGGGACATCGACTTTACATTTTCACACCTCTAAACATGATGCGGAACAAAACGAACAGTGATTGGTTGCGTTACATGTCAGTCAAATGTCCTCTTCCGTGGGCCTTGATCAATGAAAGCTGCGATGGAGTCCTCCAGACCTGAAGGTCTGACTACACGAGACTAAGCAGAGCATAAGAGACTTCTTTAAAAGACTGTATTTCGTCTTTAATTCCTATTTTCCATGAAGCGAATATTCAAAAACGTACAATTTATTTCCATAATCCTTTTCAAATGTTTCCTATCTGTTAACTCTTGTTAATAGCGTAAAAGAAAATCAAGGGAAAAATTAGAACTGTTAATCATAAAATCTGATTTTTAAATATTTATTCCATAATGTGCATGAGGTCGACGTAAACAGACAATTTACTGTATATTTGCCCTCTACTGTCTTGCAGATGGGTAGGTTTTGAGCAACAGAATATGACTGGTGAGATGTTTATGCTGGAGAGGGGAGAATACCCTCGATGGGACACTTGGTCCAACAGCTACCGATGTGATCGCCTCATGTCTGTCCGGCCTGTCAGAATGGTGGGTGAGCATTATATCAGTCCATTTCCCACTTTATCACTAACTATAACCAATTAATAATAGGAGGACAGTAGAAACAGTCAACTGTTTCTTTCTTCATTTAGGACCCACAGGACCATAATATCTGTCTTTTTGAGTGCATGAACTTTGATGGCCGTAAGATGGAGGTTTCTGATGAAGACATCCCAAGTTTGTGGTGTTATGGCTTCCAGGACAGAGTCGCCAGCATTCAAGTAAATGGTGGAACGTAAGTGATTTACCATCTCTTATATTTACTATTACAAAAGATGAATATTATCTAGGCATTTGATGTCATCTCATGAATTACCATATGCTCATCCCTATTGTAGGTGGGTTGGATATCAGTACCCTGGCTACCGTGGCTATCAGTACCTGTTTGAATTTGGGTCCTATAAACACTGGAACGAATGGGGTGCCAATCATCCCCAGATCCAGTCTGTGCGCAGAGTGAGGGACATGCAGACGCATCACAGAGGCTGCTTCGAGATGGCATAAGGAATGACACGTGGCATGGACAGGTGATACAACAAGGCCCTGCAGGTCCACTCTGTAGAATATAAAACAAACAAAAAAAATCTTTCATAATCAAAATAGCTGCTCGGAATACACCTATCTACGTATAGGAATAAAAACTCATGTGTTACTACTAAGCCTGTAGCACTCCTGTAAATAACTGAAGCCTATGCACTTAAATCGCCCCCAGGGGGTTGGTCCCAGTATAGTTCATAACCCCCGCCCCTCCGTGGATTCTAATGGCCACGAGATAAACTAAACAATCAAATTACACAAATTTTTCCCCAAAGTTGGTTTTGTCATTTTAGGCAGTTTTATCACAATGATTTCATTTCAAGTGTTCGTTTTTTAAATAAGTTTAGTTTTAGTTAGTTATTGTGACGTCATGATTGACAGCTGAGATTGACAGCTACTCTGAGTGAAGTTGTCACTGCGGCACCAACAGACTGTTTGGCCCTGTCCCAAATGGCACACTTCATGTGCACTTTCGGTCTTATGGACTTACAATGGCCGCTGTGTGCGCGTGTCAGTTAAGTCCACGAGACAGCAGAGTGTCCCATTTGTTATTTTAGGTCTCACAAGGGTGCTCGCGAGCGCCCCCCTTTGAGGTCGATATGCGCCCTCGCTGAGTACTTCTGCCGAGCCCGCACTGGTGCGGGTTATGCAGCTGACTTCTTCCCGGCAGTCAAAGCGGCATAACGTCGTGAAAGGCCCTGTCCCAAATGCCACCCTAAACCCTCACGGCCTTCGGCCCTGTCCCAAATGGCACACTCCATGTGCACTTTCGGTTGTAAGTCCACAAGACCGAAAGTGCACATTAAGTGTGCCATTTGGGACAGGACCAAAGTGCGAACTCAGAGGAAGACTGTGAGGGTTTAGGGTGCTATTTAAGCTTAAATGACGAATGGGACACCCTACAGTCACAAGACCTAAAGTGCACATGAAGTGTGCCATTTGGGACTGGGCCTCTGTCTCGTTCACTTGGATGTGCGTCATACTGTAGTTTATGTTGCATGAGTGCCCACTACTGGTGGAACATTTGCAATTGGACTAAACCCTTGATCCCTTGATTTGTTTACTGTCTATGGTTACATATAGTTGCAGAACCACTTAAGTACGGCAAAGCCATTCTACGCCTAACCCTTAGTTAAAAAAATAAAAAAGTAAAGAAAATAGATTATTGTTTTATAACTAATATTAAATATTAGATAACTATTTTATGTCCCAATTTTAGTGCTTCATCTGTTTTGTTTGATTGTTTTGCATCATTATATATTTCTTTGCTTTACCCAAACTCTCTATCTCTATCTACCATATGAACATCCACAAATGACCTCCAGTAAAGCTAATCTGAATCAATTTCTCATTTAGCTGCTAAACCCTGCTGGGAATATTCATCGGCAGAGAATGAGGCGCAATTCAGCACCCCAGCATATTCAACCTACTCCTGCTTCATCACACCACATCTTCTAGAATCTAGATGCTCAGCTGGTATTGTGACGAACGGAGTTCTCAACATGGCAGGCCGGATGGGAGAAGAGAACAGAAATAATTTTCCTCTTCACTCTCCAGGAACAGATTACAGACCCCCTTTATTTACGAAATAGAGGAGATCCTACCACATTTTATCTTTCTCAGGGATGCTGGCATCTAAAAACACATTTCCTAAAAGAAATAATAAACAAAAATAAAAGATTTTAAAGCATGATTATTGCACTTTTTCTTTGATTATTTAGAAGTGAATAAAATCTACAATTTGTTAACAGTAGAAATACAATCTCTCTCTCTCTCTCTCTCTCTTTCTATATATACAGGTCCTTCTAAAAAAATTAGCATATTGTGATAAAAGTTAATTATTTTCCATAATGTAATGATAAAATTTAACTTTCATATATTTTAGATTCATTGCACACCAACTGAAATATTTCAGGTCTTTTATTGTTTTAATACTGATGACTTTGGCATACAGCTCATGAAAACCCAAAATCTCAAAAAATTAGCATATCATGACAAGGTTCTCTAAACGAGCTATTAACCTAATCATCTGAATCAACTAATTAACTCTAAACACCTGCAAAAGATTCCTGAGGCTTTTAAAACTCCCAGCCTGGTTCATTACTCAAAACCGCAATCATGGGTAAGACTGCTGACCTGACTGCTGTCCAGAAGGCCATCATTGACACCCTCAAGCGAGAGGGTAAGACACAGAAAGACATTTCTGAACGAATAGGCTGTTCCCAGAGTGCTGTATCAAGGCACCTCAGTGGGAAGTCTGTGGGAAGGAAAAGTGTGGAAAAAGCGCTGCACAACGAGAAGAGGTGACCGGACCCTGAGGAAGATTGTGGAGAAGGACCGATTCCAGACCTTGGGGGACCTGCGGAAGCAGTGGACTGAGTCTGGAGTAGAAACATCCAGAGCCACCGTGCACAGGCGTGTGCAGGAAATGGGCTACAGGTGCCATTCCCAGGTCAAGCCACTTTTGAACCAGAAACCGCGGCAGAGAGGGCTACAGAGAAGCAACACTGGACTGTCGCTCAAATTTTGCATGTCATTCGGAAATCAAGGTGCCAGAGTCTGAAGGAAGACTGGGGAGAAGGAAATGCCAAAATGCCTGAAGTCCAGTGTCAAGTACCCACAGTCAGTGATGGTCTAGCAGTGCTGATTGCCTCCATGCCACGCCGCATTTAAGCAGTCATTTCTGCAAAAGGATTCCCAACCAAGTATTGAGTGCATAACTGAACATAAGTATTTGAACTTTTTTTTGTATTAAAAACACTTTTCTTTTATTGGTTGGATGAAATATGCTAATTTTTTGAGATAGGAATTTTGGGTTTTCATGAGCTGTATGCCAAAATCATCAGTATTAAAACAATAAAAGACCTGAAATATTTCAGTTGGTGTGCAATGAATCTTATATATGACATTTTAATTTTATCATAACATTATGGAAAATAATGAACTTTTATCACAATATGCTATTTTTTTAGAAGGACCTGTATTTAGTAGGCTATAGGAATTCTTTTTTTTTAATCGATTGACAGCACTAGCCTATAATATATAACAATTATATAGGCATATATATATGTTTATGCATACGAATACCTATAGCCTGCTAAATATTACTAGAGAGAGAGAGAGAGAGAGAGAGAGAGAGAGAGAGAGAGAGAGAGAGAGAGAGAGAGAGAGAGAGAGAGAGAATAAATGCAAGTTGTGTCCATATAGCATAACAAGTCTGGTCAAAATGAGACTGCAGACTTTTAAAACGAAGCGACTTGAGTGAACCATCTGCCCACTTCCTTCCGCGCTAAGTTAATACTGCTCATCTCTCTCGGGGTTTGCTCGATTACATGAAGTGGTTGCTCTAATACAGGGTCTTCAACTAAAATTGCTTGAGGTCCAGTAAATGAACCCTCCTCACCGGCCGAGGTCCGGACAATTATACCTAAAAACACAATTTTTTTTTGCCAGCCTAAAGAAATGTACGGAAGCCCTGAACCGCAAAGTAAAAAAAAAATATGTCAAAAAAATCTAGATTTTCGAGATTAAAGTCGAAATATTTCGAGATTAAAGTCTAAATATATCGAGAATAAAGTCGAAATATTTCGAGAATAAAGTCGAAATGTTTCGAGAATAAAGTATATTTTTAGTAGGCTAGCTAAAGAACTGCGCTGGTGAAGAACTGGTCCAAACTTTATGTGGCACGTTGACTCGTACGATAAGATTAAACGTACGACCTCTGCTCGGATTCTCAATTCTAGATTAGAAATTCAAGATTTTTTTTTTTACTTTGCGCTTCAGGGCTTCCGTAGATTGAAAAAAAATATTTATTGAACAAAATATAATGTTCTCATATGGATAAACATGTATTTTCATATTGTTTAAGCAAACATCTTCACAAAATTGATCTCATTTTGATGTTGTTCTGATATGTGCTTTAAGTTGCTTTGGTACAAAATATCTAAATTTGTGTCTGACAAAAATATGATGAAAGAAAAATGCCTTCATCGCTAAATATGAACTGAAAAATACATTAATTTCAACATTACTATAGCAACTAAAGTGCATTTTTTATGCTGATCTGAGATAAATAACAATCAATGAACACAAACCCCCCTGGTTAAAAAAAAAAAAACAGAAATCTCGTGGGGGTCCTCTCTGTTTGTTTTATTCTGAAGAAAACTACGAACAAATGTATGTGACCCTGTCTATGCAAAAATCAATGAAAAATTGATCAAAAAAACAAAACAAATCTCATAACACATTTTATGTTCATTCACATGTCTCTACGACTGTATAAAAATATGGACAAAGTGTCCGTGACTTCACTCATAGGATTCTGAAGAGCAGATTTGATGCATAGACGTCATCATATATTGATGTCTATGGCTGAATCCGAAATCGCCCACTATACAGCCATTTGTAGCGGTGTCCGAAACCATAGTGGACATGTTTGAGCGCACTCAATCAATCCCGCATCGCACCGCAATAACGAGTGTACAGCTGATGTACGATCAACGGCTGCCCGACTTCACGCACTCGTTTTCATTTCTCTCCTTCAAGTGAACTGTAATAGTGTCCTAACGTAAGGAATAGTAAATGAGGGTTTAGGGGCGATTTCGGATTCAGCCTCTGTTTGCGCGGCGCTTTCTGCTCTCAGTCTCTTCCCTGCATGTGTAACTGCGCATCTGAATGTAGCAACAGTGAGCTTAGTAATGTAACTGTCGTCGCAACCGTGGCAACATAGGAAAAACGGCTAAACTGAGCTGCCTGATTTAAATGTGATTATTTATTTAAAATCGCATTTGGCATTTATTTATTTCATTACGTCAAAAGGCTTCGCGGTCCGGATGGTCGCATCTCGCGGTCCGGATTCGGACCGGAGTCCGCTAGTTGGCGACCCCGGCTCTAATACCTTCAGCAGCAGACAGACAGACATGCAGATTACAGAGCGAGAGTCCCTCGCCTTAGGAAAGGAGTAAAATAACACAACATCTTTAGAAGACTGACTGGCTGGGGGAGGTGAATGCGCTATTCTTGTATCAGTAAAGAGCCTGCGTTAAATAACCAGGACGCATAACACAGCAGCAGAGGTGAGGCAAACCAACAACGGCCCTTGCCAGAAAGGTTGGGCGCGAAGACTGCAACTCGTGCACGAATAGCAGCATCTTATCGCATTTAGACATGAAAGTGAAGCAAGGCTGCGACGCGGGTGTCCTGTGCACGACTGAAGAGGATTTGTTAAAAAACACCGATATAACGCCGGATGATGTACTCGGGCTGCAGAAGATCACAGACAGTAAGTTCAGTCATATCAATGCCACTCTTAAAGAGGAAGCTTCCGAAAACAATCGCACGCTGACGAGCTGCTCTGCTAACTCACACTGTTGCGTTTGACCAGTGCGAAATGGCATATGTTTAGTCATGCGGTTCGTTTTTGTTCAGTCTCGCGCCGTGACATTCTAGTAGCCTACGAAACTTAATTTAGGATGGAGCGTAATCGTTTAAAATGTGACGTCGTTGTAACGTTTTCATTTTGCGATTACGGTCGAACGAAGCCAGTAACCTATAGTCAATCGGCTCTTCCTTAGTAAATAAACACTATTGATATTCCCATGTACTGACAATGACGACGCAAGTTTGCTGATAAACTGGCGGAGAATCGAGAAATATACATTATTTTAAACAATACTAAAACTGAAAATGTATTCTATAGAATCCGAGTAAGGGGATTATAGGATGCATCCATTAGGCTATTCACTCACTCACTGCTAATGAAGGTTTATGTCCATGATTAGGCAAGTTATTGTTATACTTGCTGAACGTCGTTCAATCATACAGCATGGGAGGTTTACTTAAAACAGGCTTTGCATTTATATTTTAATGACTGTATATAGGCCTATGTGTGTGTCTTTGTGCCACACACAGATGAATGCACATAACAGAATTGTTTACAATAATGTTGCCAGATGAATTCTTTACAGGGTTCCTATGGGGTTTGAAAGTATGGAAAAGTATGGAATTTGATTTGAGTAATTTCCAGGTCTGGAAAAGTATGGAAAAAATAAATCAGAGTATGGAAAAATATTTATGTTTCCAGACTATTGTCCCTATTTTGTTTTCTAAATATACCCCAAAATGAAAATGTCCTAATCATTTACTCACCCCAATGCCGTGAACTAATCCTTTAAATATCTCCATGTGTCCAAGATTTCCAAGATTAATTTAATGCTGTACCTAAGCATTGTCAACTGACTTTAGCTCTATTTTCTAATTTTCTGGTTAATTGTACATGAACGTCCCTTCTGTTTCTGTAGGGGTTTACAGTTAGTTAAATGTACAAAATTACAAATATGAATAACATTGCACTGATTTAGCATTTCAGTTTTAATAAAATGCTGTGCTTTGAACTGGACTGGGTTTGGTATTAAATTGACTTGTACAAGCAACAGTAGCTACAATTTTCAAATGTACAAATTTAAAATGATAGCCTACATAGAGGTTTTGACTCAGAGTGTAACATACTTGCTATGCCGATAGCATTGTGGGTAAGTGCGTCGCCATGAAGTGCTGTTGTGCTTCGGGAGACCCGAGTTCGAGTCCTGCCTCATGGACTTTTCCCAATCCCGCCCCCCTCTCTCTCCCACCTTACTTCCTGTCAAGCTACTTTCCTATCCTAATAAAAGGCAAAAACGCCAATACTAAATCTTTAGAATGTAACATACTTGTTAGCAGTTGAATTGTGAAACAATTTATCAGAACAAGTTAAATATGGTCGGAAAAATCTGTAGGGAAGTCTGGAAATTTGAGTATGGAAAAGTATGGAATTTTGAAATTAAAATTGTGTAGGAACCCTGTCTTTATGAAGTAGCACGCAAGAAATGGCATGTTTGGAGTTATTTTAGTTAGCCTAACTAAAACCATCATAAAGAAACGTACTTTAAAATACACTAAACGTTAACTGAAATAAAATAAAATATCAAAAAACTTATTTCAGCTAGTTTCCAAGTCACATTTAGTTCAGCTCATTTTATTTTTTTTTTAAATAAAAGGAAAAAAGGAAATGTATAAAAAAGAAACTCATTTGAAATATTAATAAAAACTACAATAGTTTTTCAATAATAAAATAACACTGGCAGGTGGTTAATGATCCAGATTTCAATTAAATGAAGAAGAATCATGCATACATTGCATGAGTAAACATAATCAGATCAATCTGATAATGATTGAAGATATTTGTTGAGGTAGTGTTAACATTTGAAATTACTACTAATCCTCTGAACCAGTTTATTGCAGTTTAAAAGAGGGCCTTGCTGGGTCTGTATATTGTGATCTTTGACCAATAAGCATTCATCACCTCATGCTTTGCAAAGGAACTCGGATGCTAAACTTTAGTATGACTGGATGACTCAATATTACTTGCGAGTTGGTGTTGATCCTGCATGCAAGACATATCTGGTACTAAAATAAATACTTGATCAAAGATCAGATCTGTGGAATGCAAATGCTCAGTTTCTACTGATACAACAGTTTTACGGAGCAGGCACCGAAAGACATTTGCATTAATGTTACCCTTCTCACATGACTTCTCTCAGTCCATAGCTACACTGTCTCATGTTTGCCACCACTTCTTGTTGCGAGTCATTAGCTCTGAAATGCAAATGGTTTGTGGTTGAAAAATCAACGATGTATTCTCATCCTCTGAGCTGTGATTTAAAACATCTCTTTGAATAAGTATATTTACAAATGCACAGAAGAACTGCCCAAGAGAAGTGCTACGACATCACATTCAGATGCCACTCTTCTTCTAAATGGAAGAAAATCTGGTGTCTGGCTAATCACTTGGATTAGTGCTCTAAAAATAGAATCTGCTCTTGTTTAAGGATACAGGCTGCTATTCTAAGGAAGGTGGACGTGTATGCATGCTTGCTTAGGATTGTTTACTATTTACAAATTGCATTTGTCTTCTTTGTCTCATGTTACTGTTATAAACAAGAGCACAGAGTTGGTTTATGCTTGAAGTGATAAATAGTATAAATATAAGTTATGTTAATAAGTGTTACACTTTCATTAGGGAAGTGGTTTGGCTTTTTAGCAAATGGTTACATGACATCCTCCTAATCTTTTGATTAACTGCTCAATTTGACGCTTTACTTAAAGTGTTTAGAAACATTACGTCATAAAGAATGAATTATGTTGTTTATATGATATGCACATTATGCCTCATTAATATAAATGAACCTGTGTGGTCTTGTAAATGGATGCTGTTTTGTTCATAATCTGTGTTTGTTATACAGAGCAGTTCCATTTGTTTACCTTAAAATAACAGGTGGTAGTTATTCTGGATTGGTATCAGAAGATATGTTGCTAGGTGACAGCATTAGAAGCAGTGGAGCGCGGCGCCTTGGTGGTTTGGAAAGCTACGCTGACACTGACACTTGATTTTTTTCTGTCTTGATAATGAATTGCACATTTGAATTTTTGTCAGATAATCACACAAATATCGCTTAATATGAATGCTCAACCTGGCTACATTTGGTTACACAAGAAAAGGCCATGCATCTTTAACCATCAGAGAGAAATAACTCTTTAATTGCACATTCTCACTTTTTTTCCAGTTCAAATATTATATTATATTATTACAATGTTACATTCTCAATATATAAAAGCAATATATATATATATATATATATATATATATATATATATATATATATATATATATATATATATATATATATATATATATATATATATTTATATATATATATATATATATATATATATATATTTATATATATATATATATTTATATATTTATATATTTATATATATTTATATATTTATATATATATATATATATATATATATATATATATATATATATTTAAATAATTTTTTATTTAAAAATGATTTAATATTTTTGCACTCACGCTCACACACAGTAGTGTTACCTCAGATTGGTCCCACTGTGTGCCAAAATTACGAGGTGAAGTAAACACTAACAGAGCAAAACATTTCCATTAACAAGTTCACTGAGAGCTATAAAAATGTTGATATATCAAGCATGATTTGCGGTATTGGCAAGCGCATTAATACGCAGGAAAATATGCAATGTGTCTGTTTCTTGTCTGTTCAAGTTTCAGTGTTCTACTTTGAATTGGCTCTTGTGCTCAGAGAATGTGTCAGTATCCGCGGGACATTTCTTAAAAAATCATACCAATCCCTTTAGAAGGTTTTTTGTGAATGATTTATGCTTGATTAACAGTTATCATTTCCATCACCAAATATATGATTTGTGACAGTTTTGAGGAGCACTGCCATTTTTCAAGACATATTAATCAGCATAGTTGTTTTCATGCTTTATATTAAGTGGTTAATTATTTCATTAATAAACCACATAAAGCTGTTTTAAATCCCCAGAGCAGATGTTTGCATTTTGCTTTCCCTGTCCCATCTTGGCACACTTTTAAAGCAGAGGAGCTATAAATATCTCAAGTGATTGGCTAAATCCAGTGTTGCCCTTCTGTTAACTAACAGGATGCTTGGGTGGAAGATAGGTGGGGCGTCTGCACTGCAGAGCAACACTGTTATGATTCAGTGTCCCATGGGAAGAAAATAATACACTCATCTCAATGTCATTCTAGCAGAGATGGACCTCTCAAAAGTTAGAGTTGTCCTAAATCCCCTTAGTATCTCCCAATCTGCACCATGTGATGGGGAACAGTGTAAGCTTCTTACGTATAATCCATCCCAGGGAGAAGAGGGCTGACACAGCTGCTCCTTGCACCTCATATGCCTCCTTTGGGAGTTTGGCATGAGGAAAAGGGGATGAACGTTAAAGGGCATGATAAGAGTGGAATGGACCAAACTTTTGCCAAATCCAGACTACAAATAAATCCCCTCAATAATAGACACCAAAAATTATTTGGACAGTTAAGTCACACTTACAAATCACTGTATGGCATTACGTTAGATTTTCAAACTGGGGCCCAAGGATACCAAAGGGGATGATGTTAACTATATATATACTCTTTATTAATATTTCAAGTTAACATCATCCCCTTTGGTATCCTTGGGCCCCAGTTTGAAAATCTATATATACATACACACAGTCATACATACTAAAGCATATATGGAAAATAATATTATAAAACATAACAAAATATCCAACCAACTGCAACTAATTTTACACAAAATAGCACAAACACTGTTCCAGCAATCTAGAATTATAAATCAAGAGAAAATGTTGAAAATAAAAAAGCCCAATGTGTTTAATAATGTTTGTCTGATGATATACTTCTTTTCCTATTGTTCTGACAGTATTTCTAAACATTATCAGTCTCTGCAGGCAGGTAATGAATCGAGGAGGTGTATGGTCATCATCAATGTCATTTCCATACAACATCAGAGAGAACAGAAATAGCTCTTTTTGTCCCTGCAGTCTATCACACAAGGTTACAGCTCTCAGCGTTGCTCAGCCCTGAGGCATGTCTTTGATAGCTCACTTGATGCATGTGACCAATGTCACGCACACATAACCAGTGTTAAAATTTGATTAGCTTTATATTTTGAAATGTTGTGACAAGTCTGAAGAGAATCACATCTATGTTAATGTTCCATTCATATTTCATTACAACAAATGTTGATGTAATGAGAGTCATAACTGAGGCACATCTTGAACCGCTGCGGTTGGGTTTTGTTTCCATAGATTACCTCTGCGGTCCAGAGCAGAACATACACAAGATCGACTTCACCAGGTTCAAAATCCGAGACATGGAGACTGGCACAGTTCTGTTTGAGATCACCAAACCCCCTACAACAGGTGAGGCAAGGACCAGACCTCTCAAATTCACTTCCTCACTCCACCTACGCAGGCTTCACATTTAAATGCAAGGCTTGTCTAGAATTTTTTTTTGTCCCATAAGGCCCTGATTTCCATTTAGATGCAGTGCGCTGCACAAGAGCCCTTCAAAGGCTCATTCGATAATGCCGACCCCTTTCTGATTCACAGAGAGTGGGGAGGACAGAACAGACTTTGACCAGAACGCCGGACGTTTTGTGCGTTACCAGTTCACCCCTGCCTTCCTCCGACTACGCCAGGTTGGCGCCACGTAAGTGCAATCTGTGACAGGATTACACTTGATCCTAAATTGCAACCTAAAATTAGCCTGAAATCACACATGAGTCTGTCTGACTTAATCTTTAAAAGAGTCATATCAAAATGAATCAAGTTTTGAGGTAAATGGGTTAACTGTACTATGAAAACATGCAGTTTCCACAACAAAAAACCATGTTAGACAGATGAATAATTGAACACATGACACGCCATGTCACACAGGAGAAAGTAGGATCACGTTCAACAATTATGTCGACTGACATTAGGAGTCTATTTCCCTAAAGGAGCAAGCATGGGCGGAGAGCGTATTTTTAAAGATGCCTTTTCGTCTGTCTGTTTCTAGTTTTCCTGGCCTCATCTGATGGCCACTAATAATCTCTCACATGTCTGGGCCGTGAGCATGCTGAGACAGTGTTCGAGGATGGTTCTTGTGCTCATTGTCAGAATATGACCATTGTGACATTGACTGTTACCAGCCTGGTTCCTCTGCGCAGCACAGGACAGTGTTTAACACTTAGGGAAACCTGAGGGTTATAGTGGGAGCCCTTCCACTGGGCCAGTCCCCACGGACCTCCCACTCTTCCTGTATGTTGCGTGCCATTGAGCTCCCAGATGAGGCCATAGGTCCCTCTTATGGTCTCTTCACCTTGCCCTGAGTGCTTGCGGTTGGATGATTAGTTCCTGGGTGCGGGGCACGGATCACAGTCCTGCCCTTGTGCCATTCTTCCCTGACTTTAAGCACTCGTTTGCATTTGGGGTGGATGAATGCTGCCGTCTTATATAACCGTATGTACAGGGGAGTGGCTAGGCATGCAAATTCCACCAATTTCATCGGCCGTTTTTCTTAAAACTCAGAGGTGATTGGGGCTCCCAAGTAAGACCCCTAAAACAAAACGTCTCCATTCCCTACATCAGAGAACGAGGGTTATGACAGTAACAAGACGATACCACTAGTCTTAAGCATCAGAAGAAGTAAAGATAAGACTAAAATTGTGGGAAAATTGGGAAAGATTTGCCAGGTAGGCCTATATACAGGTCCTTCTCAAAAAATGAGCATATTGTGATTAAAAGTTCATTATTTTCCATAATGTAATGATAAAAATTAAACTTTCATATATTTTATATTCATTGCACACCAACTGAAATATTTCAGGCCTTTTATTGTCTCAAAAAATTAGCATATCATGAAAAGGTTCTCTAAACAAGCTATTAACCTAATCATCTGAATCAACTAATTAACTCTAAACACCTGCAAAAGATTCCTGAGGCTTTTAAAAACTCCCAGCCTGGTTCATTACTCAAAACCGCAATCATGGGTAAGACTGCCGACCTGACTGCTGTCCAGAAGGCCATCATTGACACCCTCAAGCGGGAGGGTAAGACACAGAAAGACATTTCTGAACTAATAGGCTGTTCCCAGAGTGCTGTATTAAGGCACCTCAGTGGGAAGTCTGTGGGAAGGAAAAAGTGTGGCAAAAAACGCTGCACAACGAGAAGAGGTGACCGGACCCTGAGGAAGATTGTGGAGAAGGACCGATTCCAGACCTTGGGGGACCTGCGGAAGCAGTGGACTGAGTCTGGAGTAGAAACATCCAGAGCCACCGTGCACAGGTGTGTGCTGGAAATGGGCTACAGGTGCCGCATTCCCAGGTCAAGCCACTTTTGAACCAGAAACAGCGGCAGAAGCGCCTGACCTGGGCTACAGAGAAGCAGCACTGGACTGTCGCTCAAATTTTGCATGTCATTCGGAAATCAAGGTGCCAGAGTCTGGAGGAAGACTGGGAGGAGGAAATGCCAAAATGCCTGAAGTCCAGTGTCAAGTACCCACAGTCAGTGATGGTCTGGGATGCCATGTCAGCTGCTGGTGTTGGTCCACTGTGTTTTATCAAGGACAGGGTCAATGCAGCTAGCTATCAGGAGATTTTGGAGCATTTCATGCTTCCATCTGCTGAAAAGCTTAATGGAGATGAAGATTTTGTTTTTCAGCACGACCTGGCACCTGCTCACAGTGCCAAAACCACTGGTAAATGGTTTACTGACCATGGTATTACTGTGCTCAATTGGCCTGCCAACTCTCCTGACCTGAACCCCATAGAGAATCTGTGGGATATTGTGAAGAGAAAGTTGAGAGACGCAAGACCCAACACTCTGGATGAGCTTAAGGCCGCTATCGAAGCATCCTGGGCCTCCATAACACCTCAGCAGTGCCACAGGCTGATTGCCTCCATGCCACGCTGCATTGAAGCAGTCATTTCTGCAAAAGGATCGCCCGACCAAGTATTGAGTGCATAACTGAACAATTATTTGAAGGTTAACTTTTTTTGTATTAAGAACACTTTTCTTTTATTGGTCGGATAAAATATGCTACACAATATGCTAATTTTTTGAGAAGGACCTGTATAGTACTTGCCAGTTCTGCTCATAAGTTTGCATACCCCATGCAGAATGTGCATTAAAAGCTAGTGGTTGTAAACTTTTTGGATGATCAGAGTAAATTGTACTTATTTTATTTTCGGGGAAACATGTAAATCATGTAGCTTCTACAGAGCAGTGCTAAATGGTAAAATTAATAATTGATTTTAATAAATTTTGTGTTATTCATTCATGCTTGTAAGCATGCTGAAAAAAGTGAAATAACCTGTTAAAAATGAAAGTATTATGCAATAATTTAAGACATTTCTTCTTATAATGTTACCAGCAGCCATATCACCCTCTAGCCCAAGAAAGCTAAGCAGGGTTGAGCCTGGTCAGTACCTGGATGGGAGACCAACTGGGAAAAACTAGGTAGCTGCTGGAAGAGGTGTTAGTGAGGCCAGCAAGGGGTGCTCACCCTGTGGTCTGTGTGGGTCCTAACGCCCCAGTATAGTGATGGTTACACTGTACTGTAACAAGCACCGTCCTTCGAATGAAACGTTAAACCGAGGTCCTGACTCTCTCTGTCATCAAAAATCCCATGGCACTTAGAGTAGGGGTGTAGCCCCGGTGTCCTGAACCACATTGAATCTTTTTTTCCTAAGAGTGTTGTGTATGTAATGTGTCTTATCCCCATCTGTTACATGGTAGGAGCGATTCATTGCTACATAGTACATACCCTTAAATGTGTCCTTTCCCACCTCCACAGGGTGGAGTTCACTGTAGGCGATGTTCCAATCAACAACTTTCGTATGATTGAGCGGCACTATTTCCGTGGGCAGCTGCTAAAGAGCTTTGACTTTGAGTTTGGCTTCTGCATCCCGAGCAGTAAGAATACCTGCGAACACATCTACGAGTTCCCACCTCTCTCTGAAGACATAAGTAAGTCAGACATGTATTATGAACTCAGAGTGTGACTATTGATTGGGTTGTGATCTTGTGGCAGGACATAATACAAGTGACGTTGTCTTTCTTGCATCTCTCAACAGTGCGTGAAATGATCCTTCACCCATATGAGACACAATCCGACAGCTTTTACTTTGTGGACAACAAGCTAGTAATGCACAATAAGGCAGATTATTCCTACAACGGTGGACCGTAGGAAGTCTTTTTCACCATTTGCAGAAATCTGCATCCAGTTGCAGTGGACTGGCATAGGAACATCTACTGAAAGTGGGCTCTAGGCATCTAAACTTGTATGTGATGGAGCATTGGTTTAAAAAAAATCTCAGGATTTGTGATTGTGCATATGTGCGTGTGTGTGTATGTGAGAGAGAGAGAATGTTACCCGCAGATTGGGCCTATACTACTTTTTTTTTCTCCATAGAATATTTTAAAGTGTGTGATAATTGTGTCTCTCTTTGAGTACATGAGTGTGCCTGTGCACATGTGCATTAATTGCATGCTCTGTTTTTATGTATTTTTCAAAGCCCAAAGCCAAATAATTTGACTTTGCTTGATTTGTGACTAAATGTTCATACAGTAACATCACTCAAGCCTTCTAATTCATAAAAAGAGGCTCATGTAGAATGAGGTGCAGTGTGTTTGGACCTTTAAAGGAAGGAATATTGTCAGGAACTGTGCAAAGAACTGTATATTTTGCCCTGACATTGCACCCACTTCCTTTTGGATTCACTGAAAAGGCCCAGATTTTCCTTAACTTTCTCATTTTCATTTTTGGATACTCATAATTTGGTCAATGATGATGTAAATCTGTGTTATTTATATTAATATACTCTTATTTATATTGATAAACATTGTCAAACATATTTTAATAGCATTTTTTGTTATATTCTGATAGTTATATAATAGAGTATAGTTATACCGTTATGTGTAATTGTTTCATGCAATTTAACAAAAAAGAGAAAAATAAACATTTAAAAATGTAAAAATGGAAATCATCATGTTTGTTTAAATTAATTCATTTTTATTTATAAAACTTTTGTATAGTGTTTTTTTAATCTAGATGAAACAATGCTTAAATTGTACACTACATGTACATTTTGGAATCAGTGTTATTGACAGTCTCAAGGCTCTTATGCTTACCAAGGCTGCATTTATTTGATCAAAAACAGTAAAAATAGCAATTATTACAAAAAAAAATTAAAAACTGTTTTCTATTTTAATATATTTATCAAATGTAATTTATTCGTGATGGCAAAGCTGAATTTTCAGCAATTCTACTCCAGTCTTCAGTGTCACATGATCCTTCAGAAATCATTTTAATATGCTGATTGATGCTCAAGAAACATTTATTATTTATAATGAGCTGTGTTGGGGAAAGTTACTTTAATGCATTACAATATTATGTTGCGCTCTAAAAAGTAACAGTTACTTTTTATCGAAGGTAATGTGGTACCTTACTTTTGCATTCGTTTTTTGTCACCTGGGCTGGGCTTGCAAAAAAATTTGATATTTTTGGCAGATGTAAAGCCCCTGTCACACCTCAGGCTGAAGGAAATGCAAATTCATGCCTGTACAGCAGAGAGCACAGCTCAAACAAACCTTTCAGCTGTGCTGTCATTCTGGATTGCAGAAGAATAGAACAGAAGTTCAACACTTACTCCAGCAATAAAAACTCAAAAATGAAACACAATTGTGATGTTTATCTAAAATAAATTTTGCTTAGTATAATTTTGGATCATTGAAGGTCAGCAGCAAATGCATTGGTTAATAAAGTGAGATTAAATACATAAAGTATATTTGTGTTATTTAACATGTAATTAATTATTGCAGGTTTGCCTAATATTTTGAGTTTGCGTTTCATTGTTTTTATTCATTTTCAGGAACACTGAATCTGCTCATATTTAGTCTAGAACTACAATAAGCATCATGTTTACACAGCTACATGGCGCCTCTGCACCCACTACTGATTTTTCTCTTAACATGAGGAGAAAAAAAACTGTCAGTCAAAAATTGGGACAACAAAGTAACAGGGCAGATAATTAGAAAAGATTAATATATGATACAACCAAGGGCTAGAATAATAATTTACAGTAATGAACATTTGCTATATTTTCTAATCAGTTTAAATACAGCAAAATGCATAGATCTGTTTTATATAATGTAATATAATTCATCTGCCTGATATGATGTGATCATATGCATGTGCCCACCAGATGAACTTGACTATAAGGCTCAAATTTTTGCTTAATCAAAAATTAAAAACCATTTTAGGAATTTTGTCAAACAAAAAATAACTTACAGACACAGTAAAAATCCTGCAATTCGGGAGATCTGTTTTAACTTGCTATAGTGCCTTTAATGTGTATTACAGTATAAAAAAAGAGGCAACCACACCCCCCAGTGGTTGCAAGGGCAGATGCAACAACAATCATTACTGACTAACATGTCCAGATCGTCTTACCAACTGAAACACTTTTATAGATAAAACAAACAAACAAAAAACACTTGCACAAAAGCAAACAATACTAATATGTTGAATTTCAGCAAACTTCAACAAAACAAAAATTCAGATATTGATCAGTTTATCAACCACATTAAAGTGATCTTGAGCTTTAAATACTTGCATAACTTTCTGGTCATGTGAATTATTAAAATCGTATAACTGCATGGGCCTTTTTATACATCTAATAAATATATATATTTCATATTTACTAGTCTCTAGTATATTTTATCAGGAAATTGTGTGTGTACAAAATATTTTTGTATTTATCCTTAATCCTTATCCAGTAAATCAGAAATGCCTAAAAAATTAATGGGGTCTTTAAATATTTTTGTAGACAATGGGTGCCATGGCATTAAAAAAATAGTTAATGTCGTTTTTATAACTCAGGCTCACCATTTAGCATTCAAAAATATAAACCTTTCTACTTTGGAAAAAATACAGATGGCTTGATGCTACACAGAGGTTAGTTTCTCATAGAAGAGGAATAGGAGTGTTTCCTGAGGAAGAAAGGAAGCCTGACATGTTGTCTGCACTGGGGAAAGCGGTTGTGCAGAGCCCGCTGAGATACAGCCCAGAAACGCTGCCTTGCACCCCACCTTCGGTCTCCGCTAGACTCCCACATACCCCCACGCTATCCCGTAAATGAGTGGGACTGAGCTGGAGTAGGGAAGCGGTTGTGTCCATAACTACCAGTGAATCCGGAGCGAGGCTGTCATTCCTTAGCTCCTCCCAAAGATTCCCTTTAAACAAAAACAGAGAACATGGCATGAAGAGGCTGTGAGGAAGAGTGCGTTCAATGAATTGTAGGGTACAACAGTCCTAGTGTTCACCTGACGAAAAATCTTTCAGAAAAAAAAACTTTGAGCAGACAAAAAGTCCATGAAACTGTTTAAAAATTTGTGAGCTGTGAAAATGACGTGTTCTGGCTAGGACCCTTATGCAGTGCATGTCATTGGTCTATCCCTCACAGCCGTTTTCAGCTGCTTTACATTTAATATGGCATCTAACCTAATTCTATTGCTATAGTCTTGTTCAGACTGTCAGTGCAAATCCGATTTTTGTACATATGCTACACTACAGTATGAATAGCAAGTGTGAATGGCAAAACATTTTGTTTCATGCAACATTTATATGAGGTTTGAAATCCTTTTCAAATCACATTTCTGGAACGTTGATCTGATTGTGTATAGCTTTTCTGCCTATGTCACGTTCTCACGTCATGTAAAATGTAGGCCTATGTCAAGCATAACATGTCAGACTTGTAGGAAACATGCTGAAAGTCGTTGCAAAAAAAAAAAGATTACGAAATGTAAACTCATAATTATTTATTAGGCTACTTGCAATTGTGAGATCTAAACTCTCAAATTGTGGAAAAAAGTCTGAATTGCAACATGTAGGCCTAAATGTGCCATAAAATGGCGCAATTATCTTCTTTTTTTTTTGTGTGTGGCGGAAACAAAGCTTCCATATAGTCCAGCACCAGCAACACATTGTCATTTTGTAAGACATTTAGTAGGCTAAAGAGTGCAACAGTTGGGAAATAAAAACTATCTCCAAATTAAAAAATGCTGGGTTGTTTCAATCCATGTTTGTGTCAAATGGACAAACCCAACCATTGGGTTTAAAAATGTAATTTAAAAATAATTAAACCAATGGTACGGTTTATCCACATTTGGGTTTATCCAGCCCATGTTATTTCAGCTTATTTTGAAAATAATTGTGTTTTACAGCGGAATTCCTGTTGAAAACTACATTACCCATGACGCTGTACATAAATTACACCAATCAGAGTCGGAAAAAAGCAACACACCAAAATAGCTTGTTAGCTCCGCCCACTTCTGTGATGCACTGCAAATTACGTAATCTTCCCTACGCTTTTAAAATACTTAAACGTTTGTACATATATGAATAATTTGCAATAAACATATTTTTTATATATATAATTAGTATTTGTAAAAGAGTAGTTTTATATTTCATCATCGTTCGTGGTATTGTTGTTCTTTGTATCACTAAAGTCATTAAGTACAGCAAAAACGTTTAGTAAAAAAAGCAAAAAAGTTTTTGAAAATCGGACAGAGATAAAGGAACAACAGTCTTGTCTTGTAACAAGAACAACATTTTTGTTTGTTGGTTCAAATCAAAGCTTATAGTGTTGTGAGTGATTCACCTCATATCTGATTGGCATGGCTCATCATGACTTATAACTCTTTAACGAAGACTTTAAAAAGGAATGGAAAAATATTTCCGGTGTCATTACAAATCGGGTCCTCCCTCGGAAGAGTGCCACGGCACTCACAAATCTAAACAGATCTAAACAGTTGCGTTATACAGTGTAGACACTTAATCATTTAGATCAGATTTCAATCAGGTACACAGATGATCAATGCACTCCAACCACCAATCAATCAATGCTCAACCACTGCAAACATGATTAATGCTTCAAACTCAATCTTACCATGTAATTGTAGATCTGTGAGGCTGGGATTTAATGCATCGACATCATTACTGATTTCTCCATCCAGCAGAAGCTCCTGCATGCTCGCTGTAGCGCTGTTACCAGCCTGCAGGGCAGTGCTGTAGATTGGTGGGGTGTGTGCTGGTAAGGGGGAATCCAAGCTGCCTGTCCTGGGACTGGAGGGGTGCCCAGCGCTGGGCTGATGGGTGACAGGGGAGTAGTATGGGAAAGCTATAGAGTCTGGAGGTAAGTAAGGGGGAGGCGGGATGACAGTTTGAGAGGGTAAAGGATTGTAAAGAGACTTCTGATGCAGGACACTAGTCTCATGGACAGGTTGATGTCTGTAGACAGGATGCATGGAGACTCTTAAGGGCTGAGAATGTGTATGGCTGCTTGGCAGACTGAAGTGAGCTCCAAGTGTCTTCAATTTTTCAGGTCTCTCACCAAGCAGACGTTCCAGCTCCTCTGAAACAATGAGCGTAATGGAATTATATTATATAGTGTTTAATAATAAATATATATTTTACAATATAAAAGAAAGTAATATAGTGTATTATCTATAGATTAAATATAATTTGGGGTCAGTAAGATTTTTTTTTTTAAATACTAATGCAAGGCATTAAATTAATCATAAGTTACAGTACATTTTATGCACTTTATATTAATCAAAGAATTCTGGGGAAAAAAGTATCAGTTTACACAAAAATATCAAGCAGGAAAACTGTTTGATAATATAAAAATAAAAAAATGTTTCTTGAGACATTTATGATCATGTGACACTGAAGACTGGAGTAATGAACCTTTAGCTTTTACATTTTAAAATATATTCACATACAAAACCGTTATTTTATGTTTAAATAATATTTGAAAATATAAATATTACTGTTTTTATTCTATTTTTAATCAAGTGAATGCAGCCCCAAAAAGTTGATTTATTTCACTAATTCCATTCAAAAAGTGAAATTTGTATATTATATTCATTCATTACACACAGACTGATATATTTCAAATGTATAATTTTGATGATTATAACTGACAACTAAGGAAAATCCCAAATTCAGACTTTATGGAGATGCAGATTTCATTTTCCCACAGGACTTGGCACCTGCACACAGTGCCAAAGCAACCAGTACCTGGTTTAAGGACCATGGTATCCCTGTTCTTAATTGGCCAGAAAACTCGCCTGACCTTAATCCCATAGAAAATCGATGGGGTATTGTGAAGAGGAAGACGCGATATGCCAGACCCAACAATGCAGAAGAGCTGAAGGCCACTATCAGAGCAACCTGGGCTCTCATAACACCTGAGCAGTGCCACAGACTGATCGACTCCACTCCGCATTGCTGCAGTAATTCAGGCAAAAGGAGCCCCAACTAAGTATCGAGTGCTGTTCATGCTCATACTTTTCATGTTCATACTTTTCATTTGGCCAAGATTTCTAAAAATACTTTCTTTGAATTGGTCTTAAGTAATAATAAAATTTTCTGAGACACTGAATTTGGGATTTTCCTTTGTTGTCAATTATAATAATCAAATTTAAAAGAAATAAGCATTTGAAATATATCAGTCTGTGTGTAATGAATGAATATAATATACAAGTTTCACTTTTTGAATGGAATTAGTGAAATAAATCAACTTTTTGATGATATTCTAATTATATGACCAGCACCTGTATAGAATTTTGTTGAACCATTAAATAAATAGATACATTTATTTTCATAAATTACATATATAAATATATAATGCCTCAAATAAAAGGCCTTTCTTTATTCTCTCTTGAGACAGAAACGTTTATAAATACAATGTTCAATCATTTATTTGATAATTTTTGAGTTTTGAACACTGCAGGGGAGCATAAGAATAAAATACATTCACAATAATCATATAGCACACAACAGTTGAATTTGGGTAATCTGGGAATTTTTTTTGCACTTTTAACTTTCAGACCAACAAACGGGACCTTAAGTGCCGGTCCTACACTTCTGGGGGCCCTAAGCAAAACTTTTGGAATGTGTCCCCCGCAGCACAGCATGATGTCAGAGTCCAAAACAGTCATTAAATAAATATAAATAATTAAGTATTAGAAAAAAAAAAACATTTCCACATGACTCCACTTAAGTTAAAGCTGCATTAATATTTGCATGTTATACAAAAATATATAAAAAAACATAAATAATTATGTTTACATTATATAGTTATATGCTACTTAAATAATCTGTGGTGTTTATTGGGCGGACCGGTGTTGTGCCGAATTCTGACCCACTCCAAATTATAACACCCCTAATTTATCAGTATGGATAGATTTAGGATTAGGATTAAGCAATCAGGTAGAGGGTTCAATGAGGGGGAGTAATGATTTGGCACAACACCAGCACCAGGGACCTTGAATATTACAGTCTATATAGTTTCCTTATTCGTTTTTAACTATTAACCGAAGCCTCTGCACACCTGGTCGGGCCATACTCCTCCGTACAGTCAGGGGGTCTTTACGTCTCCACTTGTGAAGTTCCTCTTGCATCTTCTCTACCTTCGCTGGGTTCAGGGCCCACAGGCAGCCCTTTCGAGAAGAGTTCCCATTCTTGTTCTCTACTTTCTCAAAGCACTTGTTCAAAGAGAGGTTGTGTCGGACAGAATTCTTCCAGCCATCAGGAGCCGTCTAAGGAATCACAAATGAACTATAAGGTTGTGAAGAGGTTGCAAGACAATGGCTAAGGTGTTATGAGTGATTGCCATGACGTTGTTAGGGTATTCTAGGGTCTAAAACATATTTTACCTGTCAGTTCTATAAATAAATAAAGAAATATCTTTCTTACAACCCTTCCCTCAGTGAAGTCAACACTGGATCAGTATGAATCTGCATGTTTACCTAATGATGAGCCAAAATAATGTCACATTGTAAATCCCTTTACCAGCACAGCCCCAAGAGGAGGGTGAATTAAATGATCAGGCATATAGCGATCATGCCATAACATGCATTTTCCATGAATTTTGAGGAACAAATCTGTTTACATTCTGTATTGGTTACATTACTCATGAACAGGACTTTGTCCTCTATATCTGTGCACTGTAGATCAATGTATATTAGATGTAGACATTTTCTGAGAAGTGGTAGTGCAGTTTACCTTGAAGTAGGGAAATGATCCGTCATGAAGCTGTAGATCTCACTTACTGGCAGACTGCCTGTTTTGCTATTCCTCAGAGCCAAGAAGATGAGAATACTGCAAAGAAATGTTATTTAACAATGAAAAATCACCAATGAAACAACACCATTGTGATGCATTGGTTTATTTTGATTTGTTTGGAAGTATTGTCAGTTGTGACCATGTTTTTTTATGATTTTACATATGCATTTGGCAGGCACTTGCCATTATTGGTATGTGGTATAGCGAATAATGATAGCATTTTTTTTTCAGAACAGATGATTGATTATATGGTTTAGCAGTTGTCAGTAGTTTAGTTATATTTTTTTATTGTATTATATGATATATTAAAACTCAAAATTGTTGAATTTTGAAATGCTGGAAATTGGTTATCATGATTTTTTGCACAAAATTATCCACACTCACAGCTGATATTAAGACCAACAGCATGAACAGCATGAAACATTAAACTGTTCATACATATGTATACGAAGATGCCACGTTCAAGCGCTGCAGACGCATTGGCATGGCCACAATCTTTTTCACACATCCTCAGTTTTCAGTGCATATGCAGTTTGTATGCATTGCAAAAGCAGCAAGGGCTCATTGTGCTTTCACATAATATGTGTTTGCGGCGCGCAACTGATCCGCAGTTGTATACCACAATTACAACTACTAGTTCTCCATCTATCTCCATCTCTTCATTATTTTGTTTTCAAATCCAAAGTCATTAAAGTTACTGAAAATGCTTTTGGCATTGGGATTCAGTAATACAATCTTTCATAGACGCATTCACGTTTAAAACAATAAATATGAACTTGTTATTTCTTTTATCACTTCTATATATATTTATATTGGCCTATTATGTTGCTCAAGCAAGTGACGAACATTTAAACATGGTACTTCTTGTATAATATGTTGTGCCCTATTTAGAACTAACAGGTTTCAGATGACGTTTCAGAAAAGGATCTATTTTAAAGAAATGTCTTAGTTTACCAGGATAATACGGGTAGGTGCATATACGTACCTGTAGGAGTAGACAGGTTTAGGGTAGAGCGTCTGGGCAGAATTGTCTTGAGATGTTTGTGATGAGAGGCTTTGGCTATAGTAGTGAGACACCGTGTCTATTCCTCTTGAAGAGTAAAACTAGAGACAATACAAACACACAAATAACTCTCTTCAATTTTAAAACGTGTTGAAGATACTAATATAGTGGGATATATGCCTATTTGTGTAAAAAAAAAAAAAGTTGAATATTATTTTTAGTGCTGTCAAATTGATTAGTTGCATGTAACATAAAAGTCTGAAAATATAATATATACAGTCAAATCAAAAATTATTCAGACACCAGACATAATTTTTAGCTGCAGGACATATTATACCCAAAAGTTCTTCATACAGCGGACTACCAGTACAATTTATGAAAATTTGGGACCAAAATTATTCAGACACTTTGACCTAGCCGTGTTTTACTCAAGTGTTTTTTTCTTTAATTTCTAATGTGACC